>JAAKFY010000168.1:49855-69855 GCA_011823955.1 Dissostichus mawsoni | reverse complement strand
GGAACCTGACTACAGGAAACCTGGACTACAGGAAACCTGGACTACAGGAAACCTGGACTACAGGAAACTGGACTACAGGAAACCTGGACTACAGGAAAACTGGACTACAGGAAACCTGCACTACAGGAAACCTGGACTACGTACCAGTTTGGGACGCCTCCAGGCTGCTGTTGCCCAGGAAGCCGTCTTTGTGCAGCGCCTCGGTGATGTAGTTCCTGAAGTCGGTGATGGTGTAGACCATGGTGGGTTGCTCAGCAGCCCCCGGGTAGTTCTTCTCCACCAGGTTGTTCTGTAGAGAGATGAAGTCCAGGGTCGCGTTGTTCACCCCACTGCTGCCGTCCACCTCCAGGGTGATGGAGTACAGGACCAGGACCACCAGACCCCTGTGAGATAAAGAGATGTAACACCAGAGCCCCCAGACTAACACCAGAACTCCCAGACTAACACCAGAACCCCCAGACTAACACCAGAACCCCCAGACTAACACCAGAATCCCCAGACTAACACCAGACTAACAACAGAACCCCCAGACTAACACCAGACTAACACCAGAACCCCCAGACTAACACCAGAATCCCCAGACTAACACCAGACTAACACCAGAACTCCCAGACTAACACCAGAACCCCCAGACTAACACCAGAACCCCCAGACTAACACCAGAATCCCCAGACTAACACCAGACTAACACCAGAACTCCCAGACTAACACCAGAACCCCCAGACTAACACCAGAATCCCCAGACTAACACCAGACCAACACCAGACTAACACCAGACTAACAACAGAACCCCAGACTAACACCAGACTAACACCAGACTAACAACAGAACCCCAGACTACACCAGACTAACACCAGAACCCCAGACTAACACCAGAACCCCCAGACTAACACCAGACTAACAACAGAATCCCCAGACTAACACCAGACTAACAGCAGAACCCCCAGACTAACACCAGAACCCCCAGACTAACACCAGAACCCCCGGACTAACACCAGACTAACAACAGAACCCCCAGACTAACACCAGACTAACACCAGAACCCCCAGACTAACACCAGAACCCCCAGACCCAAGTGTCCGAAATAAATAACAAATATAAATGAAATGTGAAAAAAATGTTTTAATTTATATTTTTAAAAATCCAGAAAAAAAAATATTTAAACATTGTCTCTAATATACTTTATAAATGTCAGAAATAGATACACAGTATATATATACTGTATATATAATATATTATATATATATATTATATATATACTGTATACATATAAACACATGTGTATATATATATATATATATATATATATACACTCAGTATATATATATATATATATATCCTTTAACCTGCAGACAGACAGCAGGTTTCTGGACTGTCTCTCCGGTTCAGGTGAGATAAAGGGGGGGGGGCACTTTCCTGGAAAGGGGGGGAGGGGGGGGGGCTGTTGTAAAGCCTGGTGTAATCCTCCAGAGGTTTATCACACAGAAGCAGACTGACGCTAACTGACGCTAACTGACCGTAACTGACGCTAACTGACGCTAACTGACCGTAACTGACGCTTACTGATGCTAACTGATGCTAACTGACGCTAACTGACGCTAACTGACGCTAACTGATGCTAACTCACGCTAACTGACGCTAACTGATGCTAACTGACGCTAACTGCGTTACAGGGGATTACAGGGGGGATTTGACAGGAAGCTGAAGGGGAAACCACAGGTCTTCAGGAAGTCAGAACCAAAAGTGATGTTAGATCTTAGAGAGGAAACAGATTCACATTACTGGAGTTAATCAGACTCACCGCTCCAGGTCCTTCTGCGGCTGCGGACACAAATCATTATAAGATAAAGACTATTCAAACATCTTCTGTGTGTGTCTTAAACAGTGATAAACACATCAAACCAGCCGCACCTGAACTCCACCACGCGGACGCCCTGAAGCCCGGCAGCGCTCCAACGCATCCTGGATCTGAAACACCAGTTTTAAGTCAGGGTTTTTAAAGAGGCCGTATGTGTGTGGTTCTGCTGATGGGTACAGCAGCCATGAACCCTGAGCAGAACATACAGAGGTTCCTGGTTCCAGACTCGAGAAATAAACAAGCTGGGCTGCAGAACCACAGAACCACATGAGTCCTACTGGGAAACACCTCCAGAACCACAACCTACAGAACCACAGAGTCCTCTACTGGGAAACACCTCCAGAACCACAGAGTCCTACTGGGAAACACCTCTAGACCACAGAACCACAGACAGAGTCCTACTGGGAAACACCTCCAGAACCACAGAGTCCTACTGGGAAACACCTCTAGAACCACAGAGTCCTCCTGGGAAACACCTCTAGAACCACAGAGTCCTACTGGGAAACACCTCTAGAACCACAGCCCTACTGGAAACACCTCCAGAACCACAGAGTCCGACTGGGAAACACCTCTAGAACCACAGAGTCCTACTGGGAAACACCTCCAGAACCACAGACAGAGTCCTACTGGAAACACCTCTAGAACCACAGAGTCCTACTGGGAAACACCTCCAGAACCACAGACAGAGTCCTACTGGGAAACACCTCCAGAACCACAGACAGAGTCCTACTGGGAAAACACCTCCAGAACCACAGACAGAGTCCTACTGGAAACACCTCTAGAACCACAGAGTCCTACTGGGAAACCCTCCAGAACCACAGACAGTCCTCCTGGGAAACACCTCCAGAACCACAGACAGAGTCCTACTGGGAAACACCTCTAGAACCACAGAGTCCTACTGGGAAACACCTCTAGAACCACAGAGTCCTACTGGGAAACCCTCTAGACCACAGAGTCCTACTGGGAAACACCTCTAGAACCACAGAGTCCTCCTGGGAAACACCTCTAGAACCACAGAGTCCTACTGGGAAACACCTCTAGAACCACAAGCCCCTACTGGGAAACACCTCCAGAACCACAGAGTCCGACTGGGAAACACCTCTAGAACCACAGAGTCCTACTGGGAAACACCTCCAGAACCACAGACAGAGTCCTACTGGGAAACACCTCTAGAACCACAGAGTCCTACTGGGAAACACCTCCAGAACCACAGACAGAGTCCTCCTGGAAACACCTCCAGAACCACAGACAGAGTCCTACTGGGAAACACCTCCAGAACCACAGACAGAGTCCTACTGGGAACACCTCTAGAACCACAGAGTCCTACTGGGAAACACCTCCAGAACCACAGACAGAGTCCTCCTGGGAAACACCTCCAGAACCACAGACAGAGTCCTACTGGGAAACACCTCTAGAACCACAGAGTCCTACTGGGAAACACCTCTAGAACCACAGAGCCCTACTGGGAAACACCTCCAGAACCACAGACAGAGTCCTACTGGGAAACACCTCCAGAACCACAGACAGAGTCCTACTGGGAAACACCTCCAGAACCACAGAGTCCTACTGGGAAACACCTCTCGAACCACAGAGTCCTACTGGAAACACCTCTCGAACCACAGAGTCCTACTGGGAAACACCTCTCGAACCACAGAGTCCTACTGGAAACACCTCCAAACCACAGAGTCCTACTGGGAAACACCTCCGAACCACAGAGTCCTACTGGGAACACCTCCAGAACCACAGAGTCCTACTGGAACACCTCTCGAACCACAGAGTCCTACTGGAAACACCTCCGAAACCACAGAGTCCTACTGGGAAACACCTCCAACCACAGAGTCCTACTGGGAAACACCTCCAGACCACAACACAGAACCACAGAGTCCTACTTGGAAACACCTCCAGAACCAGAACACAGAACCACAGAGTCCTACTTGGAAACACCTCCAGAACCACAACACAGAACCACAGATTCCTACTTGGAAACCCTCCAGAACCACAGAGTCCTACTGGGAAACACCTCCAGAACCACAGAGTCCTACTGGGAAACACCTCCAGAACCACAGAGTCCTACTGGGAAACACCTCCAGAACCACAACACAGAACCACGAGTCCTACTTGGAAACACCTCCAGAACCACAACACAGAACCATAGAGTCCTACTGGGAAACAGCTCCAGAACCACAGAGTCCTACTGGGAAACACCTCCAGAACCACAACACAGAACCACAGAGTCCTACTTGGAAACACCTCCAGAACCACAGAGTCCTACTGGGAAACACCTCCAGAACCACAGAGTCCTACTGGGAAACACCTCCAGAACCACAACACAGAACCACAGAGTCCTACTTGGAAACACCTCCAGAACCACAACACAGAACCATAGAGTCCTACTGGGAAACAGCTCCAGAACCACAGAGTCCTACTGGGAAACACCTCCAGAACCACAACACAGAACCACAGAGTCCTACTTGGAAACACCTCCAGAACCACAACACAGAAACAAAGAGTCCTACTTGGAAACACCTCCAGAACCACAACACAGAACCACAGAGTCCTACTGGGAAACACCTCCAGAACCACAGAGTCCTACTGGGAAACACCTCCAGAACCACAACACAGAACCACAGAGTCCTACTTGGAAACACCTCCAGAACCACAACACAGAACCACAGAGTCCTACTTGGAAACACCTCCAGAACCACAGAGTCCTACTGGGAAACACCTCCAGAACCACAGAATCCTACTGGTAAACACCTCCAGAACCACAACACAGAACCACAGAGTCCTCCTTGGAAACACCTCCAGAACCACAGAGTCCTACTGGGAAACACCTCCAGAACCACAGAGTCCTACTGGGAAACACCTCCAGAATCACAGAGTCCTACTGGGAAACACCTCCAGAACCACAACACAGAACCACAGAGTCCTACTGGAAACACCTCCAGAACCACAACACAGAACCACAGAGTCCTACTGGAAACACCTCCAGAACCACAGAGTCCTACTGGGAAACACCTCCAGAACCACAGAGTCCTACTGGTAAACACCTCCAGAACCACAGAGTCCTACTGGTAACACCTCCAGAACCACAGAGTCCTACTGGGAAACACCTCCAGAACCACAACACAGAACCATAGAGTCCTACTTGGAAACACCTCCAGAACCACAACACAGAACCACAGAGTCCTACTGGGAACCAGCTCCAGAACCAAACACAGAACCACAGAGTCCTACTGGGAAACACCTCCAGAACCACAACACAGAACTACAGAGTCCTACTGGGAACCAGCTCCAGAACCAAACACAGAACCACAGAGTCCTACTGGGAAACACCTCCAGAACCACAACACAGAACCACAGAGTCCTACTGGGAAACCAACTCCAGAACCACAACACAGACCACAGAGTCCTACTGGGAAACACCTCCAGAACCACAGAGTCCTACTGGGAAACACCTCCAGAACCACAGAGTCCTACTGGGAAACACCTCTAGAACCACAGAGTCCTACTGGGAAACACCTCCAGAACCACAGAGTCCTACTGGGAAACACCTCCAGAACCACAGACAGAGTCCTACTGGGAAACACCTCCAGAACCACAGACAGAGTCCTACTGGGAAACACCTCTAGAACCACAGAGTCCTACTGGGAAACACCTCCAGAACCACAGACAGAGTCCTCCTGGGAAACACCTCCAGAACCACAGACAGAGTCCTACTGGGAAACACCTCTAGAACCACAGAGTCCTACTGGGAAACACCTCCAGAACCACAGAGTCCTACTGGTAAACACCTCCAGAACCACAACACAGAACCACAGAGTCCTCCTTGGAAACACCTCCAGAACCACAGAGTCCTACTGGGAAACACCTCCAGAACCACAGAGTCCTACTGGTAAACACCTCCAAACCACAACACAGAACCACAGAGTCCTACTGGGAAACAGCTCCAGAACCATAACACAGAACCACAGAGTCCTACTGGGAAACAGCTCCAAACCAAAACACAGAACCACAGAGTCCTACTTGGAAACACCTCCAGAACCACAGAGTCCTACTGGGAAACACCTCCAGAACCAAAGAGTCCTACTGGGAAACACCTCCAGAACCACAGAGTCCTACTGGGAAACACCTCCAGAACCACACACAGAACCACAGAGTCCTACTGGGAAACACCTCCAGAACCACAGAGTCCTACTGGGAAACACCTCCAGAACCACAGAGTCCTCCTGGGAACACCTCCAGAACCACAGAGTCCTACTGGGAAACACCTCCAGAACCACAGAGTCCTCCTGGGAAACACCTCCAGAACCACAGAGTCCTACTGGGAAACACCTCCAGAACCACAGAGTCCTACGTGGAAACACCTCCAGAACCACAGAGTCCTACTGGGAAACACCTCCAGAACCACAGAGTCCTACTGGTAAACACCTCCAGAACCACAGAGTCCTACTGGGAAACACCTCCAGAACCACCACAAACACGAACCACAGAGTCCTACTGGGAAACACCTCCAGAACCACAACACAGAACCACAGAGTCCTACTGGGAAACACCTCCAGAACCACAGAGTCCTACTGGGAAACACCTCTAGAACCACAGAGTCCTCCTGGGAAACACCTCCAGAACCACAGAGTCCTACTGGGAAACACCTCCAGAACCACAGAGTCCTACTGGGAAACACCTCCAGAACCACAGAGTCCTCTGGGAAACACCTCCAGAACCACAGAGTCCTACTGGGAAACACCTCCAGAACCACAGAGTCCTCCTGGGAAACACCTCCAGAACCACAGAGTCCTACTGGGAAACACCTCCAGAACCACAGAGTCCTCCTGGGAAACACCTCCAGAACCACAACACAGAACCACAGAGTCCTACTGGAAACACCTCCAGAACCA
Organism: Dissostichus mawsoni; assembly: GCA_011823955.1. Classification (NCBI taxonomy): domain Eukaryota; kingdom Metazoa; phylum Chordata; class Actinopteri; order Perciformes; family Nototheniidae; genus Dissostichus; species Dissostichus mawsoni. The sequence continues at coordinate 63,099 of JAAKFY010000168.1, read as the reverse complement.
CAGAGACCTACTTGGAAACACCTCCAGAACCACAGAGTCCTACTTGGAAACACCTCCAGAACCACGGTCCAGAACAACACCTCAGGGAAACACCACTACACACAGAGAGGGAAACTAATAAAAACCAGAATCAGATGCAAACTGAAAACAAACAACAAGACAAACAACTCCCAAACAGAGAGACCAAATGATATAAATTAAAAAAGAAACACAAACAATAAAATCAGATGCAAAAATACAAGAAAGACGAGCAAAACTGGAGAGACACGAAACCACTAAAACTAGATGCACAAAAAAGATGTGAAACAAAGGGACCCCATGTCTGCAGAACCCGGAGACATCATACAGTAAGGAGGGCCTGAGTGTGTGTTAGAGTATAATAAATGATAGTATTCACCCTGCGGATGAAGTGGCGGTCCAGCAGCTGGTACTGGGTGCTGCTCGGGTCCCTCAGGGCGTCACTGAAGGTTTCTCCTCTCAGTTTGAGGCTCAGCTCCACCACCTGCTCCTTCAGGGCCCTCGGGGGCCACAGCAGGGTGCCGTCTATCTCGTTCCCGATCTGAAACCAGACAGGACGTCAGAACCAGAACCGGATTAGTGTTTGTTCGGTAGCCAAGTTTACTCACCGAGTCCTCATCTTCCAGACCAAAGCTGTTCCCAAACCCGTCCAGGTCCAGGGGCCGCTCCGCCAGGGCCGGGAAGTTCCCGTTGTTGTACTCAACCACGTACTTGCTGGTGGCTTCCACCTTCTCAGCAGGGACCTCCACCAGGGGGCCGGGGGTTCTCTGCAGGGACCTCCACAGGTAGCTCCTCCAGGACCGGATCCTCAGGTTCTGCGGTTCCTGCTCCGGTGGGAGTCCAGACTTCTGGAGATATTTCACTCGGACCCTCTTGGACCACCTCTTCCTCAGGGACCGACTCTGGTTCTTCCTCAGGGACAGACTCTGGTTCTTCTTCAGGGACAGACTCTGGTTCTTCCTCAGGGACAGACTCTGGTTCTTCCTCAGGGACAGACTCTGGTTCTTCCTCAGGGACAGACTCTGGTTCTTCCTCAGGGTCTTCTGGCTCTGGTACCTCTGGTTCTGTCAAGAGGAGAATCTCTGAGACCGCTTCCTCAGCAACTTCTGGTTCGGATCCTTCTGGTTCTGGTTCACCAACTTCTTTTCCCGAATGTTCTTGTGTGATACCTCTTGTAGGTACTGTCTCTTCTGAAATGTCTACTAGTCCGTCTTCTTCTGTTGGTTCTCCTCGAGGCTCCTTATCTTCTACGAGTTCTGCTTCTTCTACGAGTCCTGTATCTTCTACATGAACCACTTCCTGTGCTGGTACTTCAGTGATTTCAGTTTCTTCAGCTGGTTCTTGTACCAGATCTTCTACGGCAGCTGTTCCCTGAGGTAGTTCTTCTTCTTTTGCTGGTAGGCCTGCCGTAGTTGGAATCACCTCCGCGTACTCTTTGGTTCCTTCTTCTATTAAGACCAGATCTTCTTCAGGTTCCACCGTGGCGTCTTCATCTTCTTGTAGGATAAGGACGAACGGGTCAGAAGTAACTCCGGATCTCAGCTGGTCTTCTGGTGCTTCACTGACTTCTTCTATGGTCCGGTCCGTGGTCTGAAAGGAGGCCTGGGAAGGAACCTCTGCTTCTTCTTCTGGTTCTTCGATCACGGTCTCTAAAGGATCTTCTTCTGGTTCTGCAAGAGTTCCCTCCTCAACTGATTCAGGTATCTCTGGTAGATCCTCGTCTACAACATCCTGCTTTGATGGTACGTCCGTCGTGATACGCAAAGAACTGTCTTTGGGTTCTGGGTCCAGGACAGGATTTGTCCCCAGGGTCACTGACTCTGGTTCTGTGGTGGGCTTCGTAAGAACTACAGTGGTAGCTTGTGTGAGGACCTCCTGAACCATGACCTCTGAGGGCGGCTCCTCGCCTTCTGGGGACACATCCTGAATCTCCACAGAGTAATCCTGGACCTTTTCAGACTCAGGAAGACTCTCGGTGTCAGGGACCACCACCTCTGGACCCTCTGAAGTCTCCTGGAGGTCTTCAGGTCCAGAGTCCGTTGGGAAAACCTCTTCAGGGGAGACCCCGGACCCGGTGGTTCTGACGTCTTCCTCTGTAAAGAGCAGATGTTATGTCAGTGAGAAGAAGACGGATCGATAGAAGCAGTTTCCATGAAGGCTTTTATTGTGAAGGGGTAGCTTCCTGTGAGCTTACCTGCCGCCCCCCCGCTGTGCACCCCTCCGGACTCTGAGCTGCAGAGAGACAAGTATTTAAGTCTACAGAGGAGGGTATTGATACACTGAATCATGTATTTCAATTACAGAAATAAAGTACTTCATGTAGAGAATATGTTTATATTTATTTTAGACTGATTTATTGTTATATATAACTATTCATATATTTAAATGTATATAAAGTATGTGTGAGAGTACCTGCATGGAGGAGGAGCTGAGGAGCTGGACGCCCTGCAGCAGAAACACATCGTCATTATATACTATGTTATATATATTTATATTGATCATTTATATACTCATAGAAACTCGCTATCTGTCACTTATCTATGTTTAGGATGTATTTCTGTAAAGGAGTGTAATTGTTAAAGCATTTAAACATGTGCCTTTATTAAATCCTGTATTTAAACAAAGAGATGAATGAACGCAGACCTGGTCAGGGCGGCCGCCGGCTGCAGTCTCTGAAACACAGCAGAGAACCTCATCATTCAAATTAAACTACAATCAACTTTATATTTTGAAATCCACATTATTATGAATGTACTCACGCTCCTGATGAGCTGGGCGTGGCGCTCTGATTGGCTGAACTCTCTGCTGATGTCACTGGTGCTAATGGACCCGTCCAAACAGCGAGAAACCAGGTCCTGGTACTGGACCCGCTCCGGGAGCAGGTCCCAGAACACCTTGAAGGCCTCCCACACCGTCTCCTGACATACTGTACAAAGATATAAATATAATATAATACACAGAAGACCACAAGAGCAGGAGAACCCGGGTGGATCTTTGTTAGAGGAACCACAGTCTGCAGTCTCACATCTGACCCTGAGGAACCTCTGACCTCTGATCTCTGAGGAACCTCTGACCCTGAGGAACCTCTGACCCCTGAGAACCTCTGACCCCGAGGAAACTCTGAGGAACCTCTGACCCTGAGGAACCTCTGACCCCTGAGGAACCTCTGACCTCTGAGGAACCTCTGACCCCGAGGAACCTCTGACCCTGAGGAACCTCTGACCCTGAGGAACCTCTGAGGCTGCCTTTAAGGACGGCCGGCGCTCAGATTAAACTCTAATCGGAGTTTGGATCAGAACTTCAGAGAAACACTTCCAGAGTCCGGATCTATATCTGACCTGCCATCCACATTCATCAGGGTTCTATTTAAGGTCAGGGGTTCTCTTTAGGGTCAGATGTTCTCTTTAGGGTGACAGGTTCTCTTTAGGGTGACAGGTTCTCTTTAGGGTCAGGGGTTATCTTTAAGGTCAGGGGTTCTCTTTGGGGTCAGGTTCTCTTTAGGGTCAGGTGATCTCTTTAGGGTCAGGGGTTCTCTTTAGGGTCAGGGGTTCTCTTTAGGTGAAGGGTTCTCTTTAGGGTCAGGTGATCTCTTTAGGGTCAGGGGTTCTCTTTGGGTCAGGGTTCTCTTTAGGGTCAGGTGATCTCTTTAGGGTCAGGGGTTCTCTTTAAAGTCAGGGGTTCTCTTTAGGGTCAGGGGTTCTCTTTGGGGTCAGGTGATCTCTTTAGGTCAGGGTTCTCTTTAAAGTCAGGGTTCTCTTTAGGTCAGGGGTTCTCTTTAGGGTCAGGTGATCTCTTTAGGTCAGGGGTTCTCTTTAGGGTCAGGCATTCTCTTTAAGGTGAAGGGTTCTCTTTAGGTCAGGGTTCTCTTTAGGGTCAGATGTTCTCTTTAGGGTCAGGGGTTCTCTTTGGGTCAGTGATCTCTTTAGGGTCAGGGTTCTCTTTAGGGTCAGGGGTTCTCTTTAGGTGAGGTTCTCTTTAGGGTCAGGTGATCTCTTTATGGTCAGGGATTCTCTTTGGGTCAGAGGTTCTCTTTAGGGTCAGATTTCTCTTTGGGGTCAGGTGATCTCTTTAGGGTCAGGGGTTCTCTTTAAGGTCAGGGTTCTCTTTAGGGTCATGTTCTCTTTAGGGTCGGGTTCTCTTTGGGGTCAGGTGATCTCTTTAGGGTCAGGGGTTCTCTTCGGGTCAGGTGATCTCTTTAAGGTCAGGGGTTCTCTTTAGGGTCAGATGTTCTCTTTAGGGTCAGGGGTTCTCTTTGGGGTCAGGTGATCTCTTTAGGGTCAGGGGTTCTCTTTAGGGTCAGATGTTCTCTTTAGGGTCAGATGTTCTCTTTAGGGTCGGGTTCTCTTTGGGGTCAGGTGTTCTCTTTAGGGTCAGGGTTCTCTTTAGGGTGAGGGGTTCTCTTTAGGGTCAGATGTTCTCTTTAGGGTCAGGGGTTCTCTTTGGGTCAGGTGATCTCTTTAGGGTCAGGGGTTCTCTTTAGGGTCAGATGTTCTCTTCAGGGTCAGGGGTTCTCTTCAGGGTCAGGTGATCTCTTTAAGGTGAAGGTTCTCTTTAGGGTCAGGTGATCTCTTTAGGGTCAGGGGTTCTCTTTAGGGTCAGGTGATCTCTTTAGGGTCAGGGGTTCTCTTTAGGGTGAGGGTTCTCTTTAGGGTCAGATGTTCTCTTTAGGGTCAGGGTTCTCTTTAAGGTGAAGGGTTCTCTTTAGGGTCAGGTGATCTCTTTAGGGTCAGGGGTTCTCTTTGGGGTCAGAGGTTCTCTTTAGGGTCAGGTGATCTCTTTAGGGTCAGGTGATCTCTTTAAGGTCAGGGTTCTCTTTAGGGTCAGATGTTCTCTTTAGGGTCAGGGGTTCTCTTTGGGGTCAGGTATCTCTTTAGGGTCAGGGGTTCTCTTAGGGTCAGGGGTTCTCTTTAAGGTGAAGGGTTCTCTTCAGGGTTCTGAGAGATCGTACTTCGGAGCTGGAAGTAGTTCTGGTGGTTCTTGATGGCCTGCTCGAAGGTCTCCTGAGAACACAGACGGACTCCGCTGGGAAACAGAATGTTCCTCTTCCTGCGAGACAGAGCCACGGGCCGTCTGTACAGGAACTGATCCAGCTCCATGGCCTCCTCCAGAGAACCAAGAGAACCGTCCAGAGAACCGTGCAGAGAACCGTCCAGAGAACCGTGCAGAGAACCGTCCAGAGAACCGTCCAGAGAACCGTCCAGAGAGCCGTCCAGAGAACCGTGCAGAGAACCGTCCAGAGAACCGTCCAGAGAGCCGTCCAGAGAACCGTCCAGAGAACCGTCCAGAGAACCCAGAGAACTGCTGCCGGGAGCCTCCAGATCCAGAGTCCCATCTGGAGAACCATCTGTGCGGAACGAAACGTTAGAAATACTACGGGTTCCAAACAGTGTCAAGACGTTAGTTAGGAATAGTACGTTAGCTATAGAAGTACTTTAGATCTAACAGTGCGTGAGTTATAAGTTAGTTAGCGTTATGTAGAACGTTAGTAACATAGTTATAATAGCATGTTAGTTATTAGCTGTATGATAGTTATAATAGCGTGTTAGTTATTAGCAGTATGATAGTTATAATAGCATGTTAGTTATTAGCAGTATGATAGTTATAATAGCATGTTAGTTATTAGCAGTATGATAGTTATAATAGCATGTTAGTTATTAGCTGTATGATAGTTATAATAGCGTGTTAGTTATTAGCTGTATGATAGTTATAATAGCATGTTAGTTATTAGCAGTATGATAGTTATAATAGCATGTTAGTTATTAGCAGTATGATAGTTATAATAGCATGTTAGTTATTAGCAGTATGATAGTTATAATAGCATGTTAGTTATTAGCTGTATGATAGTTATAATAGCATGTTAGTTATTAGCTGTATGATAGTTATAATAGCGTGTTAGTTATAGCTGTATGATAGTTATAATAGCATGTTAGTTATTAGCAGTATGATAGTTATAATAGCATGTTAGTTATTAGCTGTATGATAGTTATAATAGCGTGTTAGTTATTAGCTGTATGATAGTTATAATAGCATGTTAGTTATTAGCAGTATGATAGTTATAATAGCATGTTAGTTATTAGCAGTATGATAGTTATAATAGCATGTTAGTTATTAGCTGTATGATAGTTATAATAGCGTGTTAGTTATTAGCTGTATGATAGTTATAATAGCGTGTTAGTTATTAGCAGTATGATAGTTATAATAACATGTTAGTTATTAGCAGTATGATAGTTATAATAGCGTGTTAGTTATTAGCTGTATGATAGTATAATAGCGTGTTAGTTATTAGCAGTATGATAGTTATAATAGCATGTTAGTTATTAGCAGTATGATAGTTATAATAGCGTGTTAGTTATTAGCTGTATGATAGTTATAATAGCGTGTTAGTTATTAGCAGTATGATAGTTATAATAGCATGTTAGTTATTAGCTATGATAGTTATAATAGCGTGTTAGTTATTAGCTGTATGATAGTTATAATAGCGTGTTAGTTATTAGCTGTATGATAGTTATAATAATGTTAGTTATTAGCAGTATGATAGTTATAATAGCGTGTTAGTTATTAGCTGTATGATAGTTATAATAGCGTGTTAGTTATTAGCTGTATGATAGTTATAATAGCATGTTAGTTATTAGCAGTATGATAGTTATAATAGCGTGTTAGTTATTAGCAGTATGATAGTTATAATAGCATGTTAGTTATTAGCTGTATGATAGTTATAATAGCATGTTAGTTATTAGCTATGATAGTTATAATAGCATGTTAGTTATTAGCAGTATGATAGTTATAATAGCATGTTAGTTATTAGCTGGATGATAGTTATAATAGCATGTTAGTTATTAGCAGTATGATAGTTATAATAGCATGTTAGTTATTAGCAGTATGATGAGTTATAATAGCATGTTAGTTATTAGCAGTATGATAGTTATAATAGCGTGTTAGTTATTAGCTGTATGATAGTTATAATAGCGTGTTAGTTATTAGCTGTATGATAGTTATAATAGCGTGTTAGTTATTAGCTGTATGATAGTTATAATAGCGTGTTAGTTATTAGCTGTATGATAGTTATAATAGCATGTTAGTTATTAGCTGTATGATAGTTATAATAGCATGTTAGTTATTAGCTGTATGATAGTTATAATAGCATGTTAGTTATTAGCTGTATGATAGTTATAATAGCATGTTAGTTATTAGCAGTATGATAGTTATAATAGCATGTTAGTTATTAGCTGTATGATAGTTATAATAGCGTGTTAGTTATTAGCTGTATGATAGTTATAATAATGTTAGTTATTAGCATGTATGATAGTTATAATACATGTTAGTTATTAGCAGTATGATAGTTATAATAACGTGTTAGTTATTAGCTGTATGATAGTTATAATAGCATGTTAGTTATTAGCTGTATGATAGTTATAATAGCGTGTTAGTTATTAGCAGTATGATAGTTATAATAGCATGTTAGTTATTAGCAGTATGATAGTTTATAATAGCATGTTAGTTATTAGCTGTATGATAGTTATAATAGCATGTTAGTTATTAGCAGTATGATAGTTATAATAACGTGTTAGTTATTAGCTGTATGATAGTTATAATAGCATGTTAGTTATTAGCTGTATGATAGTTATAATAGCGTGTTAGTTATTAGCTGTATGATAGTTATAATAGCGTGTTAGTTATTAGCAGTATGATAGTTATAATAGCATGTTTTATTAGCTGTATGATAGTTATAATAGCATGTTAGTTATTAGCAGTATGATAGTTATAATAGCGTGTTAGTTATTAGCAGTATGATAGTTATAATAGCGTGTTAGTTATTAGCAGTATGATAGTTATAATAGCATGTTAGTTATTAGCAGTATGATAGTTATAATAGCATGTTAGTTATTAGCTGTATGATAGTTATAATAGCATGTTAGTTATTAGCAGTATGATAGTTATAATAACGTGTTAGTTATTAGCTGTATGATAGTTATAATAGCATGTTAGTTATTAGCTGTATGATAGTTATAATAGCATGTTAGTTATTAGCAGTGTGATAGTTATAATAGCATGTTAGTTATTAGCTGTATGATAGTTATAATAGCGTGTTAGTTATTAGCAGTATGATAGTTATAATAGCATGTTAGTTATTAGCAGTATGATAGTTATAATAGCATGTTAGTTATTAGCAGTATGATAGTTATAATAGCGTGTTAGTTATTAGCAGTATGATAGTTATAATAGCATGTTAGTTATTAGCAGTATGATAGTTATAATAGCATGTTAGTTATTAGCAGTATGATAGTTATAATAGCGTGTTAGTTATTAGCTGTGATAGTTTAATAGCATGTTAGTTATTAGCTGTATGATAGTTATAATAGCGTGTAGTTATTAGCTGTGTGATAGTTATAATAGCATGTTAGTTATTAGCTGTATGATAGTTATAATAGCATGTTAGTTATTAGCAGTATGATAGTTATAATAGCGTGTTAGTTATTAGCTGTATGATAGTTATAATAACATGTTAGTTATTAGCTGTATGATAGTTATAATAGCATGTTAGTTATTAGCTGTATGATAGTTATAATAACATGTTAGTTATTAGCAGTATGATAGTTATAATAGCATGTTAGTTATTAGCTGGATGATAGTTATAATAGCGTGTTAGTTATTAGCAGTATGATAGTTATAATAGCATGTTAGTTATTAGCTGTATGATAGTTATAATAGCGTGTTAGTTATTAGCTGTATGATAGTTATAATAGCGTGTTAGTTATTAGCTGTATGATAGTTATAATAGCATGTTAGTTATTAGCTGTATGATAGTTATAATAACGTGTTAGTTATTAGCTGTGTGATAGTTATAATAGCGTGTTAGTTATTAGCTGTATGATAGTTATAATAGCGTGTTAGTTATTAGCTGTATGATAGTTATAATAGCATGTTAGTTATTAGCTGTATGATAGTTATAATAACATGTTAGTTATTAGCAGTATGATAGTTATAATAGCGTGTTAGTTATTAGCAGTATGATAGTTATAATAGCATGTTAGTTATTAGCTGTATGATAGTTATAATAACATGTTAGTTATTAGCTATGATAGTTATAATAGCGTGTTAGTTAGCAGTATGATAGTTATAATAGCATGTTAGTTATTAGCTGTATGATAGTTATAATAGCGTGTTAGTTATTAGCTGTATGATAGTTATAATAGCGTGTTAGTTATTAGCAGTATGATAGTTATAATAGCATGTTAGTTATTAGCAGTATGATAGTTATAATAGCATGTTAGTTATTAGCTGTATGATAGTTATAATAGCGTGTTAGTTATTAGCGTATGATAGTTATAATAGCATGTTAGTTATTAGCTGTATGATAGTTATAATAGCATGTTAGTTATTAGCTGTATGATAGTTATAATAGCGTGTTAGTTATTAGCTGTATGATAGTTATAATAGCGTGTTAGTTATTAGCTGTATGATAGTTATAATAGCATGTTAGTTATTAGCAGTATGATAGTTATAATAGCATGTTAGTTATTAGCTGTATGATAGTTATAATAGCGTTTAGTTATTAGCAGTATGATAGTTATAATAGCATGTTAGTTATTAGCTGTATGATAGTTATAATAGCATGTTAGTTATTAGCTGTATGATAGTTATAATAGCATGTTAGTTATTAGCTGGATGATAGTTATAATAGCATGTTAGTTATTAGCTGGATGATAGTTATAATAGCGTGTTAGTTATTAGCTGGATGATAGTTATAATAGCATGTTAGTTATTAGCTGGATGATAGTTATAATAGCATGTTAGTTATTAGCTGGATGATAGTTATAATAGCATGTTAGTTATTAGCTGGATGATAGTTATAATAGCATGTTAGTTATTAGCTGGATGATAGTTATAATAGCATGTTAGTTATTAGCTGGATGATAGTTATAATAGCATGTTAGTTATTAGCTGGATGATAGTTATAATAGCATGTTAGTTATTAGCTGTATGATAGTTATAATAGCATGTTAGTTATTAGCTGTATGATAGTTATAATAGCGTGTTAGTTATTAGCTGTATGATAGTTATAATAGCATGTTAGTTATTAGCAGTATGATAGTTATAATAGCATGTTAGTTATTAGCTGTATGATAGTTATAATAGCGTGTTAGTTATTAGCTGGATGATAGTTATAATAGCATGTTAGTTATTAGCTGGATGATAGTTATAATAGCGTGTTAGTTATTAGCTGTATGATAGTTATAATAGCATGTTAGTTATTAGCTATGATAGTTATAATAGCGTGTTAGTTATTAGCTGTATGATAGTTATAATAGCGTGTTAGTTATTAGCTGATGATAGTTATAATAGCGTGTTAGTTATTAGCTGGATGATAGTTATAATAGCATTTAGTTATTAGCTGGATGATAGTTTATAATAGCATGTTAGTTATTAGCTGATGATAGTTATAATAGCATGTTAGTTATTAGCTGATGATAGTTATAATAGCATGTTAGTTTTAGCTGGATGATAGTTATAATAGCGTTTAGTTATTAGCTGGATGATAGTTATAATAGCATGTTAGTTATTAGCTGGATGATAGTTATATAGCGTGTTAGTTATTAGCTGGATGATAGTTATAATAGCATGTTAGTTTATTAGCTGTGATAGTTATAATAGCGTGTTAGTTATTAGCTGGATGATAGTTATAATAGCATGTTAGTTATTAGCTGTATGATAGTTTATAATAGCATGTTAGTTATTAGCTGGATGATAGTTATAATGCATGTTAGTTATTAGCTGGATGATAGTTATAATAGCATGTTAGTTATTAGCTGGATGATAGTTATAATAGCATGTTAGTTATTAGCTATGATAGTTATAATAGCATGTTAGTTATTAGCTGATGATAGTTATAATAGCGTGTTAGTTATTAGCTGTATGATAGTTATAATAGCATGTTAGTTATTAGCTGGATGATAGTTATAATAGCATGTTAGTTATTAGCTGTGATAGTTATAATAGCGTGTTAGTTATTAGCTGGATGATAGTTATAATAGCGTGTTAGTTATTAGCTGGATGATAGTTATAATAGCATGTTAGTTATTAGCTGGATGATAGTTTAATAGCATGTTATTATTAGCAGTATGATAGTTATAATAGCATGTTAGTTATTAGCAGTATGATAGTTATATAGCATGTTAGTTATTGCTGTATGAATTATAATAGCGTGTTAGTTATTGCTATGATAGTTATAATAGCATGTAGTTATTAGCAGTATGATAGTTATAATAGCGTGTTAGTTATTAGCTGTATGATAGTTATAATAGCATGTTAGTTATTAGCTGTATGATAGTTATAATAGCATGTTAGTTATTAGCTGTATGATAGTTATAATAGCGTGTTAGTTATTAGCTGTATGATAGTTATAATAGCGTGTTAGTTATTAGCAGTATGATAGTTATAATAGCATGTTAGTTATTAGCTGTATGATAGTTATAATAGCGGTTAGTTATTAGCTGTATGATAGTTATAATAGCGTGTGTTATTAGCAGTATGATAGTTATAATAGCGTGTTAGTTATTAGCTGTATGATAGTTATAATAGCGTGTTAGTTATTAGCTGTATGATAGTTATAATAGCGTGTTAGTTATTAGCTGTATGATAGTTATAATAGCGTGTTAGTTATTAGCAGTATGATAGTTATAATAGCGTGTTAGTTATTAGCTGTATGATAGTTATAATAGCATGTTAGTTATTAGCAGTATGATAGTTATAATACATGTTAGTTATTAGCAGTATGATAGTTATAATAGCATGTTAGTTATTAGCAGTATGATAGTTATAATAGCGTGTAGTTATTAGCAGTATGATAGTTATAATAGCGTTTTTAGTTATTAGCTGTATGATAGTTATAATAGCGTGTTAGTTATTAGCTGTGTGATAGTTATAATAACATGTTAGTTATTAGCTGTGATGTTATAATAGCATGTTAGTTATTAGCTGTATGATAGTTATAATAGCGTGTTAGTTATTAGCTGTATGATAGTTATAATAGCATGTTAGTTATTAGCAGTATGATAGTTATAATAGCATGTTAGTTATTAGCAGTATGATAGTTATAATAGCATGTTAGTTATTAGCTGTATGATAGTTATAATAACATGTTAGTTATTAGCTGTATGATAGTTATAATAGCATGTTAGTTATTAGCTGTATGATAGTTATAATAGCATGTTAGTTATTAGCAGTATGATAGTTATAATAGCATGTTAGTTATTAGCAGTATGATAGTTATAATAGCATGTTAGTTTTAGCTGTATGATAGTTATAATAGCGTGTTAGTTATTAGCTGTTGATAGTTATAATAGCGTGTTAGTTATTAGCAGTATGATAGTTATAATAGCGTGTTAGTTATTAGCTGTATGTAGTTTATAATAGCATGTTAGTTATTAGCTGTATGATAGTTATAATAGCATGTTAGTTTAGCTGTATGATAGTTTAATAGCATGTTAGTTATTAGCTGTATGATAGTTTATAATAGCATGTTAGTTATTAGCTGGATGTAGTTATAATAGCATGTTAGTTATTAGCTGTATGATAGTTATAATAGCATGTTAGTTATTAGCTTATGATAGTTATAATAGCATGTTAGTTATTAGCTGTATGATAGTTATAATAGCATGTTAGTTATTAGCTGGATGATAGTTATATAATAGCATGTTAGTTATTAGCTGGATGATAGTTATAATAGCATGTTAGTTATTAGCTGTATGATAGTTATAATAGCATGTTAGTTATTAGCTGTATGATAGTTATAATAGCATGTTAGTTATTAGCTGTATGATAGTTATATAGCATGTTAGTTATTAGCTGTATGATAGTTATAATAGCATGTTAGTTATTAGCTGTATGATAGTTATAATAGCATGTTAGTTATTAGCTGTATGATAGTTATAATAGCATGTTAGTTATTAGCTGTATGATAGTTATAATAGCATGTTAGTTATTAGCTGTATGATAGTTATAATAGCATGTTAGTTATTAGCTGTATGATAGTTATAATAGCATGTTAGTTATTAGCTGTATGATAGTTATAATAGCATGTAGTTTATTAGCTGTATGATAGTTATAATAGCATGTTAGTTATTAGCTGTATGATAGTTATAATAGCATGTTAGTTATTAGCTGTATGATAGTTATAATAGCATGTTAGTTATTAGCTGTATGATAGTTATAATAGCATGTTAGTT
>JAAKFY010000168.1:27500-48855 GCA_011823955.1 Dissostichus mawsoni | reverse complement strand
TCATACAGCTAATAACTAACATGCTATTATAACTATCATACAGCTAATAACTAACATGCTATTATAACTATCATACAGCTAATAACTAACATGCTATTATAACTATCATACAGCTAATAACTAACATGCTATTATAACTATCATACAGCTAATAACTACATGCTATTATAACTATCATACAGCTAATAACTAACATGCTATTATAACTATCATACAGCTAATAACTAACATGCTATTATAACTATCATACAGCTAATAACTACATGCTATTATAACTATCATACAGCTAATAACTAACATGCTATTATAACTATCATACAGCTAATAACTAACATGCTATTATAACTATCATCAGCTAATAACTAACATGCTATTATAACTATCATCAGCTAATAACTAACATGCTATTATAACTATCATCAGCTAATAACTAACATGCTATTATAACTATCAACAGCTATAACTAACATGCTATTATAACTATCATCCAGCTAATAACAACATGCTATTATAACTATCATACAGCTAATAACTAACATGCTATATAACTATCATACAGCTAATAACTAACATGCTATTATAACTATCATCCAGCTAATAACTAACATGCTATTATAACTATCATACAGCTAATAACTAACATGCTATTATAACTATCATCCAGCTAATAACTAACATGCTATTATAACTATCATCAGCCTAATAACTAACATGCTATTATAACTATCATACAGCTAATAACTAACATGCTATTATAACTATCATACAGCTAATAACTAACATGCTATTATAACTATCATACAGCTAATAACAACACGCTATTATAACTATCATACAGCTAATAACTAACATGCTATTATAACTATCATACAGCTAATAACTAACATGCTATTATAACTATCATACAGCTAATAACTACATGCTATTATAACTATCATACTGCTAATAACTAACATGCTATTATAACTATCATCAGCTAATAACTAACATGCTATTATAACTATCATACAGCTAATAACTAACAACATGCTATTATAACTATCATACTGCTAATAACTAACATGCTATTATAACTATCATACAGCTAATAACTAACATGCTATTATACTATCATACTGCTAATAACTAACATGCTATTATAACTATCATACGCTAATAACTAACATGCTATTATAACTATCATACAGCTAATAACTAACATGCTATTATAACTATCATACAGCTAATAACTAACATGCTATTTAACTATCATACAGCTAATAACTAACATGCTATTATAACTATCATACTGCTAATAACTAACATGCTATTATAACTATCATACAGCTAATAACTAACATGCTATTATAACTATCATACAGCTAATAACTAACATGCTATTATAACTATCATACAGCTAATACTAACATGCTATTATAACTATCATACTGCTAATAACTAACACGCTATTATAACTATCATACTGCTAATAACTAACATGCTATTATAACTATCATACAGCTAATAACTAACATGCTATTATAACTATCATACTGCTAATAACTAACACGCTATTATAACTATCATACAGCTAATACTAACATGCTATTATAACTATCATACAGCTAATAACTAACACGCTATTATAACTATCATACTGCTAATAACTAACACTATTATAACTATCATACAGCTAATAACTAACCGCTATTATAACTATCATACAGCTAATACTAACACGCTATTATAACTATCATACTGCTAATAACTAACATGCTATTATAACTATCATACAGCTATAAATAACACGCTATTATAACTATCATACAGCTAATAACTAACACGCTATTATAACTATCATACAGCTAATAACTAACATGCTATTATAACTATCATACAGCTAATAACTAACATGCTATTATAACTATCATACAGCTAATAACTAACACACGCTATTATAACTATCATACAGCTAATAACTAACATGCTATATAACTATCATACTGCTAATAACTAACATGCTATTATAACTATCATACAGCTAATAACTAACACGCTATTATAACTATCATACAGCTAATAACTAACATGCTATTATAACTATCATACTGCTAATAACTAACACGCTATTATAACTATCATACGCTAATAATAACAGCTATTATAACTATCATACTGCTAATAACTAACATGCTTATTATAACTATCATACTGCTAATAACTAACAGCTATTATAACTATCATCCAGCTAATAACTAACAGCTATTATAACTATCATACTGCTAATAACTAACATGCTATTATAACTATCATACAGCTAATAACTAACATGCTATTATAACTATCATCAGCTAATAACTAACTGCTATTATAACTATCATAGCTAATAACTAACATGCTATTATAACTATCATACGCTAATAACTAACATGCTATTATAACTATCATACAGCTAATAACTAACATGCTATTATAACTATCATACTGCTAATAACTAACATGCTATTATAACTATCATACAGCTAATAACTAACACGCTATTATAACTATCATACAGCTAATAACTAACATGCTATTATAACTATCATACTGCTAATAACTACATGCTATTATAACTATCATCCAGCTAATAACTAACATGCTATTATAACTATCATACAGCTAATAACTAACACGCTATTATAACTATCATACTGCTAATAACTAACATGCTATTATAACTATCATACTGCTAATAACTAACATGCTATTATAACTATCATACCAGCTAATAACTAACATCGCTATTATAACTATCATACAGCTAATAACTAACATGCTATTATAACTATCATAGCTAATAACTAACATGCTATTATAACTATCATACGCTAATAACTAACACGCTATTATAACTATCATACAGCTAATAACTAACATGCTATTATAACTATCATACTGCTAATAACTAAACATGCTATTATAACTATCATACAGCTAATAACTAACACGCTATTATAACTATCATACCAGCTAATAACTAACATGCTATTATAACTATCATACTGCTAATAACTAACACGCTATTATAACTATCATACTGCTAATAACTAACACGCTATTATAACTATCATACAGCTAATAACTAACATGCTATTATAACTATCATACAGCTAATAACTAACATGCTATTATAACTATCATACTGCTAATAACTAACATGCTATTATAACTATCATACAGCTAATAACTAACATGCTATTATAACTATCATACAGCTAATAACTAACATGCTATTATAACTATCATACAGCTATAACTACACGCTATTATAACTATCATACAGCTAATAACTAACATGCTATTATAACTATCATACAGCTAATAACTAACATGCTATTATAACTATCATCCCTAATAACTAACATGCTATTATAACTATCATCAGCTAATAACTAACATGCTATTATAACTATCATACAGCTAATAACTAACATGCTATTATAACTATCATCCGCTAATAACTAACATGCTATTATAACTATCATAGCTAATAACTAACATGCTATTATAACTATCATACAGCTAATAACTAACATGCTATTATAACTATCATACAGCTAATAACTAACATGCTATTATAACTATCATACAGCTAATAACTAACATGCTATTATAACTATCATACAGCTAATAACTAACATGCTATTATAACTATCATACAGCTAATAACTAACATGCTATTATAACTATCATACAGCTAATAACTAACATGCTATTATAACTATCATACAGCTAATAACTAACATGCTATTATAACTATCATACAGCTAATAACTAACATGCTATTATAACTATCATACAGCTAATAACTAACATGCTATTATAACTATCATACAGCTAATAACTAACACGCTATTATAACTATCATACAGCTAATAACTAACATGCTATTATAACTATCATACTGCTAATAACTAACATGCTATTATAACTATCATACGCTAATAACTAACATGCTATTATAACTATCATACTGCTAATAACTAACACGCTATTATAACTATCATACAGCTAATAACTAACATGCTATTATAACTATCATACTGCTAATAACTAACATGCTATTATAACTATCATACTGCTAATAACTAACATGCTATTATAACTATCATAGCTAATACTAACATGCTATTATAACTATCATACAGCTAATAACTAACATGCTATTATAACTATCATACTGCTAATAACTAACATGCTATTATAACTATCATACAGCTAATAACTAACATGCTATTATAACTATCATACAGCTAATAACTAACATGCTATTATAACTATCATAACTGCTAATAACTAACATGCTATTATAACTATCATACAGCTAATAACTAACACGCTATTATAACTATCATACAGCTAATAACTAACATGTATTATAACTATCATACAGCTAATAACTAACATGCTATTATAACTATCATACTGCTAATAACTAACACGCTATTATAACTATCATACAGCTAATAACTAACATGCTATTATAACTATCATACTGCTAATAACTAACATGCTATTATAACTATCATACTGCTAATAACTAACACGCTATTATAACTATCATACAGCTAATAACTAACATGCTATTATAACTATCATACAGCTAATAACTAACATGTATTATAACTATCATACTGCTAATAACTAACACGCTATTATAACTATCATACAGCTAATAACTAACACGCTATTATAACTATCATACTGCTAATAACTAACATGCTATTATAACTATCATACTGCTAATAACTAAACATGCTATTATAACTATCATACAGCTAATAACTAACATGCTATTATAACTATCATACAGCTAATAACTAACATGCTATTATAACTATCATACTGCTAATAACTAACATGCTATTATAACTATCATACTGCTAATAACTAACATGCTATTATAACTATCATACTGCTAATAACTAACATGCTATTATAACTATCATACTGCTAATAACTAACATGCTATTAAACTATCATACTGCTAATAACTAACATGCTATTATAACTATCATACTGCTAATAACTAACATGCTATTATAACTATCATACTGCTAATAACTAACATGCTATTATAACTATCATACTGCTAATAACTAACACGCTATTATAACTATCATACAGCTAATAACTAACATGCTATTATAACTATCATACTGCTAATAACTAACATGCTATTATAACTATCATACAGCTAATAACTAACATGCTATTATAACTATCATACAGCTAATAACTAACATGCTATTATAACTATCATACTGCTAATAACTAACATGCTATTATAACTATCATACAGCTAATAACTAACATGCTATTATAACTATCATACTGCTAATAACTAACATTCTATTATAACTATCATACTGCTAATAACTAACACGCTATTATACTATCATACAGCTAATAACTAACATGCTATTATAACTATCATACTGCTAATAACTAACATGCTATTATAACTATCATACTGCTAATAACTAACATGCTATTATAACTATCATACTGCTAATAACTAACATGCTATTATAACTATCATACACTGCTAATAACTAACATGCTATTATAACTATCATACAGCTAATAACTAACATGCTATTATAACTATCATACTGCTAATAACTAACATGCTATTATAACTATCATACTGCTAATAACTAACACGCTATTATAACTATCATACAGCTAATAACTAACATGCTATTATAACTATCATACTGCTAATAACTAACATGCTATTATAACTATCATACTGCTAATAACTAACACGCTATTATAACTATCATACAGCTAATAACTAACACGCTATTATAACTATCATACAGCTAATAACTAACACGCTATTATAACTATCATACTGCTAATAACTAACACGCTATTATAACTATCATACTGCTAATAACTACACTTATTATAACTATCATACAGCTAATAACTAACACGCTATTATAACTATCATACGCTAATAACTAACATGTATTATAACTATCATACTGCTAATAACTAACATGCTATTATAACTATCATACAGCTAATAACTAACACGCTATTATAACTATCATACAGCTAATAACTAACATGTATTATAACTATCATACTGCTAATAACTAACATGCTATTATAACTATCATACAGCTAATAACTAACACGCTATTATAACCTATCATACAGCTAATAACTAACATGCTATTATAACTATCATACAGCTAATAACTAACATGCTATTATAACTATCATACAGCTAATAACTAACACGCTATTATAACTATCATACTGCTAATAACTAACATGCTATTATAACTATCATACAGCTAATAACTAACACGCTATTATAACTATCATACTGCTAATAACTAACATGCTATTATAACTATCATCAGCTAATAACTAACATGCTATTATAACTATCATACTGCTAATAACTAACATGCTATTATAACTATCATAACTGCTAATAACTAACATGCTATTATAACTATCATCAGCTAATAACTAACATGCTATTATAACTATCATACTGCTAATAACTAACACGCTATTATAACTATCATACTGCTAATAACTAACATGCTATTATAACTATCATACAGCTAATAACTAACACGCTATATAACTATCATACGCTAATAACTAACACGCTATTATAACTATCATACTGCTAATAACTAACATGCTATTATAACTATCATACAGCTAATAACTACACGCTATTATAACTATCATACAGCTAATAACTAACACGCTATTATAACTATCATACTGCTAATAACTAACATGCTATTATAACTATCAATAGCTATAACTAACACGCTATTATAACTATCATACAGCTAATAACTAACACGCTATTATAACTATCATACTGCTAATAACTAACATGCTATTATAACTATCATGCTAATAACTAACACGCTATTATAACTATCATACAGCTAATAACTAACACGCTATTATAACTATCCTGCTAATAACTAACATGCTTTATAACTATCATACTGCTAATAACTAACACGCTATTATAACTATCATACAGCTAATAACTAACACGCTATTATAACTATCATAGCTTAAACTAACATGCTATTATACTATCATACTGCTAATAACTAACATGCTCTTATAACTATCATACTGCTAATAACTACATGCTATTATAACTATCATACAGCTAATAACTAACACGCTATTATAACTATCATACAGCTAATAACTAACATGCTATTATAACTATCATACTGCTAATAACTAACATGCTATTATAACTATCATCCAGCTAATACTAACACGCTATTATAACTATCATACAGCTAATAACTAACATGCTATTATAACTATCATACTGCTAATAACTAACATGCTATTATAACTATCATCCAGCTAATAACTAACACGCTATTATAACTATCATACAGCTAATAACTAACAGCTATTATAACTATCATACTAATAACTAACACTATTATAACTATCATACTGCTAATAACTAACATGCTATTATAACTATCATACACTAATAACTAACACGCTATTATAACTATCATACTGCTAATAACTAACTGCTATTATAACTATCATACTGCTAATAACTAACATGCTATTATAACTATCATACTGCTAATAACTAACACGCTATTATAACTATCATACAGCTAATAACTAACATGTATTATAACTATTATAACTAACGCTATTATAACTATCATACAGCTAATAACTAACATATTATAACTATCTACAGCTAATAACTAACATGATTATACTACTACGTTCTACTAACTAATAACTTACTACCGCACTTAGATCTAAGTACTTCTATAGCTAACGTACTATTCCTAACTAACGTCTTGACACTGTTTGGAACCCGTAGTATTTCTAACGTTTCGTTCCGCACAGATGGTTCTCCAGATGGGACTCTGGATCTGGAGGCTCCGGCAGCATTCTCTGGGTTCTCTGGACGGTTCTCTGGACGGTTCTCTGGACGGCTCTCTGGACGGTTCTCTGGACGGTTCTCTGCACGGTTCTCTGGACGGCTCTCTGGACGGTTCTCTGGACGGTTCTCTGGACGGTTCTCTGCACGGTTCTCTGGACGGTTCTCTGCACGGTTCTCTGGACGGTTCTCTTGGTTCTCTGGAGGAGGCCATGGAGCTGGATCAGTTCCTGTACAGACGGCCCGTGGCTCTGTCTCGCAGGAAGAGGAACATTCTGTTTCCCAGCGGAGTCCGTCTGTGTTCTCAGGAGACCTTCGAGCAGGCCATCAAGAACCACCAGAACTACTTCCAGCTCCGAAGTACGATCTCTCAGAACCCTGAAGAGAACCCTTCACCTTAAAGAGAACCCCTGACCCTAAGAGAACCCCTGACCCTAAAGAGATCACCTGACCCCAAAGAGAACCCCTGACCCTAAAGAGAACATCTGACCCTAAAGAGAACCCCTGACCTTAAAGAGAACATCTGACCCTAAAGAGAACCCCTGACCTTAAAGAGATCACCTGACCCTAAAGAGATCACCTGACCCTAAAGAGAACCTCTGACCCCAAAGAGAACCCTGACCCTAAAGAGATCACCTGACCCTAAAGAGAACCCTTCACCTTAAAGAGAACCCTGACCCTAAAGAGAACATCTGACCCTAAAGAGAACCCCTCCCCTAAAGAGAACCCCTGACCCTAAAGAGATCACCTGACCCTAAAGAGAACCCCTGACCCTAAAGAGATCACCTGACCCTAAAGAGAACCCTTCACCTTAAAGAGATCACCTGACCCTGAAGAGAACCCCTGACCCTGAAGAGAACATCTGACCCTAAAGAGAACCCCTGACCCTAAAGAGATCACCTGACCCCAAAGAGAACCCCTGACCCTAAAGAGAACATCTGACCCTAAAGAGAACCCCTCACCCTAAAGAGAACCCCTGACCCTAAAGAGAACACCTGACCCCAAAGAGAACCCGACCCTAAAGAGAACATCTGACCCTAAAGAGAACATCTGACCCTAAAGAGAACCCCTGACCCTAAAGAGATCACCTGACCCCAAAGAGAACCCCTGACCCTAAAGAGAACATCTGACCCTAAAGAGAACCCCTGACCTTAAAGAGATCACCTGACCCCGAAGAGAACCCCTGACCCTAAGAGATCACCTGACCCCAAAGAGAACCCGACCCTAAAGAGAACATCTGACCCTAAAGAGAACCCCTGACCTTAAGAGAACCCCTGACCCTAAAGAGATCACCTGACCCAAAGAGAACCCGACCTAAAGAGAACATCTGACCCTAAAGAGAACCCTGACCTTAAAGAGAACCCCTGACCCTAAGAGAACCCTGACCCCAAAAGAACATCTGACCTAAAGAACCCTGACCCCAAAGAGAATCCCTGACCATAAAGAGATCACCTGACCCTAAAGAGAACCCTTCACCTAAAGAGAACCCCTGACCCTAAGAGAACCCCTGACCCTAAAGAGATCACCTGACCCCAAAGAGAACCCCTGACCCTAAAGAGAACCTTCACCTTAAAGAGAACCCCTGACCCTAAAGAGAACCCCTGACCCTAAAGAGATCACCTGACCCTAAAGAGAACCCCTGACCCTAAAGAGAACCCTGACTTTAAAGAGAACCCCTGACCCTAAAGAGATCACCTGACCCCAAAGAGAACCCCTGACCCTAAAGAGAACCCCTGACTTTAAAGAGAACCCCTGACCCTAAAGAGAACCTGTCACCCTAAAGAGAACCTGTCACCCTAAAGAGAACATCTGACCCTAAAGAGAACCCCTGACCTTAAATAGAACCCTGATGAATGTGGATGGCAGGTCAGATATAGATCCGGACTCTGGAAGTGTTTCTCTGAAGTTCTGATCCAAACTCCGATTAGAGTTTAATCTGAGCGCCGGCCGTCCTTAAAGGCAGCCTCAGAGGTTCCTCAGGGTCAGAGGTTCCTCAGGGTCAGAGGTTCCTCGGGGTCAGAGGTTCCTCAGAGGTCAGAGGTTCCTCAGGGGTCAGAGGTTCCTCAGGGTCAGAGGTTCCTCAGAGTTTCCCTCGGGTCAGAGGTTTCTCAGGGGTCAGAGGTTCCTCAGGGTCAGAGGTTCCTCAGAGATCAGAGGTCAGAGGTTCCTCAGGGTCAGATGTGAGACTGCAGACTGTGGTTCCTCTAACAAAGATCCACCCGGGTTCTCCTGCTCTTGTGGTCTTCTGTGTATTATATTATATTTATATCTTTGTACAGTATGTCAGGAGACGGTGTGGGAGGCCTTCAAGGTGTTCTGGGACCTGCTCCCGGAGCGGGTCCAGTACCAGGACCTGGTTTCTCGCTGTTTGGACGGGTCCATTAGCACCAGTGACATCAGCAGAGAGTTCAGCCAATCAGAGCGCCACGCCCAGCTCATCAGGAGCGTGAGTACATTCATAATAATGTGGATTTCAAAATATAAAGTTGATTGTAGTTTAATTTGAATGATGAGGTTCTCTGCTGTGTTTCAGAGACTGCAGCCGGCGGCCGCCCTGACCAGGTCTGCGTTCATTCATCTCTTTGTTTAAATACAGGATTTAATAAAGGCACATGTTTAAATGCTTTAACAATTACACTCCTTTACAGAAATACATCCTAAACATAGATAAGTGACAGATAGCGAGTTTCTATGAGTATATAAATGATCAATATAAATATATATAACATAGTATATAATGACGATGTGTTTCTGCTGCAGGGCGTCCAGCTCCTCAGCTCCTCCTCCATGCAGGTACTCTCACACATACTTTATATACATTTAAATATATGAATAGTTATATAACAATAAATCAGTCTAAAATAAATATAAACATATTCTCTACATGAAGTACTTTATTTCTGTAATTGAAATACATGATTCAGTGTATCAATACCCTCCTCTGTAGACTTAAATACTTGTCTCTCTGCAGCTCAGAGTCCGGAGGGGTGCACAGCGGGGGGGCGGCAGGTAAGCTCACAGGAAGCTACCCCTTCACAATAAAAGCCTTCATGGAAACTGCTTCTATCGATCCGTCTTCTTCTCACTGACATAACATCTGCTCTTTACAGAGGAAGACGTCAGAACCACCGGGTCCGGGGTCTCCCCTGAAGAGGTTTTCCCAACGGACTCTGGACCTGAAGACCTCCAGGAGACTTCAGAGGGTCCAGAGGTGGTGGTCCCTGACACCGAGAGTCTTCCTGAGTCTGAAAAGGTCCAGGATTACTCTGTGGAGATTCAGGATGTGTCCCCAGAAGGCGAGGAGCCGCCCTCAGAGGTCATGGTTCAGGAGGTCCTCACACAAGCTACCACTGTAGTTCTTACGAAGCCCACCACAGAACCAGAGTCAGTGACCCTGGGGACAAATCCTGTCCTGGACCCAGAACCCAAAGACAGTTCTTTGCGTATCACGACGGACGTACCATCAAAGCAGGATGTTGTAGACGAGGATCTACCAGAGATACCTGAATCAGTTGAGGAGGGAACTCTTGCAGAACCAGAAGAAGATCCTTTAGAGACCGTGATCGAAGAACCAGAAGAAGAAGCAGAGGTTCCTTCCCAGGCCTCCTTTCAGACCACGGACCGGACCATAGAAGAAGTCAGTGAAGCACCAGAAGACCAGCTGAGATCCGGAGTTACTTCTGACCCGTTCGTCCTTATCCTACAAGAAGATGAAGACGCCACGGTGGAACCTGAAGAAGATCTGGTCTTAATAGAAGAAGGAACCAAAGAGTACGCGGAGGTGATTCCAACTACGGCAGGCCTACCAGCAAAAGAAGAAGAACTACCTCAGGGAACAGCTGCCGTAGAAGATCTGGTACAAGAACCAGCTGAAGAAACTGAAATCACTGAAGTACCAGCACAGGAAGTGGTTCATGTAGAAGATACAGGACTCGTAGAAGAAGCAGAACTCGTAGAAGATAAGGAGCCTCGAGGAGAACCAACAGAAGAAGACGGACTAGTAGACATTTCAGAAGAGACAGTACCTACAAGAGGTATCACACAAGAACATTCGGGAAAAGAAGTTGGTGAACCAGAACCAGAAGGATCCGAACCAGAAGTTGCTGAGGAAGCGGTCTCAGAGATTCTCCTCTTGACAGAACCAGAGGTACCAGAGCCAGAAGACCCTGAGGAAGAACCAGAGTCTGTCCCTGAGGAAAACCAGAGTCTGTCCCTGAGGAAGAACCAGAGTCTGTCCCTGAGGAAGAACCAGAGTCTGTCCCTGAAGAAGAACCAGAGTCTGTCCCTGAGGAAGAACCAGAGTCGGTCCCTGAGGAAGAGGTGGTCCAAGAGGGTCCGAGTGAAATATCTCCAGAAGTCTGGACTCCCACCGGAGCAGGAACCGCAGAACCTGAGGATCCGGTCCTGGAGGAGCTACCTGTGGAGGTCCCTGCAGAGAACACCCCCGGCCCCCTGGTGGAGGTCCCTGCTGAGAAGGTGGAAGCCACCAGCAAGTACGTGGTTGAGTACAACAACGGGAACTTCCCGGCCCTGGCGGAGCGGCCCCTGGACCTGGACGGGTTTGGGAACAGCTTTGGTCTGGAAGATGAGGACTCGGTGAGTAAACTTGGCTACCGAACAAACACTAATCCGGTTCTGGTTCTGACGTCCTGTCTGGTTTCAGATCGGGAACGAGATAGACGGCACCCTGCTGTGGCCCCCGAGGGCCCTGAAGGAGCAGGTGGTGGAGCTGAGCCTCAAACTGAGAGGAGAAACCTTCAGTGACGCCCTGAGGGACCCGAGCAGCACCCAGTACCAGCTGCTGGACCGCCACTTCATCCGCAGGGTGAATACTATCATTTATTATACTCTAACACACACTCAGGCCCTCCTTACTGTATGATGTCTCCGGGTTCTGCAGACATGGGGGTCCCTTTGTTTCACATCTTTTTTGTGCATCTAGTTTTAGTGGTTTCGTGTCTCTCCAGTTTTGCTCGTCTTTCTTGTATTTTTGCATCTGATTTTATTGTTTGTGTTTCTTTTTTAATTTATATCATTTGGTCTCTCTGTTTGGGAGTTGTTTGTCTTGTTGTTTGTTTTCAGTTTGCATCTGATTCTGGTTTTTATTAGTTTCCCTCTCTGTGTGTAGTGGTGTTTCCCTGAGGTGTTGTTCTGGACCGTGGTTCTGGAGGTGTTTCCAAGTAGGACTCTGTGGTTCTGGAGGTGTTTCCAAGTAGGTCTGTGGTTCTGTGTTGTGGTTCTGGAGGTGTTTCCCAGTAGGACTCTGTGGTTCTGGAGGTGTTTCCCAGTAGGACTCTGTGGTTCTGGAGGTGTTTCCCAGTAGGACTCTGTGGTTCTGGAGGTGTTTCCCAGGAGGACTCTGTGGTTCTGGAGGTGTTTCCCAGTAGGACTCTGTGGTTCTGGAGGTGTTTCCCAGGCGACTCTGTGGTTCTGGAGGTGTTTCCCAGTAGGACTCTGTGGTTCTGGAGGTGTTTCCCAGGAGGACTCTGTGGTTCTAGAGGTGTTTCCCAGTAGGACTCTGTGGTTCTGGAGGTGTTTCCCAGTAGGACTCTGTGGTTCTGTGTTGTGGTTCTGGAGGTGTTTCCCAGTAGGACTCTGTGGTTCTGTGTTGTGGTTCTGGAGGTGTTTCCCAGTAGGACTCTGTGGTTCTGGAGGTGTTTACCAGTAGGACTCTGTGGTTCTGGAGGTGTTTCCCAGTAGGACTCTGTGGTTTGGAGGTGTTTCCACGTAGGACTCTGTGGTTCTGGAGGTGTTTCCCAGTAGGACTCTGTGGTTCTGGAGGTGTTTCCCAGGAGGACTCTGTGGTTCTGTTGTGGTTCTGGAGGTGTTTCCCAGGAGGACTCTGTGGTTCTGGAGGTGTTTCCAAGTAGGACTCTGTGGTTCTGGAGGTGTTTCCAAGTAGGACTCTGTGGTTGTGTTGTGGTTCTGGAGGTGTTTCCCAGGAGGACTCTGTGGTTCTGGAGGTGTTTCCCAGTAGGACTCTGTGGTTCTGGAGGTGTTTCCCAGGAGGACTCTGTGGTTCTGGAGGTGTTTCCCAGTAGGACTCTGTGGTTCTGGAGGTGTTTCCCAGGCGGACTCTGTGGTTCTGGAGGTGTTTCCCAGTAGGACTCTGTGGTTCTGGAGGTGTTTCCCAGGAGGACTCTGTGGTTCTAGAGGTGTTTCCCAGTAGGACTCTGTGGTTCTGGAGGTGTTTCCCAGTAGGACTCTGTGGTTCGTGTTGTGGTTCTGGAGGTGTTTCCCAGTAGGACTCTGTGGTTCTGTGTTGTGGTTCTGGAGGTGTTTCCCAGTA
Organism: Dissostichus mawsoni; assembly: GCA_011823955.1. Classification (NCBI taxonomy): domain Eukaryota; kingdom Metazoa; phylum Chordata; class Actinopteri; order Perciformes; family Nototheniidae; genus Dissostichus; species Dissostichus mawsoni. The sequence continues at coordinate 34,615 of JAAKFY010000168.1, read as the reverse complement.
GGACTCTGTGGTTCTGGAGGTGTTTACCAGTAGGACTCTGTGGTTCTGGAGGTGTTTCCCAGTAGGACTCTGTGGTTCTGGAGGTGTTTCCACGTAGGACTCTGTGGTTCTGGAGGTGTTTCCCAGTAGGACTCTGTGGTTCTGGAGGTGTTTCCCAGGAGGACTCTGTGGTTCTGGAGGTGTTTCCCAGTAGGACTCTGTGGTTCTGGAGGTGTTTCCCAGTAGGACTCTGTGGTTCTGGAGGTGTTTCCCAGTAGGACTCTGTGGTTCTGTGTTGTGGTTCTGGAGGTGTTTCCCAGTAGGACTCTGTGGTTCTGGAGGTGTTTCCCAGTAGGACTCTTTGGTTCTGGAGGTGTTTCCCAGTAGGACTCTGTGGTTCTGGAGGTGTTTCCAAGTAGGACTCTGTGGTTCTGTGTTTTGGTTCTGGAGCTGTTTCCCAGTAGGACTCTGTGGTTCTGTGTTATGGTTCTGGAGCTGTTTCCCAGTAGGACTCTGTGGTTCTGTGTTGTGGTTCTGGAGGTGTTTACCAGTAGGACTCTGTGGTTCTGGAGGTGTTTCCCAGTAGGACTCTGTGGTTCTGGAGGTGTTTCCAAGGAGGACTCTGTGGTTCTGTGTTGTGGTTCTGGAGGTGTTTACCAGTAGGACTCTGTGGTTCTGGAGGTGTTTCCCAGTAGGACTCTGTGGTTCTAGAGGTGTTTCCCAGTAGGACTCTGTCTGTGGTTCTGGAGGTGTTTCCCAGGAGGACTCTGTCTGTGGTTCTGGAGGTGTTTCCCAGTAGGACTCTGTGGTTCTAGAGGTGTTTCCCAGTAGGACTCTGTCTGTGGTTCTGGAGGTGTTTCCCAGTAGGACTCTGTCTGTGGTTCTGGAGGTGTTTCCCAGTAGGACTCTGTCTGTGGTTCTGGAGGTGTTTCCCAGTAGGACTCTGTGGTTCTAGAGGTGTTTCCCAGTAGGACTCTGTGGTTCTGGAGGTGTTTCCCAGTAGGACTCTGTGGTTCTGGAGGTGTTTCCCAGTAGGACTCTGTGGTTCTGTGTTGTGGTTCTGGAGTTGGTTTCCCAGTAGGACTCTGTGGTTCTGTGTTGTGGTTCTGGAGGTGTTTCCCAGTAGGACTCTGTGGTTCTGTGTTTTGGTTCTGGAGCTGGTTCCCAGTAGGACTCTGTGGTTCTGTGTTGTGGTTCTGGAGGTGTTTCCAAGTAGGACTCTATGGTTCTGTGTTGTGGTTCTGGAGGTGTTTCCCAGTAGGACTCTGTGGTTCTGGAGGTGTTTACCAGTAGGACTCTGTGGTTCTGGAGGTGTTTTCCAGTAGGACTTGTGTTTCTGGAGGTGTTTACCAGTAGGACTCTGTGGTTCTGGAGGTGTTTCCCAGTAGGACTCTGTGGTTCTGGAGGTGTTCCCAGTAGGACTCTGTGGTTCTGTGTTGTGGTTCTGGAGGTGTTTCCCAGTAGGACTCTGTGGTTCTGTGTTGTGGTTCTGGAGGTGTTTCCCAGTAGGACTCTGTGATTCTGGAGGTGTTTCCCAGTAGGACTCTGTGGTTCTGGAGGTGTTTCCCAGTAGGACTCTGTGGTTCTGGAGGTGTTTCCAAGGAGGACTCTGTGGTTCTGTGTTGTGGTTCTGGAGGTGTTTACCAGTAGGATTCTGTGGTTCTGGAGGTGTTTCCCAGTAGGACTCTGTGGTTCTGGAGGTGTTTCCAAGTAGGACTCTGTGGTTCTGTGTTGTGGTTCTGGAGGTGTTTCCAAGTAGGACTCTGTGGTTCTGTGTTGTGGTCTGGAGGTGTTTCCCAGTAGGACTCTGTGGTTCTGGAGGTGTTTCCCAGTAGGACTCTGTGGTTCTGTGTTGTGGTTCTGGAGGTGTTTCCAAGTAGGACTCTTTGTTTCTGTGTTGTGGTTCTGGAGGTGTTTCCCAGTAGGACTCTGTGGTTCTGTGTTGTGGTTCTGGAGGTGTTTCCCAGTAGGACTCTGTGGTTCTGGAGCTTTCCCAGTAGGACTTATGGTTCTGTGTTGTGGTTCTGGAGGTGTTTCCAAGTAGGACTCTGTGGTTCTGTGTTGTGGTTCTGGAGGTGTTTCCCAGTAGGACTCTGTGGTTCTGGAGGTGTTTCCCAGTAGGACTCTGTGGTTCTGGAGGTGTTTCCAAGTAGGACTCTGTGGTTCTGTGTTGTGGTTCTGGAGGTGTTTCCCAGTAGGACTCTGTGGTTCTGGAGCTGTTTCCCAGTAGGACTCTATGGTTCTGTGTTGTGGTTCTGGAGGTGTTTCCAAGTAGGACTCTGTGGTTCTGTGTTGTGGTTCTGGAGGTGTTTCCCAGTAGGACTCTGTGGTTCTGGAGGTGTTTCCCAGTAGGACTCTGTGGTTCTGGAGGTGTTTCCCAGTAGGACTTGTGGTTCTGGAGTGTTTCCAAGTAGGAATCTGTGGTTCTGTGTTGTGGTTCTGGAGGTGTTTCCCAAGTAGGACTCTGTGGTTCTGTGTTCTGGTTCTGGAGGTGTTTCCAAGTAGGACTCGTGGTTCTGTGTTGTGGTTCTGGAGGTGTTTCCCAGTAGGACTCTGTGGTTCTGGAGGTGTTTCCCAGTAGGACTCTGTGGTTCTGGAGGTGTTTTCCAGTAGGACTCTGTGGTTCTGGAGGGTGTTTCCCAGTAGGACTCTGTGGTTCTGGAGGTGTTTCCCAGTAGGACTCTGTGGTTCGGAGAGGTGTTTCCCAGTAGGACTCTGTGGTTCTGGAGGTGTTTCCCAGGGACTCTGTCTGTGGTTCTGGAGGTGTTTCCCAGTAGGACTCTGTCTGTGGTTATGAGGTGTTTCCCAGTAGGGCTCTGTGGTTCTAGAGGTGTTTCCCAGTAGGACTCTGTGGTTCTAGAGGTGTTTCCCAGTAGGACTCTGTCTGTGGTTCTGGAGGTGTTTCCCAGGAGGACTCTGTCTGTGGTTCTGGAGGTGTTTCCCAGTAGGACTCTGTGGTTCTAGAGGTGTTTCCCAGTAGGACTCTGTCTGTGGTTCGGAGGTGTTTCCCAGTAGGACTCTGTGGTTTCTGAGGTGTTTCCCAGGAGGACTCTGTGGTTCGGAGGTGTTTCCCAGTAGGACTCTGTGGTTCTGGAGGTGTTTCCCAGTAGGACTCTGTCTGTGGTTCTGGAGGTGTTTCCCAGTAGGACTCTGTCTGTGGTTCTGGAGGTGTTTCCCAGTAGGGCTCTGTGGTTCTAGAGGTGTTTCCCAGTAGGACTCTGTGGTTCTAGAGGTGTTTCCCAGTAGGACTCTGTCTGTGGTTCTGGAGGTGTTTCCCAGGAGGACTCTGTCTGTGGTTCTGGAGGTGTTTCCCAGTAGGACTCTGTGGTTCTAGAGGTGTTTCCCAGTAGGACTCTGTCTGTGGTTCTGGAGGTGTTTCCCAGTAGGACTCTGTCTGTGGTTCTGGAGGTGTTTCCCAGTAGGACTCTGTCTGTGGTTCTGGAGGTGTTTCCCAGTAGGACTCTGTGGTTCTAGAGGTGTTTCCCAGTAGGACTCTGTCTGTGGTTCTGGAGGTGTTTCCCAGTAGGACTCTGTGGTTCTAGAGGTGTTTCCCAGTCGGACTCTGTGGTTCTGGAGGTGTTTCCCAGTAGGGCTTTGTGGTTCTAGAGGTGTTTCCCAGTAGGACTCTGTGGTTCTAGAGGTGTTTCCCAGGAGGACTCTGTGGTTCTAGAGGTGTTTCCCAGTAGGACTCTGTGGTTCTAGAGGTGTTTCCCAGTAGGACTCTGTGGTTCTAGAGGTGTTTCCCAGTAGGACTCTGTGGTTCTAGAGGTGTTTCCCAGTAGGACTCTGTCTGTGGTTCTGGAGGTGTTTCCCAGGAGGACTCTGTCTGTGGTTCTGGAGGTGTTTCCCAGTAGGACTCTGTGGTTCTAGAGGTGTTTCCCAGTAGGACTCTGTCTGTGGTTCTGGAGGTGTTTCCCAGTAGGACTCTGTCTGTGGTTCTGGAGGTGTTTCCCAGGAGGACTCTGTCTGTGGTTCTGGAGGTGTTTCCAGTAGGACTCTGTGGTTCTAGAGGTGTTTCCCAGTAGGACTCTGTCTGTGGTTCTGGAGGTGTTTCCCAGTAGGACTCTGTCTGTGGTTCTGGAGGTGTTTCCCAGTAGGACTCTGTGGTTCTAGAGGTGTTTCCCAGTAGGACTCTGTCTGTGGTTCTGGAGGTGTTTCCCAGTAGGACTCTGTGGTTCTAGAGGTGTTTCCCAGTCGGACTCTGTGGTTCTGGAGGTGTTTCCCAGTAGGGCTTGTGGTTCTAGAGGTGTTTCCCAGTAGGACTCTGTGGTTCTAGAGGTGTTTCCCAGGAGGACTCTGTGGTTCTAGAGGTGTTTCCCAGTAGGACTCTGTGGTTCTGGAGGTGTTTCCCAGTAGGACTCTGTCTGTGGTTCTGTGGTTCTGTGGTTCTAGAGGTTTCCCAGTAGGACTCTGTGGTTCTGGAGTGTTTCCCAGTAGGACTCTGTGGTTCTGTGTTTTCTGGAGGTGTTTCCCAGTAGGACTCATGTGGTTCTGTGGTTCTGCAGACCCAGCTCTGGTTCTATTTCCTCTGAGTCTGGAACCAGGAACCTCTGTATGTTCTGCTCAGGGTTCACTGGCGCTGTACCCATCAGCAGAACCACACACATACGGCCTCTTTAAAAACCCTGACTTAAAACCTGTGTGTTTCAGATCCAGGATGCGTTGGAGCGGCTGCCGGGCTTCAGGGCGTCCGCGTGGTGGAGTTCAGGTGCGGCTGGTTTGATCTGTTTATCACTATTTAAGACACACACAGAAGATGTTTGAATAGTCTTTATCTTATAAATGATTTGTGTCCGCAGGCCGCAGAAGGACCTGGAGCGGTGAGTCTGATTAACTCCAGTAATGTGAATCTGTTTCCTCTCTAAGATCTAACATCACTTTTGGTTCTGACTTCCTGAAGAACCTGTGGTTTCCCCCTTCAGCTTCCTGTCAAATCCCCCCTGTAATCCCCTGTAACGCAGTTAGCGTCAGTTAGCATCAGTTAGCGTCAGTTAGCGTGAGTTAGCATCAGTTAGCGTCAGTTAGCGTCAGTTAGCGTCAGTTAGCATCAGTTAGCATCAGTAAGCGTCAGTTACGGTCAGTTAGCGTCAGTTAGCGTCAGTTACGGTCAGTTAGCGTCAGTTAGCGTCAGTCTGCTTCTGTGTGATAAACCTCTGGAGGATTACACCAGGCTTTACAACAGCCCCCCCCCCCTCCCCCCCTTTCCAGGAAAGTGCCCCCCCCCCTTTATCTCACCTGAACCGGAGAGACAGTCCAGAAACCTGCTGTCTGTCTGCAGGATTAAAGGATATATATATATATATATACTGAGTGTATATATATATATATATATTATATATAACACGTGTTTATATGTATACAGTATATATATATATATATATATATATATATATATATTATATATACAGTATATATATACTGTGTATCTATTTCTGACATTTATAAAGTATATTAGAGACAATGTTTAAATATTTTTTTTTCTGGATTTTTAAAAATATAAATTAAAACATTTTTTTCACATTTCATTTATATTTGTTATTTATTTCGGACACTTGGGTCTGGGGGTTCTGGTGTTAGTCTGGGGGTTCTGGTGTTAGTAGTGGTGTTAGTCTGGGGTTCTGTTGTTAGTCTGGTGTTAGTCCGGGGGTTCTGGTGTTAGTCTGGGGGTTCTGGTGTTAGTCTGGGGGTTCTGCTGTTAGTCTGGTGTTAGTCTGGGGATTCTGTTGTTAGTCTGGTGTTAGTCTGGGGGTTCTGGTGTTAGTCTGGGGGTTCTGTTGTTAGTCTGGTTTAGTCTGGTGTTAGTCTGGGGGTTCTGTTGTTAGTCTGGTGTTAGTCTGGTGTTGGTCTGGTGTTAGTCTGGGGATTCTGGTGTTAGTCTGGGGGTTCTGGTGTTAGTCTGGGAGTTCTGGTGTTAGTCTGGGGATTCTGGTGTTAGTCTGGGGTTCTGGTGTTAGTCTGGGGGTTCTGGTGTTAGTCTGGAGTTCTGGTGTTAGTCTGGTGTTAGTCTGGGGATTCTGGTGTTAGTCTGGGGGTTCTGGTGTTAGTCTGGTGTTAGTCTGGGGGTTCTGTTGTTAGTCTGGTGTTAGTCTGGGGATTCTGGTGTTAGTCTGGGGGTTCTGGTGTTTCTGGGGGTTCTGGTGTTAGTCTGGGAGTTCTGGTGTTAGTCTGGGGGCTCTGGTGTTACATCTCTTTATCTCACAGGGGTCTGGTGGTCCTGGTCCTGTACTCCATCACCCTGGAGGTGGACGGCAGCAGTGGGGTGAACAACGCGACCCTGGACTTCATCTCTCTACAGAACAACCTGGTGGAGAAGAACTACCCGGGGGCTGCTGAGCAACCCACCATGGTCTACACCATCACCGACTTCAGGAACTACATCACCGAGGCGCTGCACAAAGACGGCTTCCTGGGCAACAGCAGCCTGGAGGCGTCCCAAACTGGTACGTAGTCCAGGTTTCCTGTAGTGCAGGTTTCCTGTAGTCCAGTTTTCCTGTAGTCCAGGTTTCCTGTAGTCCAGGTTTCCTGTAGTCCAGGTTTCCTGTAGTCCAGGTTTCCTGTAGTCCAGCCTTCCTGTAGTTCAGGTTTCCTGTTGTTCAGGTTTCCTGTAGTCCAGGTTTCCTGTAGTCCAGGTTTCCTGTAGTCCAGCCTTCCTGTAGTTCAGCTTTCCTGTAGTTCAGGTTTCCTGTAGTTCAGGTTTCCTGTAGTTCAGGTTTCCTGTAGTCCAGGTTTCCTGTAGTCCAGCTTTCCTGTAGTCCAGGTTTCCTGTAGTCCAGCCTTCCTGTAGTCCAGGTTTCCTGTAGTCCAGCCTTCCTGTAGTTCAGGTTTCCTGTAGTCCAGCTTTCCTGTAGTCCAGGTTTCCTGTAGTCCAGGTTTCCTGTAGTCCAGGTTTCCTGTAGTCCAGGTTTCCTGTAGTCCAGTTTTCCTGTAGTCCAGGTTTCCTGTAGTCCAGGTTTCCTGTAGTCCAGGTTTCCTGTAGTCCAGCCTTCCTGTAGTTCAGGTTTCCTGTTGTTCAGGTTTCCTGTAGTCCAGGTTTCCTGTAGTTCAGGTTTCCTGTAGTCCAGGTTTCCTGTAGTTCAGCTTTCCTGTAGTTCAGGGTTTCCTGTAGTTCAGCTTTCCTGTAGTTCAGCTTTCCTGTA
>JAAKFY010000168.1:0-25000 GCA_011823955.1 Dissostichus mawsoni | reverse complement strand
AGTTATCACCGAAGCTCCTCCTCTAAAGACGACTGCTGCTCCAGCAGTGGAAGGAAGCCCGGACCTGGACCTGGACCAGAACTTGGACCTGGACCTGGACCTGGTGACGCCTCACATCAGCACCAACCCGCGGTTCTCCACCACCCCCGAGGCCCCGGTGTTCTGGCCTCAGGCGACGCTGACTGTAGAACTGAAAGAGGCGTCCGGCGTCTTCGATGAAATCGTCTTCAACGGGAACTCCGTCACCGGGTCTCCGGACCTCCAGGACCTCCAGGACCATCAGGACCATCAGGACCATCAGGACCATCAGGACCTCCAGGACCATCAGGACCATCAGGACCATCAGGACCTCCAGGACCATCAGGACCTCCAGGACCATCAGGACCATCAGGACCATCAGGACCATCAGGACCATCAGGACCTCCAGGACCATCAGGACCATCAGGACCATCAGGACCTCCAGGACCATCAGGACCATCAGGACTGGACTCTGGAGGCTCAGGTCTTTGCAGGACCAATGGCGGTCTATCTCTCTGACACCACCGAAGAAGAAACAGCTGTGGAGCCTACAGATGGGTCTACATCAGAAGAAGAAGTCTCTGAGAAACAGGAAGTCCCTGAAGAAGAAGAGTCCAGCACCGGATCAGAAGTGGAGTTTGTCTCAGAACTGGACCCTCTGCTCCCAGGACCCGGGCCCCCTGATGCGGTGGAGGTTCTGGAGGAGCAGCACCTCGGCGCCGCTGACCTGGTAACTCCCGTTCTGCCGGTCTTCCTCCCGGAGGAGGACCTGGTGGAGGACGAGGTGATGGTCGTCTCCTCGTCTCCACCCTCGTCCTCCGTCAGCATCTCCCTCTCTCCGGAGAAAGACTCTCCGTTCACCCGGGTCTCGGACTCGGAGCCGGAGGACGAGGAGGTGCTGCACCGTCAGATCCAAACCCACGAAGAAGAAAGTCCAAGCAGCTCCCCGACGGCAGGTGGGTTTGTTTACGTTTTCCCCGGGGTCTACTTCCTGTTTACATTCAGAATAAGGGTCTGGTTTCATAGTTTACTGCTGATGGTCTGAGCAGAGACTTTAGCTAACTTAGCATAGTGTGCTACCTGTGTGCTACAATGGCAGCTGAATTTAAACCAGTGTGGTCTGATGAACAAAAACAACCATTACTTTCTATTCATTGAATCTTTCCCTAAAGTCCTGGCAACGCGTTAATAAACGAGGGTCCAGGTTTCTCTCAGTTTGTAACATATTATGGTTCCTTTCAACCGTTGATCTGGTCCAGGTGTTCCTGGTCTGCTGCCGGCGCTCCTCCATAAATCAGAAGACTTAGAAACCCTCCGAACATCCCCCCCTTGGAGCAGGAGGTGCACCCCCCCTCGGAGCAGGTCTTCTCCGACTCCCGAGCTTCGACGTCTTTCCGCTCAGTGTTATTGATCCTGAAGGAGACGGCAGTGGTTCCTCCAGCGGGGCAGAGATGGAGGTGTCCCCCCCCGGCGCCCCCTGCTGGCCGGGCTCTCACGGTGTTCTTCAGCCTGAGGGTCACCAACATGGCCTTCTCCAGTGATCTGTTCAACAAGAGCTCCTCCGAGTACAGATCTCTGGAGCAGCGCTTCACCCAGCTGGTGAGGAACTCAGTTATTAACTATTAAACTGTATCACAACAAGACCCTGTCCCTCAGTTGTCTCTGGACTGATATAAGACTCATAAAGACCCTGTCCCTCAGTTGGCTCTTGACTGATATAAGACTCATAAAGACCCTGTCCCTCAGTTGTCTGGACTGATATAAGACTCATAAAGACCCTGTCCCTCAGTTGGCTCTTGACTGATATAAGACTCATAAGACCCTGTCCCTCAGTTGGTTCTGGACTGATATAAGACTCATAAAGACCCTGTCCCTCAGTTGGTTCTGGACTGATATAAGACTCATAAAGACCCTGTCCCTCAGTTGGCTCTTGACTGATATAAGACTCATAAGGACCCTGTCCCTCAGTTGGTTCTGGACTGATATAAGACTCATAAAGACCCTGTCCCTCAGTTGGCTCTTGACTGATATAAGAGTCATAAAGACCCTGTCCCTCAGTTGGCTCTTGACTGATATAAGAGTCATAAAGACCCTGTCCCTCAGTTGGCTCTTGACTGATATAAGAGTCATAAAGACCCTGTCCCTCAGTTGGCTCTTGACTGATATAAGACTCATAAAGACCCTGTCCCTCAGTTGGCTCTGGACTGATATAAGACTCATAAAGACCCTGTCCCTCAGTTGGTTCTGGACTGATATAAGACTCATAAGGACCCTGTCCCTCAGTTGGCTCTTGACTGATATAAGAGTCATAAAGACCCTGTCCCTCAGTGGCTCTTGACTGATATAAGACTCATAAAGACCCTGTCCCTCAGTTGGCTCTGGACTGATATAAGACTCATAAAGACCCTGTCCCTCAGTTGGTTCTGGACTGATATAAGACTCATAAGGACCCTGTCCCTCAGTTGGCTCTGGACTGATATAAGACTCATAAAGACCCTGTCCCTCAGTTGGCTCTGGACTGATATAAGACTCATAAAGACCCTGTCCCTCAGTTGGTTCTGGACTGATATAAGACTCATAAACCCTGTCCCTCAGTTGGCTCTGGACTGATATAAGACTCATAAAGACCCTGTCCCTCAGTTGGTTCTGGACTGATATAAGACTCATAAAGACCCTGTCCCTCAGTTGGTTCTGGACTGATATAAGACTCATAAAGACCCTGTCCCTCAGTTGGTTCTGGACTGATATAAGACTCATAAAGACCCTGTCCCTCAGCTGGTTCTGGACTGATATAATACTCATAAAGACCCTGTCCCTCAGTTGGTTCTGGACTGATATAAGACTCATAAAGAACCTGTCCCTCAGCTGGTTCTGGACTGATATAAGACTCATAAAGACCCTGTCCCTCAGCTGGTTCTGGACTGATATAAGACTCATAAAGACCCTGTCCCTCAGCTGGTTCTGGACTGATATAAGACTCATAAAGACCCTGTCCTCTAGCTGGTTCTGGACTGATATAAGACTCATAAAGCCCTGTCCTCTAGCTGGATCTGTTATAAAGACCCTCTCCCTCAGCTGGTTCTGTTATAAAGACCCTGTCCCTGTCTCTCAGCTGGTTCTGTTCTAAAGACCCTGTCCCTGTCCCTCAGCTGGTTCTGTTCTAAAGACCCTGTCCCTGTCCTCCAGCTGGTTCTGTTCTAAGAACCCTGTCCCTCAGCTGGATCAGTTATAAAGACCCTGTCCCTGTCCTCCAGCTGGTTCTGTTCTAAAGACCCTATCCCTGTCCCTCAGCTGGTTCTGTTCTAAAGACCCTGTCCCTGTCCTCCAGCTGGTTCTGTTCTAAAGACCCTGTCCCTGTCCTCCAGCTGGATCTGTTCTAGAGACCCTGTCCCTCAGCTGGATCTGTTCTAAAGACCCTGTCCCTGTCCTCCAGCTGGCTCTGTTCTAAAGACCCTGTCCCTGTCCCTCAGCTGGTTCTGTTCTAAACCCTGTCCTCCAGCTGGTTCTGTTCTAAATACCATGTCCCTCAGCTGGATCTGTTCTAAAGACCCTGTCCCTGTCCTCCAGCTGGCTCTGTTCTAAAGACCCTGTCCTCAGCTGGTTCTGTTCTAAAGACCCTGTCCCTGTCCTCCAGCTGGCTCTGTTCTAAAGACCCTGTCCCTCAGCTGGATCTGTTCTAAAGACCCTGTCCCTGTCCTCCAGCTGGCTCTGTTCTAAAGACCTGTCCCTGTCCCTCAGCTGGTTCTGTTCTAAAGACCCTGTCCCTCAGCTGGTCTGTTCTAAAGACCCTCTCCTCAGCTGGTTCTGTTCTAAAGATCCTGTCCCTGTCCCTCAGCTGGTTCTGTTCTAAAGACCCTGTCCCTGTCCCTCAGCTGGTCCCCTACCTGCAGATCAACCTGCACCACTTAAGAACCTGGAGATCCTGAACTTCCGGAATGGCAGTGTGGTGGTGAACAGTCGGATGGTGTTCGGACGCCCGGTGTCTCGAGGCGTCTCCAGTGTCGTTCATCTGGTCCTCGAAGACTTCGCCAACGCTGCCTACCAGACCATGAACCTGGACATCGACAAGTACTCTCTGGACGTGGAGGCCGTGGGGACGGGCTATAGATATACACATATATATACAAGATATACACATATATATATACAAGTACTCTCTGGACGTGGAGGCCGGTGGGGACGGGCTATAGATATACAATATATATATATATATACTTGTTTTATTGTGTTCATTTATCAGAGAGTTTATAGTTAGTCTGCTGAGCGTAATCTGTCTGAGCCAATCACAGCAGCTCCTGGTAATCCTTCTTCTTCTCTGGTCTCTGATCTTCTTCTTCTCTGGTTCCAGGTGAGCGTGCTGACCGTGTAAGTTTCAGGCGTGTAATGAGTTTTTCTGCTGGTGGTGAACCGCTGGTCTGGCGAGGCGGAGTGTGTGTGCTCCGCGGGCTACGTTAGCGTGGACGGGCTGCCGTGTCAGAGGTCTGCGACGTGACGCACGACTTCTGCCTGAACGACGGGAAGTGTGACGTCCAGCCGGGGAAGGGCGCCATCTGCAGGTGGGAGGTGGCACTACACTCTTTAAATATCACTTTATTATTAAATTACATTCACCTATAAGATCATTTAAGAACATTTCAAAAGACTTGTTTTCTACATATCGTAAACCTACTGAAGTCCCTTTGAGAAGATGACCTTTATATGTGTGCATTTTCATGTGCTGCCCCTTGTGGTGCCAGGTGTCGTGTCGGGGAGAACTGGTGGTACCGTGGTCAGCACTGCGAGGAGTTCGTCTCCGAGCCGCTGGTCGTCGGCATTGCCATGGCGTCGGTGTCCGGCCTCCTATTGGTGGCTGGAGGCATCGTCTACTTCCTGTCCAGAACACTGAGGGAGCGCTACGACGCAGAGGACAGCGAGGACCCAATCAGGTGAGACCTCTGACATCACTTCCTGTTTACAGTCTGAGGGCATCACTTCCTGTTGACAATCTGAGGGCATCACTTCCTGTTGAAGTCTGAGGGCATCACTTCCTGTTGACAGTCTGAGGGCATCACTTCCGGTTGACAGTCTGCTGAGTAACGTTGTTTCCTGCAGGTTGGGCGTCCCGTCTCTGGAGCGTCGTGCTAAGCTAACCGCGGCGCCGGACAGCGGCCCGGTGACGGCTCAGTTCTACCGGCGCTACGATGACGAGGCGCCGCTCAGAACCGGGTCCAGAGACCAGAACCAGGAGAACAGAGACCAGGAGAACAGCTCTCTGAGCAAAGAGGTACGACTCATAATGCTGAGTCCTGTCAGGGGTTCAGGACTGAAAAAGTGGTTCCACATACATTAGTAAACTACAGGAAACTGCGGCCATGTTTGTAGTCCTAACCCTCCGACCTCTGTGCTGAGTCATTGTTAATAGACTACAGGACACTGCGGCCATGTTTGTAGTCCTAACCTCTGACCTGTGACCCTGCAGGCAATCCAGGAGCGTCTGAGGATCGTCGAGCTCTGCTCCAGAGATCAGCACTTCGCCGACTTCATGAGACAAACTCAAGTGTGAGTGTTTTCTATTTAAAAAGAGATCTTTTAAAAATACATTTATAAAGATTTAATAACTCTGCCTTTAGATATATTTTAGGAAAACTATTTATATTCATTCAGTTTTTCATCAGAAACTGACCTCAGGATTTACACAGAATCGTCTCCTCATGTTTAACATGTACAAGTACACAACACACACACACACACACACACACACACACACACACACACACACACACACACACACACACACACACACACACACACACACCAGTGTGTGTGTTTGTAGTGTTATTTGTGCGGTCGCTGTGTTTTCTGTCAGAAACTGAGTCTGTGTTTTGTGGTCAAACAGATTCCTGGAGAAGAGAGGAAGCTCCTCCACATAGACCTCCAGGTACACGCTCTTATTCTGAAAGGACATATCTACACGCTCTTATTCTGAAAGGACATATCTACATGCTCTTATTCTGAAAGGACATATCTACACGCTCTTATTCTGAAAGGACATATCTACATGCTCTTACTTTGAAAGGACATATCTGCATGCTCTTATTCTGAAAGGACATATCTACATGCTCTTATTCTGAAAGGACATATCTCCATGCTCTTACTTTGAAAGGACATATCTACACGCTCTTACTTTGAAAGGGACACATATGTAAATACAAACGCTCTTACTTCGAAGGTTACTGGATTTTTTGATAAATGACCTGTATATATTTCCCATGATGCTTTGCAGCCCCCTTCATTAACCCCGTGTTGTTTCTCCGCAGAAAGCTGCCTTCGTTCTGATTGGAGGATCTCGCTGCTCCCCTGGAGGTGACACTGAAACACTTTGGGATTTTATTTTGAAAGGACTCTTTCTGGACCTGAATTCTGACCTCTGATTGGTCGCCTGTCTCTTCCTGTTCACTCTGTGTTTATAACCTTCAGTCACTGCTGCTCTTACTCTTATTTACAAACTGCTTTCTGTACTCTTCCTAAAGACTTTATTCTGAAACTTCACCGTTGTTTCTACTTCCTGTTTTCATGTCGCTGATTATCGGAGAAACACGTTAGCATCTCGTTAGCTTCACGTTAGCTTGTTTTGCTCGGCGCGGCTCCCGTCAGTGCCTTCACGCTCCGTTAGCGTCCGTTAGCGTTAGCATCTGTTAGCGTTAGCTCGGGCTCTCGGAGTTGTGATGTTGGTTTGTCTCATTAAAACTCATCCCAGCCAATCAGCTGCTTCACATGTTTACATTCATCTGCGTACTGTTAGCATGTAGCTACGCTAGCCTGTGTACGAATCCAAAGAAACCAAAACTTTTTCAAAAGTAATTTTTTATTTCTGACAACTTTATTTTAGTGCAAAATATGAAGTTACGAAGTATTTTGCTAAGCTTTTTTTTTTACTACCAATATTATTTGGTTGTTATTTTGTTTAAAAAAGTTATATTAAAATGGAGATCGTTTTTCGTGCTTTTACGAACAGAATAAAGTAAATATTGGAGTCTTTAAATCACGGCCAATTAAAACCCTTCTTACTGTTTATTAGTTTTTATTACTTGAATTTCTCTTTGTTTGTTTAGATTTCCTGTTTTTTTAGATCTAAAATATGTTTGTGATGTTTTGTGTTTTATATTCTGTTAGAGAATAAATAAATATAATGTGAATTTTATAAAAAAAATAAATATTTTTTACAGCAACACCACGCTTCATTTATTACTAGTATTAGTAGTAAAATGGTAGTATATTAAAAGTAGTAGTTAGTACTTAGTAGTGACATCATTACAGAACCCCAGTGGCCCCAGTACTGATCCCTGTGGGACGCCATGTCTCACTTTAGAGGACCAGAGTCTCTTCTTCTTCTTCTTCCTTCTTCTTCTTCTTCTTCTTCTTCTTCTTCTTCTTCTTTCTTCTCTTCCTTCTTCTTCTTCTTTCTTCTTCTTCTTCTTCTCTTCTTCTTCTTCTTCTTCTTCTTCTTCTTGATGAGTGGAAACAGGACGGGAGGAGCCCCCCCCCCAGGGTCATATAAGGTCCCGCCCCCCCAGGGTCTATATAAGGTCCCGCCCCCCCCCTTTTAATAGAGTCTTCTTCTGCTCCTGTAATGTTGGCGGTGCTCGCTGCTCTGCTGCTGAGAGAGAGCAGCAGGTCTGAGGTGTCATCATGTTCTCAGCCCCCCCCCCCCCCCCCCCCCCCAACACATCAGCCACCCCAAAACATCAGCTCCCCCCACACATCAGGGTTATTCTCCGGTTCTATGTTCCTTCACCTGGGGAACTGTGTGACAGCCTCCAGTTAATCTACAGCTGATATTAAACGTTATTAAATATAAACTGAGCAGCTTTCAGACGTCCTGATTCTGTCTCAGGACCTCGAGGACATTTCTTTAAAATAAATATATAATATTTTAAGTTTAATAATCTAGAGAGTGTGTGTAAAGTCTTCAGGTGTCATTTGAGATCTCAAGGGTGTGTGAGGTCTCCAGGTGTGTGTAAAGTCTTCAGGTGTGTGTGAGGTCTTCAGGTGTGTGTGAGGTCTTCAGGAGTGTGTCGGGTCTTCAGGTGTGTGTCTTCAGGTGTGTGTGTGAGGTCTTCAGGAGTGTGTCGGGTCTTCAGGTGTGTGTTTGAGGTCTTCAGGTGTGTGTCAGGTCTTCATTTGTGTGTGAGGTCTTCAGGTGTGTGTCAGGTGTGTCAGGTCTTCAGGTGTTTGTCTTCAGGTGTGTGTCAGGTCTTCAGGTGTGTGTGGGGTCTTCAGGTGTTTGTCTTCAGGTGTGTGTCAGGTCTTCAGGTGTGTGTGGGGTCTTCAGGTGTGTGTCTTCAGGTGTGTGTCAGGTCTTCATGTGTGTGAGGTCTTCAGGTGTGTGTGAGGTCTTCAGGTGTGTGTCAGGTCTTCAGGTGTGTGTGTGAGGTCTTCAGGTGTGTGTCTTCAGGTGTGTGTGTGAGGTCTTCAGGTGTGTGTTTTCAGGTGTGTGTCAGGTCTTCAGGTGTGTGTGAGGTCTTCAGGTGTGTGTGTGAGGTCTTCAGGTGTGTGTCTTCAGGTGTGTGTCAGGTCTTCAGGTGTGTGTCTTCAGGTGTGTGTCAGGTCGTCAGGTGTGTGTGTGAGGTTCAGGTGTGTGTCAGGTCTTCAGGTGTGTGTGAGGTCTTCAGGTGTGTGTGTGAGGTCTTCAGGTGTGTGTCTTCAGGTGTGTGTGAGGTCTTCAGGTGTGTGTCTTCAGGTGTGTGTGTGAGGTCTTCAGGTGTGTGTCTTCAGGTGTGTGTGAGGTCTTCAGGTGTGTGTCTTCAGGTGTGTGTGAGGTCTTCAGGTGTGTGTCTTCAGGTGTGTGTGAGGTCTTCAGGTGTGTGTGAGGTCTTCAGGTGTGTGTCTTCAGGGTGTGTGAGGTCTTCAGGTGGTGTGAGGTCTTCAGGTGTGGTCTTCAGGTGTGTGTGAGGTCTTCAGGGTGTGTCTTCAGGTGTGTGTGAGGTCTTCAGGTGTGTGTCTTCAGGTGTGTGTGAGGTCTTCAGGTGTGTGTCTTCAGGTGTGTGGGAGGTCTTCAGGTGTGTGTGTGAGGTCTTCAGGTGTGTGTGAGGTCTTCAGGTGTGGTCTTCAGGTGTGTGGGAGGTCTTCATGTGTGTGTCTTCAGGTGTGTGTGAGGTCTTCAGGTGTGTGAGGTCTTCAGGTGTGTGTCTTCAGGTGTGTGTGGTAGTGTCTCTGCTGTGTTAGAGCGCCCTCTGGTGGCCGACGCTCTCCACTGTTAGACCATCAACATTAAAGGATGGGTTTAAGACTGATAAGGATTATTAAAAAGATATATATAAACAGTTTTTACCGCAAATCACCAGAATGAATAATACATATTTTAAATATATTTTGTAAACCATTAGATGGCCATTTTATACAGCCCAAAACCACTGTTGACGATTAATTTAAAATACCATTAATATCCATTAAAAGACAAATTCAAACCTTTATTTATTAGGGCCGAGCACGATGTGCTAGGACCCAACGGCGTCCTAGCACGAAGTGCGAGGAACCTATTGTTATTGGTGGAATTCTTCTTCTTATTATAGTGCTGGCGTTTCCTGTTTTTGAGGGCTTTAGGACGCTCACAAAGTTGTATAATTTTGCACGGACGCCAGGACCCGTGAAAAATTCAACATTCTGGAGTCAATGGGTTCAAATTGTCCAAGGTGCTCGCTAGCGCCACCTATGAAAAACCCATTTCGGAATAAATTTACAAAGTCGCACCGTAACTCCAATGACCTGAAATTTTGCACACATATCCGGGTGGACCTGTTCTACAAATAATCCTCTTGGACCCCTAAGCTCCGCCTACTTTTATTTTTTTAATTAGCATAATGTTCAAAACAGTGAAATATTCACTTAAATTTCAATTTTCAGTTTTTAACACCAAACTTCGTATACAGCATCGGCGGAGGGTCAGACACATTACGTAGAAAATGAGCATGTTAACACGATAAATATTGCCGCCATGAATCAAAACGTACTAGCAAAAATGCGGGGCTTAGAAAAATGCTCATAACTCATCAACAATGTATCCATATATCACAGATTTTGGTGGATAGGTTCAGTCCGTCTTGGAGAATAGGCACACCAAAGCATTTTCATTTTGGACTATAGGGGGCGCCAAAAACACCACCAATTTATAACTCAAGAACGGATGGACGAATTTTTTCTTTTACACATACTCTCGGGGTGACTATGAACTGAGATTTAAAGTGTCGCAACAAATGCAGAATGTGGGCGTGGCCTATACATTTTTTAAATTGCGATAGCATAAAATGAGCTTCGGACGCAAAACTTGGGACACACGTCAGAGACCACGACCTTTACGACAATGTAAAAAAAAACGTAATTTTTCAAAAAACTGCTCACTAGCGCCCCCTATTGTGTGGTAGTCACATATAGTTTCTCAGAACTTCACGAATTTTGGCACAGATTCCTCATGGAATTACGGACATATTTGTAATAGCTTCCATTAGCCCCGCCCCGAGAAAGTCGGCCATTTGAAAGATGTGCGTTTTTCATGCATTTTAAGCACATTCTTGCGAACTCCTCCTAGGGAAATGATCGGAAAAATTCCAATCCAGGACAAGTTCAGCCCATATCCAATGTGATGCTAAATTGCGAAGGAATAGTCGATCGCTCAAACGAGGACCTCGTAAGCCAACGGAGAATTTCCCATTTTTGACGATTTACATGTCACAAATTACTCCAAACTACTCGCATATCGTTTTTCCGATATTCACGAAACGCTGTATACACATTGCTATTATGATTGCACACATTTTTCAAATTACTTTTCATTAGCCCCGCCCCCCAGAAAGTCGGCCATTTTTTAAATGTGCGTTTTTCATGCATTTTAAGCACAATTTTATAATTCCTCATAGGGAAATGATCGGAAAAATTCCAATCTAGGACAACTTAAGCGCATATCCAATGTGATGCTACATTGCAAAGGAAAAGTCATTTGCTCGAACGGGGAGCTCGTAAGCTAACGGAGAATGTACAATTTTTGACAAATACATTAATCCAAACTACTACATTTCCATTATGGAAACATTTACAAAGTCGCACCGTTAACTCCGAATGACCTGAAATTTTGCACACTTATTCGGGTGTACCTACTCTACATATTATCTCCATGAACCCCTAAGCTCCGCCTACTTCATTTTTTTTAATTAGCATAATGTTAAACACAGTAAAATATTACCTTAAATTTCAATTTTTTGTTTTTCAACGCCACACTTAGTATACAGCATCGGTGGAGGGTCAGACACATTACCGTAGAAAATGAGCATGTTCAGTCGATAAATATGGCCATCATTAATCTAAACCTGTTTGCAAAAAGTCGGGGCTTACAAAGAAATGCTCATAACTGGTTAGGGTTAGGGTTTAGGGTTAGGCCTAACCCCTAACCCACACACAACACACCGCCTCTGCTGGCGGCAAATTAAATTACAACAGACACCTACTCACTGTACAACACACACATACAGCTCCTAAAGCATATCATGTATATCAGGCTACAGCCCTTGTATATTTTATTATGTGAACACTATATGGTTTCATGAATAATATCTACTCTTTACTTGTAGATATCTACTAAAGCATACAAATAAAGTGTGCAATGTAGGCCTGTTACATATGTTATTGCTGTTCTCACTGTAAACATCGCGTCTGAATGAAAGCAGTTGGATTAAAAAAAAATAGCCTAACATCCAGGCGAGATGTGATTAGTGAGTAAACAAACGGTAAAGGGCAGAAAGTCTGATGCACATTTGATCCTCTTAAATAACTTATAATCACAACGGGAACAGTTTGCAGAGCTTTGCTTCCTTGACATAAGTCCAGCCATGCGTCACGCCTCTTTTAAACATCACTGTTGGCTGAAATCGACTCCGGAGGATACATCAGTGTACCCTCGGTTATAGCTCCTCCAGAGACTCTCCTCTCTCCTCTCTCCTCTCTCCTCTCTCCTCTCTCCTCTCTCCTCTAAATCAGTGTATCCTCGGTTACGGCTCCTCCAGACAGCCTCCTCGATAATCCATCCTCGACGAGCCTTTAGAGAAATTTGTTTTCCTTCCAGACGGCGCGCCGACATCCGTTTCCGGGTCGCTGCCGGAGGACCTGGGAGCCTGGGACGCGAAAATGAGAGTAATGACAAACGGCTCATTTCGGAGGACTCGCGCGCGTCTGCTTGACGCCGGGACGACCGGCCGCCCTCCCCGACAGGCGCACGGACGCGAGGGCCCGCTCATCACTGCGCACATCTGTGACCGCAGTTTTAATTGTTTTTGTTATTTAAAGTTACTTTTATTATACTTTTGATTTTTACCTCATTTCTAATGAAATGTTCTGTTTTCCTAAATGTCTCAATGCATTCTGGGAATTATTAAATTAATTAAAAAGTAGAAATATCTCCAGAAAAACATCAAACATTTTAAAACTCACAGTAAAATAAAAACTAAATATTTTGAGAAATATGTTTTTATATACATTTCAGACACAGAGATAAAAGAGCCATAAAACACTTAAAATCCAATTTAAATTGTTCTTATAATTTAAGATAAGACACTTCATAAAATATACAAGCATTTTAAATAACTACAGAACAATAAAAACAGAAATCACTGTGAGTTGATATAAATGTCATCAGAAGTTATCCGTACACTGAAGAGAAACCAGTCCAACAGGAGTTTGTATTTGTTTTGTTCGTCAGGGTTATACTCTGTCCTCACGTCGGGTCTCATCAGCCTGACTCGTCTTCTTCGTTTTTGGGGTTATGATACCGGTTGTTTTGTGTTTCAGGTCACAGGCTGACTTCCCGGTAGGACTCGATGCTGGACGTCCCCAGGTCCTCGGCAGCCGGTACTTGGTCTCTTTGAGCTGGATGTTGACGGACGAGACAAACTGAAGAGAGCAAGACACGAAGGCTCTGAAGGACGGCGTCCGGGCGGTGAAGAGGACGAAGATCTGAAACCCTGAAACACAAGAAGAAGAAGACGGAGGTAACGCCGAGGAATACTGTTCGGAGAGACTCAAACTAGCCTGAGGAAATGTCCCATTGCTGTCACAAAGAAGGGTGGGAACTGTCCGAGGAAAGTCTGAAAAGAGTCCGAAAACACAACAGAAAATACTTGGGCTGCAATACATTTGGTAAAATCTGTACCAAATGTTATTTTTTGGGAACTGTCCACAAATCTGTCTGAAAACTCCCCTTAAGACGTAGAAAACGTTTAGACTTTTTCTCAACATGCTACGTTTACATCTGTATCACCGTGGTCACTTGGAGTACATGAAGTGCTCCTGACAGTGCCTCAGTACCTGTGTGGTGGTGCAGACGCAGAACAGCACGCTGAACACCAGGTTAGTGTTTCCTGAGGTGACCAGCACCAAATACCCCAGAGACCAGGAGACCCCGAGCAGCACCGCCAGGGAGAAACTGATCAGGAACTTCTTCCACAGAGTCCGAGGTCTCGAGCTGAAACATATTTAATATCAATGATTATCCTCAGGGAGTTTCTAGTAATTGAAAAGGTTCCTGTTTTCGGACCTTTTTCAGCGTGGCGTCGGTCCGGCAGATGGTCAGAGAGGCCAGCACCAGCAGAGCCACGTTGTAGATTAAAATCAGAGCCACAGGAAGCAGGAAGGCCCAGAACATGGGCTTCCTGAAGTCAAACTGCTTCTTCTTATCCACAGCCGCCAGCCAGCAGCTACAGGACGAACTGCAGTTAGTTATATAATCAGAATATATCAGTAAATTATAATTATTAGTGATGGACTCACAATTCCTCCTGTCTGTATCCCTGAGGGTTATCTGGCCTGTAGGTGGCGCCCAAAGTGACCGCCATGATGACGGCCGGGACTCCTGGAGGGAGAAATATATAAATATCTTATCATTCAGCGGGTTTCTGTGGCACTTGTTCAGCAAACAGACCCTGAAGTCGTACCCCTGGGTATGACTTGTACCCCTGGGTATGATTCGTACCCCATGGTATGACTCGTACCCCATGGTATGACTCGTACCCCTGGTTATGACTCGTGCCCCAGGGTATGACTCGTGCCCCAGGGTATGACTCGTGCCCCAGGGTATGACTCGTACCCCATGGTATGACTCATACCCCTGGGTATGACTCGTACCCCTGGGTAAGACTCATACCCCAGGGTATGACGCGTAGGAGCCCCTTACCCCAGCCCAGGGCCACGCTGAGCGAGGTCCAGTGAGGAGGCGGGTCTTGGCGCAGCCTCCGGACCAGAAGCACCAGCTGGGTTCCGTACAGGCTGTTCCACATGAAGGTGGCCAGCAGGAAGAAGTGAAGCAGAGCCGCCACCGCAGAACACCACCCTGAGTCCGGATCCACGTGTTCGTCAGAGTTCGGCACGACGTTCCTCTCCGACTCGACCTCAGGAACGCCTGCGGGGCGGCGGTTCCCCGCCCGGAGAGGAAGGTAAGGATGAAGGCCAGCAGACTGAAGCAGGTGCTCAGCAGAGCTAGCTGGGAGTTCTTGCGACTCGCACTCATGCCAGAGGTCCTCTGAAAACTACTCAACAATAACGTAACATATTATATCTACAGAGTAAAGACGCTACACAACAATCAGTCCTAACGTATAATATCTACAGAATGAAGACACACCAATCAGTCCTGTCTCTATGCAGCATTACGCTGAAACACTGAAACACTGATATGAGGAATGATGGAGTCTTACTTGTCTTTAATGTGGTGAATTATGGTAATGACCAAACCCAGAATAGAGAAGGAGAGTCCGACAGTAGAAACCAACCCGAGGGCTTCTGCGTATTCATACTCCTCCCTGAAAGACTGAACCAACATCCTCCTTTAGACTCACTCTGTAGTATATAATACTCTGCTTTATGTTATTGTACAAACTGCTGTTCACCGCGAAGTTGGTGGTGTGGTTACAGAAACATCTCAGCAGTCCGTCCGAGGCGTTTCCCTTCCAGCAGCCGTCCGTGCTCCAGTCCTGGAGGTCGTATTTCCAGAAAAAACAGGCGAAGTTGTGCAGAGACGTGCCCCCATCACCTGCAGCAGGTAAGAACGTATCTCACATGTATCTAACATGTCTTTGATACTGGGCAAGGACTACACAGAACGGTCAAATGTCTTCAGTGAGTTAACATTTTTCCATTACTACAGATAAAAAGTAAAGAGGATTTTCTGACATTATAATGAATAAAGTTGTAACCGTTCAAAAAAAGTTTTAAACATTGAGAATGAAGTCGTTAAATTTCAAAACAAAAGCCTCTCTTCATAGGGAACACTGATAAAGTATCTCAGGTTTGTTTCTCACGTCACCGGATTTCTTCACAACAACAGAAAATATTCCCACAGCTGATCGTCATCCGACCTCAAAACAAACCATAAACTAAATATTTATGATATCAGTTTATAGACGGAAATAAAAGGGTTAATCATTAAATAAAGGAAGCAACAAGCTGGAGTCATATTTCATAAACCTCTCCGACCTTCTCTTCTCCATGTCTCAGTTAACAGTTTACTCCAAATATCCAAAATATTCAGACTTTTAACTCAAAGTATTCCCACATTAAAGTGTTTATTTTCCTCACTGCAGGTCTGAGGAGCATCTCCAAGTGTTGGGCCCCCCCCTCCGGACACCCGGACCCCCGATGCTGGCCGAGAGGACCCTGATGGGGGCCCGGCGCCTCGTGTAGAGCCTCAACTGGAAGAAGCGGTCGTTCTGGTAAAGCACGAAGCCGAGCGACACGTTGGAGTCTGGGGGGGCGGCGGCCGGGGGAACGGCGGCGGCCTGGGCTGAAACCACAAGAAAAAATCCTATCTTTTTTTTACCACTAAATTGTTTAGCTATTATTTTTAACTTTTTTTTCTGGACAAGGAATTAATAGAAAGTAAATAATAAAATAAATAAATGTGGAAATATAATAGGAAATGATATTATTAATGTTAAAATGTTCATAACCTTTAATTGCTTTGATAAACTGAAACATTTCAATATGATTTATTTATTTTGATGAAGAGAAATACCCTGAGAACCAGGCGAGGCTCACCTGCTGTGAGGCGCACGAAGATCACGGCGTCGCCTACGAACCCGTCTTCCACCACGATGTCCGACATGTTGTCGTTCAGCTTAATCCGGTCCGGGACGAAACTCCCCGATGTCCCTGAACGCACCGGGAAAACAGGTTTATTATTTATCAAATGTATCTTCTTTTGGATCACTAACAGTAACAGGTTCTGGTTCTGACTGATTAGCAGTACCAGGTTCTGGTTCTGACTGATTAGCAGTAACAGGTTCTGCTTCTGACTGACTAGCAGTACCAGGTTCTGGTTCTGACTGATTAGCAGTAACAGGTTCTGCTTCTGACTGACTAACAGTAACAGGTTCTGGTTCTGACTGATTAGCAGTAACAGGTTCTGCTTCTGACTGACTAGCAGTATCAGGTTCTGGTTCTGACTGATTAGCAGTAACAGGTTCTGCTTCTGACTGACTAACAGTAACAGGTTCTGGTTCTGACTGATTAGCAGCAACGGTTCTGCTTCTGACTGACTAACAGTAACAGGTTCTGCTTCTGACTGATTAGCAGTACCAGGTTCTGGTTCTGACTGACTAACAGTAACAGGTTCTGGTTCTGACTGATTAGCAGTACCAGGTTCTGGTTCTGACTGATTAGCAGTAACAGGTTCTGGCTTCTGACTGATTAGCAGTACCAGGTTCTGGTTCTGACTGAACAGTAACAGGTTCTGGTTCTGACTGATTAGCAGTAACAGGTTCTGGTTCTGATGATTAGCAGTAACAGGTTCTGGTTCTGACCTGATTAGCAGTAACAGGTTCTGGTTCTGATGATTAGCAGTAACAGGTTCTGGTTCTGACCTGATTACAGTAACAGGTTCTGGTTCTGAATGATTAGCAGTAACAGGTTCTGGTTCTGACCTGATTAGCAGTAACAGGTTCTGGTTCTGAATGACTAGCAGTAACAGTTTCTGGTTCTGACTGATTAGCAGTAACAGGTTCTGGTTCTGACTGACTAGCAGTAACAGTTCTGGTTCTGACTGATTAGCAGTAACAGGTTCTGTTCTGACTGACTAGCAGGTTCTGGTTCTGACTGATTAGCAGTAACAGTTCCTGTTCTGACTGACTAGCAGTAACAGGTTCTGTTCTGATGATTAGCAGTAACAGGTTCTGGTTCTGACTGACTAGCAGGTTCTGACTGATTAGCAGTAACAGTTCCTGTTCTGACTGACTAGCAGTAACAGGTTCTGGTTCTGACTGACTAGCAGTAACAGGTTCTGGTTCTGACTGACTAGCAGTAACAGGTTCTGGTTCTGACGACTAGCAGTAACAGGTTCTGGTTCTGACTGACTAACAGTAACAGTTTCTGGTTCTGACTGACTACAGTAACATGTTCTGGTTCTGACTGACTAACAGTAACAGTTTCTGGTTCTGACTGACTAACAGTAACAGTTTCTGGTTCTGACTGACTACAGTAACAGGTTCTGGTTCTGACTGATACAGTAACAGGTTCTGGTTCTGACTGACTAGCAGTAACAGGTTCTGGTTCTGACTGACTAACAGTAACAGTTTCTGCTTCTGACTGATTAGCAGTAACAGGTTCTGGTTCTGACTGACTAACAGTAACAGTTTCTGGTTCTGACTGACTAACTGTAACATGTTTGGTTTGACTGACTAACAGTAACAGTTTCTGGTTCTGACTGACTAACAGTAACAGTTTCTGGTTCTGACTGAATAAACAGTAACAGGTTCTGGTTCTGACCTGATTAGCAGTAACAGGTTCTGGTCTGACTGACTAACAGTAACAGGTTCTGGTTCTGACCTGACAAGCAGTAACAGATTCTGGTTCTGACTGACTAACAGTAACAGTTTCTGGTTCTGACCTGACAAGCAGTAACAGGTTCTGGTTCTGACTGACTAACAGTAACATGTTCTGTTCTGACTGACTAACAGAACAGATTCTGGTTCTGACTGACTAACAGTAACAGTTTCTGTTTTGACTGACTAACAGTAACAGGTTCTGGTTCTGATGACTAACAGTAACAGGTTTCTGGTTCTGACCTGACAAGCAGTAACAGGTTCTGGTTCTGACTGACTAACAGTAACAGTTTCTGGTTCTGACCTGACTAACAGTAACAGATTCTGGTTCTGATGACTAACAGTAACAGGTTCTGGTTTCTGACTGAAGCAGTAACAGGTTCTGGTTCTGACTGACCTACAGTAACAGGTTCTGGTTCTGACCTGACAAGCAGTAACAGATTCGGTTCTGACTGACTAACAGTAACAGGTTCTGGTTTTGACTGACTAACAGTAACAGGTTCTGTTCTGACTGACTAACAGTAAAGGTTCTGGTTCTGACTGACTAACAGTAACAGTTTCTGGTTCTGACTGATTAGCAGTAACAGGTTCTGGTTCTGACCTGACAAGCAGTAACAGATTCTGGTTCTGACTGACTAACAGTAACAGGTTCTGGTTTTGACCTGACTAACAGTAACAGGTTCTGGTTCTGACTGACTAACAGTAACAGGTTCTGGTTCTGACTGACTAACAGTAACAGTTCTGGTTCTGACTGATTAGCAGTAACAGGTTCTGGTTCTGACCTGACTAACAGTAACAGTTTCTGTTTCTGACTGACTAACAGTAACAGGTTCTGGTTCTGACTGACTAACAGTAAACAGTTTCTGGTTCTGACTGACTAACAGTAACAGTTTCTGGTTCTGACTGATTAGCAGTAACAGGTTCTGGTTCTGACCTGACAAGCAGTAACAGATTCTGGTTCTGACTGACTAACAGTAACAGGTTCTGGTTCTGACTGACTAACAGTAACAGTTTCTGGTTCTGACTGACTAACAGTAACAGTTTCTGGTTTGACTGACTAACAGTAACAGGTTCTGGTTCTGACTGACTAACAGTAACAGGTTTGGTTCTGACTGATTAGCAGTAACAGGTTCTGGTTCTGACTGATTAGCAGTAACAGTTTCTGGTTCTGACTGACTAACAGTAACAGTTTCTGGTTCTGACTGATTAGCAGTAACAGGTTCTGGTTCTGACTGACTAGCAGTAACAGTTTCTGGTTCTGAATGACTAACAGTAACAGTTTCTGGTTCTGACTGATTAGCAGTAACAGTTTCTGGTTCTGACTGACTAACAGTAACAGGTTCTGGTTCTGACTGACTAACAGTAACAGTTTCTGGTTCTGACTGACTAACAGTAACAGGTTCTGGTTCTGACTGACTAACAGTAACAGTTTCGTTCTGACTGATTAGCAGTAACAGGTTCTGGTTCTGACTACTAGCAGTAACAGTTTCTGGTTCTGACTGATTAGCAGTAACAGGTTCTGGTTCTGAATGACCTACAGTAACAGGTTCTGGTTCTGACCTGACAAGCAGTAAAGATTCTGGTTCTGACTGACTAACAGTAACAGGTTCTGGTTTTGACCTGACTAACAGTAACAGGTTCTGGTTCTGACTGACTAACAGTAACAGGTTCTGGTTCTGACTGACTAACAGTAACAGTTTCTGGTTCTGACTGATTAGCAGTAACAGGTTTGGTTCTGACCTGACAAGCAGTAACAGATTCTGGTTCTGACTGGACTAACAGTAACAGGTTCTGGTTTTGACCTGACTAACAGTAACAGGTTCTGGTTCTGACGACTAACAGTAACAGGTTCTGGTTCTGACTGACTAACAGTAACAGTTTCTGGTTCTGACTGATTAGCAGTAACAGGTTCTGGTTCTGACCTGATAACAGTAACAGTTTCTGTTTCTGACTGACTAACAGTAACAGGTTCTGGTTCTGACTGACTAACAGTAACAGTTTCTGGTTCTGACTGACTAACAGTAACAGTGTCTGGTTCTGACTGATTAGCAGTAACAGGTTCTGGTTCTGACCTGACAAGCAGTAACAGATTCTGGTTCTGACTAACAGTAAACAGGTTCTGGTTCTGACTAACAGTAACAGTTTCTGGTTCTGACTGATTAGCAGTAACAGGTTCTGGTTCTGACTGATTAGCAGTAACAGGTTTCTGGTTCTGACTGACTAACAGTAACAGTTTCTGGTTTTGACCTGACTAACAGTAACAGGTTCTGGTTCTGACTGATAACAGTAACAGTTTCTGGTTTTGACCTGACTAACAGTAAACAGGTTCTGGTTCTGACGCTAAACAGTAACAGGTTTGGTTCTGACTGATTAGCAGTAACAGGTTCTGGTTCTGACCTGACTAACAGTAACAGGTTCTGGTTCTGACTGACTAACAGTAACAGGTTCTGGTTCTGACTGATAACAGTAACAGTTTCTGTTTCTGACTGATTAGCAGTAAACAGGTTCTGGTTCTGACCTGACTAACAGTAACAGTTTTGTTTCTGACTGACTAACAGTAACAGTTTCTGGTTCTGACTGACTAACAGTAACAGTTTCTGGTTCTGACTGACTAACAGTAACAGGTTCTGGTTCTGACCTGACTAACAGTAACAGGTTCTGGTTCTGACTAACTAACAGTAACAGGTTCTGGTTCTGACTGACTAACAGTAACAGTTTCTGGTTCTGACTGACTAACAGTAACAGGTTCTGGTTCTGACCTGACTAACAGTAAACAGGTTTGGTTCTGACTGACTAACAGTAACAGGTTCTGGTTCTGACTGATTAGCAGTAACAGGTTCTGGTTCTGACTGACTAACAGTAACAGGTTCTGGTTCTGATGACTAACAGTAACAGGTTCTGGTTCTGACCTGACTAACAGTAACAGGTTGGTTCTGACTGACTAACAGTAACAGGTTCTGGTTCTGACTGACTAACAGTAACAGTTCTGGTTTGACTGATTAGCAGTAACAGGTTCTGGTTCTGACTGACTAACAGTAACAGTTTCTGGTTCTGATGATTAGCAGTAACAGGTTCTGGTTCTGAACTGACTAGCAGTAACAGTTTCTGGTTCTGACTGACTAACAGTAACAGTTTCTGGTTCTGACTGATTAGCAGTAACAGTTTCTGGTTCTGACTGACTAACAGTAACAGGTTCTGGTTCTGACTGACTAACAGTAACAGTTTCTGGTTCTGACTGACTAACAGTAACAGGTTCTGGTTCTGACTGACTAACAGTAACAGTTTCGGTTCTGACTGATTAGCAGTAACAGGTTCTGGTTCTGACTGACCTACAGTAACAGGTTCTGGTTCTGCCTGACAAGCAGTAACAGGTTCTGGTTCGACCTGACAAGCAGTAACAGATTCTGGTTCTGACTGACTAACAGTAACAGGTTCTGGTTTTGACCTGACTAACAGTAACAGGTTCTGGTTCTGACTGATAACAGTAACAGGTTCTGGTTCTGGACTGACTAACAGTAACAGTTTCTGGTTCTGACTGATTAGCAGTAACAGGTTCTGGTTCTGACTGACTAACAGTAACAGTTTCTGTTTCTGACTGACTAACAGTAACAGTTTCTGGTTCTGATGACTAACAGTAACAGTTCTGGTTCTGACTGACTAACAGTAACAGTTTCTGGTTCTGACTGACTAACAGTAACAGTGTCTGGTTCTGACTGATTAGCAGTAACAGGTTCTGGTTCGACCTGACAAGCAGTAACAGATTCTGGTTCTGATGACTAACAGTAACAGGTTCTGGTTCTGACTGACTAACAGTAACAGTTTCTGGTTCTGACTGATTAGCAGTAACAGGTTCTGGTTTCTGATGATTAGCAGTAACAGGTTCTGGTTCTGACTGACTAACAGTAACAGGTTCTGGTTCTGACTGACTAACAGTAACAGGTTCTGGTTCTGACTGACTAACAGTAACAGGTTCTGGTTCTGACTGATTAGCAGTAACAGGTTCTGGTTCTGACTGATTAGCAGTAACAGGTTCTGGTTCTGACTGACTAGCAGTAACAGTTTCTGGTTCTGACTGACTAACAGTAACAGGTTCTGGTTCTGACTGACTAACAGAACAGGTTCTGGTTCTGACTGATTAGCAGTAACAGGTTCTGGTTCTGACTGACTAACAGTAACAGTTTCTGGTTCTGACTGACTAACAGTAACAGGTTCTGGTTCTGACTGACTAACAGTAACAGTTTCTGGTTCTGATGACTAGCAGTAACAGGTTCTGGTTCTGACTGACTAACAGTAACAGGTTCTGGTTCTGACTGACTAACAGTAACAGTTTCTGGTTCTGACTGACTAGCAGTAACAGGTTCGTTCTGACTGACTAACAGTAACAGGTTCTGGTTCTGACCTGACTAACAGTAACAGGTTCTGGTTCTGACTGACTAACAGTAACAGTTTCTGGTTCTGACTGACTAACAGTAACAGTTTCTGGTTCTGACTACTAACAGTAACAGGTTCTGGTTCTGACTGACTAACAGTAACAGTTTCTGGTTCTGACTGATTAGCAGTAACAGGTTCTGGTTCTGACTGACTAACAGTAACAGGTTCTGGTTCTGACTGACTAACAGTAACAGTTTCTGGTTCTGACTGACTAGCAGTAACAGGTTCTGGTTCTGACTGACTAACAGTAACAGGTTCTGGTTCTGACTGACTAACAGTAACAGGTTCTGGTTCTGACTGACTAACAGTAACAGTTTGGTTCTGACTGACTAGCAGTAACAGGTTCTGGTTCTGACTGACTAACAGTAACAGGTTCTGGTTCTGACTGACTAACAGTAACAGTTTCTGGTTCTGACTGACTAACAGTAACAGGTTCTGGTTCTGACCTGACCTAATAATATATATAAACTGTAATATAATATATATAAACGTATATAATATATATAAACTGTATATAATATATATAAACTGTATATAATATATATAAACTGTATATAATATATATATAATGTATATAAACTGTATATATAATGTATAAACTGTATATATAATGTATATAAACTGTATATATAATGTATATAAACTGTATATATAATGTATATAAACTGTATATAATATATATATAATTATATAAACTGTATATATATGTATATAAACTGTATATACTGTATAAAACTGTATATATAATATATATAAACTGATATATAATATATATAAACTGTATATAATATATATAAACTGTATATATATATATAATTATATAAACTGTATATATAATGTATATAAACTGTATATACTGTATATAAACTGTATATAATGTATATAAAACTGTATATATAATGTATATAAACTGTATATAATATATAAACTGTATATAATATATATATAATATATATAAACTGTATATATAATGTATATAAACTGTATATACTGTATATAAACTGTATATAATTATATAAACTGTATATATATGTATAAAACTGTATATACTGTATATAAACTGTATATAATGTATATAAACTGTATATATAATATATTAAACTGTATATAATATATATAAACTGTTATAATATATATAAACTGTATATAATATATATATAATGTAATAAACTGTATATACTGTATATAAACTGTATATACTGTATATAAACTGTATATATAATATATATAAACTGTATATAATATATATAAACTGTATATATATATAAAACTGTATATAATATATATAATTTATAAACTGTATATATATGTATAAACTGTATATAACTGTATATAAACTGTATATACTGTATATAAACTGTATATAATGTATATAAACTGTATATATAATGTATATAAACTGTATATACTGTATATATAAACTGTATATAATATATATAAACTGTATATAATATATATATAATGTATATAAACTGTATATATAATGTATATAAACTGTATATATAATGTATATAAACTGTATATAATGTATATAATGTATATAATGTATACGTCTCACCCCGGGTTGGCCTCGCTCCCCTCGCTCTGAGAGCTGGCTGACAGTCGCCAGCGCCGACACCTTGGCGCTCTGCAGACAAACATCACCGTGAGAACCGAGAACTCAAACGTACTCTTCAGGAGGGAATGAGTCCTAGAGGGTCCTAATGTCACTGGTTCTAGAGGGTCCTAATGTCACTAGTTCTAGAGGGTCCTAATGTCACTGGTTCTAGAGTGTCCTAATGTCACTAGTTCTAGAGGGTCCTAATGTCACTGTACTAAAGTGTCCTAATGTCACTGGTTCTAGAGTGTCCTAATGTCACTGGTTCTAGAGGGTCCTAATGTCACTGGTTCTAGAGTGTCCTAATGTCACTGGTTCTAGAGGGTCCTAATGTCACTGGTTCTAGAGGGTCCTAATGTCACTAGTTCTAGAGAGTCCTAATGTCACTGGTTCTAGAGTGTCCTAATGTCACTAGTTCTAGAGTGTCCTAATGTCACTGGTTCTAGAGGGTCCTAATGTCACTGGTTCTAGAGTGTCCTAATGTCACTGGTTCTAGAGGGTCCTAATGTCAATGGTTCTAGAGGGTCCTAATGTCACTAGTTCTAGAGAGTCCTAATGTCACTGGTTCTAGAGTGTCCTAATGTCACTGGTTCTAGAGTATCCTAATGTCACTGGTTCTAGAGTGTCCTAATGTCACTGGTTCTAAAGTGTCCTAATGTCACTGGTTCTAGAGTGTCCTAATGTCACTGGTTCTAGAGTGTCCTAATGTCACTGGTACTAGAGTGTCCTAAAGTCACTGGTTCTAGAGTGTCCTAATGTCATGCTACTAAAGTGTCCTAATGTCACTGGTTCTAGAGTGTCCTAATGTCACTAGTTCAAAGAGGTCCTAATGTCACTGGTACTAAAGTGTCCTAATGTCACTGGTTCTAGAGTGTCCTAATGTCACTGGTTCTAGAGGGTCCTAATGTCACTGGTTCTAGAGTGTCCTAATGTCACTGGTTCTAGAGGGTCCTAATGTCAATAGTTCTAGAGAGTCCTAATGTCACTGGTTCTAGAGTCTCCTAATGTCACTGGTTCTAGAGTGTCCTAATGTCATGGTTCTAAAGTGTCCTAATGTCACTGGTTCTAGAGTGTCCTAATGTCACTGGTTCTAGAGTGTCCTAATGTCACTGGTTCTAGA
>JAAKFY010000167.1:0-5000 GCA_011823955.1 Dissostichus mawsoni | reverse complement strand
AGTGCACATGTTAGGGAGACACGCTGGGGGTCATTAGCCCGTCCTTTGGTGGTCTGTGAGCCGCCAAAGAGAGGTGATTTTCCCGGTCTCTCTCCTGGAGGTGTGAAATGAACAGAGTGCACATGTTAGGGAGACACGCTGGGGGTCATTAGCCCGTCCTTTGGTGGTCTGTGAGCCGCCAAAGAGAGGTGATTTTCCCGGTCTCTCTCCTGGAGGTGTGAAATGAACAGAGTGCACATATTAGGGATACGTGCTGGAGGTCATTAGTCCTTCCTTTGGTGGTCTGTGAGCCGCCAAAGAGAGGTGATTTTCCCGGTCTCTCTCCTGGAGGTGTGAAATGAACAGAGTGCACATGTTAGGGAGACACGCTGGGGGTCATTAGCCCGTCCTTTGGTGGTCTGTGAGCCGCCAAAGAGAGGTGATTTTCCCGGTCTCTCTCCTGGAGGTGTGAAATGAACAGAGTGCACATGTTAGGGAGACACGCTGGGGGTCATTAGCCCGTCCTTTGGTGGTCTGTGAGCCGCCAAAGAGAGGTGATTTTCCCGGTCTCTCTCCTGGAGGTGTGAAATGAACAGAGTGCACATGTTAGGGAGACACGCTGGGGTCATTAGCCCGTCCTTTGGTGGTCTGTGAGCCGCCAAAGAGAGGTGATTTTCCGGTCTCTCTCCTGGAGGTGTGAAATGAACAGAGTGCACATGTTAGGGAGACACGCTGGGGGTCATTAGCCCGTCCTTTGGTGGTCTGTGAGCCGCCAAAGAGAGGTGATTTTCCCGGTCTCTCTCCTGGAGGTGTGAAATGAACAAAGTGCACATATTAGGGATACGTGCTGGAGGTCATTAGTCCTTCCTTTGGTGGTCTGTGAGCCGCCAAAGAGAGGTGATTTTCCCGGTCTCTCTCCTGGAGGTGTGAAATGAACAGAGTGCACATGTTAGGGAGACACGCTGGGGGTCATTAGCCCGTCCTTTGGTGGTCTGTGAGCCGCCAAAGAGAGGTGATTTTCCCGGTCTCTCTCCTGGAGGTGTGAAATGAACAGAGTGCACATGTTAGGGAGACGCTGGGGTCATTAGCCCGTCCTTTGGTGGTCTGTGAGCCGCCAAAGAGAGGTGATTTT
The DNA here is from genome assembly GCA_011823955.1 of Dissostichus mawsoni. Lineage (NCBI taxonomy): Eukaryota > Metazoa > Chordata > Actinopteri > Perciformes > Nototheniidae > Dissostichus > Dissostichus mawsoni. Next base: position 3,889 of record JAAKFY010000167.1, on the reverse strand, counting down.
CCCGGTCTCTCTCCTGGAGGTGTGAAATGAACAGAGTGCACATGTTAGGGAGACACGCTGGGGGTCATTAGCCCGTCCTTTGGTGGTCTGTGAGCCGCCAAAGAGAGGTGATTTTCCCGGTCTCTCTCCTGGAGGTGTGAAATGAACAGAGTGCACATGTTAGGGAGACACGCTGGGGGTCATTAGCCCGTCCTTGGTGGTCTGTGAGCCGCCAAAGAGAGGTGATTTTCCCGGTCTCTCTCCTGGAGGTGTGAAATGAACAGAGTGCACATTAGGGAGACACGCGGGGTCATTAGCCCGTCCTTGGTGGTGTGAGCCGCCAAAGAGAGGTGATTTTCCGGTCTCTCTCCTGGAGGTGTGAAATGAACAGAGTGCACATGTTAGGGAGACACGCTGGGGGTCATTAGCCCGTCCTTTGGTGGTCTGTGAGAAAGAGTGATTTTCCCGGTCTCTCTCCTGGAGGTGTGAAATGAACAAAGTGCACATATTAGGGATACGTGCTGGAGGTCATTAGTCCTTCCTTTGGTGGTCTGTGAGCCGCCAAAGAGAGGTGATTTTCCCGGTCTCTCTCCTGGAGGTGTGAAATGAACAGAGTGCACATGTTAGGGAGACACGCTGGGGGTCATTAGCCCGTCCTTTGGTGGTCTGTGAGCCGCCAAAGAGAGGTGATTTTCCCGGTCTCTCTCCTGGAGGTGAAATGAACAGAGTGCACATATTAGGGATACATGCTGGAGGTCATTAGTCCTTCCTTTGGTGGTCTGTGAGCCGCCAAATAGAGGTGAGTTTCCCGGTCTCTCTCCTGGAGGTCTGAAATAATCTAAGTGAACATGTTAGGGAGACACGCTGGGGGTCATTAGCCCGTCCTGTGGTGGTGTGTGAGCCGCCAAAGAGAGGTGATTTTCCCGGTCTCTGTCCTGGGTTTAAAAAAAAGCTTACAGCACCGGGTATTCCCAGGCGGTCTCCCATCCAAGTACTGACCCGGCCCGACCCTGCTTAGCTTCCGAGATCGGACGAGATCGGGCGTGATCAGGGTGGTATGGCCGTAAGCAAAGGCTTTGGAGGTATATTGGCTTCTCATAGCTGGTTCAGAGAGAGGGGCTGGAGGTCTCAGGGCCGAGTTTGGGTGCCGAAAGGCGGACTGCCCACCTCCATGTCGATGCCCAGCAGCTGGGGGTGCTGCAGGGGGGGGGGCCTGCTGCAGGGGGGGCCTGCTGAAGGTTCCGGGCCGAGCTGTGAGCCTGTCTCCCACCCTCCGCAGCACCTGGGAGCTCTCTGTGGTGCTGGAGAGGCATTGTCAGAGTTTTAGCAGAGTTTTAGCAGACTTTGAGCACTCTTTTCCCCCAGAAACTAGTTTAAATCACCGTTGTCACTACTGTGGGGTATTGGGAATGTGCCTGTGTCTCGTGCGGAGCCTCCCCGCACCTTGAATCCATCCATTTGCCTGTATTTATGGCATGTTTTACGGTTAATGCACTGTGCTCGAGCAGGCTGAAGCGCCCTCCTGTGGGGACACATGGGAACTGCACTTAAATCACTCTGTGTGCCTTTTAACCGGTTTAAAATGGTTTTTCTTTCACTTTGTAAAATACACCCTGCCCGAGAAATGGTTTTTAATCATTATTACCGTTGTCAGGGGGCTGCGTGAACACTTTCCCCACCTTTAAAACACTTTATCCCCACCTTTCAAACCATTTTCCCCGGTCGAAAATGCAGCTGCGCGCGCCTCCTCTCTGGGTGCACTCTGCTTCAATTGTACCCAGGATCCAAGCTATTTCCCTGGCTTTTATACACCCTGGTTGTGGCATAATATTGACCACACATAACATCCATCCAGGGGTGTATTTCAACCATCTTTACCCCGAAGTTAGAACACTTATTCCCGGGTCGAAAATACAGCTGCGCGCGCCGGCTCTCTGGGTGCACTCTGCTTCAATTGCACCCAGGATCCAAGCTATTTCCCTGGCTTTTTAATAGCTGTTTTGCGCCCTGGCAGTCCCACGCACACTGTACACACAGTTTACCCAGGTTCCAAGCTATTTCCCTGGCTTTTTAATAGCTGTTTTGCGCCCTGGCAGTCCCACACACACTGTACACACATGGCTACCCAGGATCCAAGCTATTTCCCTGGCTTTTTAATAGCGGTTTTGCGCCCTGGCAGTCCCACGCACACTGTACACACATGGCTACCCAGGATCCAAGCTATTTCCCTGGCTTCTTAATAGCTGTTTTGCGCCCTGGCAGTCCCACGCACACTGTACACACATTTTACCCAGGATCCAAGCTATTTCCCTGGCTTTGCAATAGCTGTTTTGCGCCCTGGCAGTCCCACACACTGTACACACAGTTTACCCAGGATCCAAGCTATTTCCCTGGCTTTTTAATAGCTGTTTTGCGCCCTGGCAGTCCCACGCACACTGTACACACACATGTTTACCCAGGATCCAAGCTATTTCCCTGGCTTGTATATGGCAGTGACGCACCCTGGTTGTGGCATAATATTGACCACACATAACATTCATCCGGGGGTGTATTTCAACCAACTTTACCCCGAAGTTAGAACACTTATTCCCGGGTCGAAAATGCAGCTGCGCGCGCCGGCTCTCTGGGTGCACTCTGCTTCAATTTTACCCAGGATCCAAGCTCTTCTCCCCCGCTTTTTAATAGCTGTTTTGCGCCCTGGCAGTCCCACGCACACTGTACACACATTTTACCCAGGATCCAAGCTATTTCCCTGGCTTTTTAATAGCTGTTTTGCGCCCTGGCAGTCCCACGCACACTGTACACACATGGCTACCCAGGATCCAAGCTATTTCCCCCGCTTTTTAACAGCTGTTTTCGCCCTGGCAGTCCCACGCACACTGTACACACATTTTACCCAGGATCCAAGCTATTTCCGTTGCTTGTATACACCCTGGTTCTGGCATAATATTGACCACACTGCGCATTCATCCAGGGGTGTATTTCAACCAACTTTACCCCGAAGTTAGAACACTCATTCCCGGGTCGAAAAGGCAGCTGCGCGCGCCGGCTCTCTGGGTGCACTCTGCTTCAATTGTACCCAGGATCCAAGCTATTTCCCTGGCTTTTATACACCATGGTTGTGGCATAATATTGACCACACATAACATCCATCCAGGGGTGTATTTCAACCATCTTTACCCCGAAGTTAGAACACTTATTCCCGGGTCGAAAATGCAGCATCGCCCGCCGGCTCTCTGGGTGCACTCTGCTTCAATTTTACCCAGGATCCAAGCTATTTCCGTTGCTTGTATACACCCTGGTTCTGGCATAATATTGACCACACTGCGCATTCATCCAGGGGTGTATTTCAACCAACTTTACCCGGCCTTTTGAACACTCATTCCGGGGTCGAAAAGGCAGCTGCGCGCGCCGGCTCTCTGGGTGCACTCTGCTTCAATTTTACCCAGGATCCAAGCTATTTCCGTTGCTTGTACACACCCTGGTTGTGGCAGAATATTTACCACACATCACAGCCATCCAGGGGTGTATTTCAACCAACTTTACCCGGCCTTTGAACACTTATTCCCGGGTCGAAAATGCAGCTGCGCGCGCCGGCTCTCTGGGTGCACTCTGCTTCAATTTTACCCAGGATCCAAGCTCTTCTCCCCCGCTTTTTAATAGCTGTTTTGCGCCCTGGCAGTCCCACGCACACTGTACACACATTTTACCCAGGATCCAAGCTATTTCCCTGGCTTTTTAATAGCTGTTTTGCGCCCTGGCAGTCCCGCACACTGTACACACATGGCTACCCAGGATCCAAGCTATTTCCCCCGCTTTTTAACAGCTGTTTTGCGCCCTGGCAGTCCCACGCACACTGTACACACAGTTTACCCAGGATCCAAGCTATTTCCCTGGCTTTGTAATAGCT
>JAAKFY010000166.1:240430-282000 GCA_011823955.1 Dissostichus mawsoni | reverse complement strand
CCCCGTGGTGAGGGTGTTTGGGGTGGCCAGGATTCAGCTGGGGGTGGCCGTGGCCACCCCCAGCCACCCCCCAGCTCCGCCACTGTTCAACAAGTCACACAATGCTGTCTGGCTAATGCTAACAGGCTAATTATCATACTAAAAGGGATACATCCAAGTGTCCCAACACATTTCAGAAAGAACTGTTTCTGCAGAACCAGAGAAGAGTTAAATGTATTATTGTTACTAATTAACTGATAAGATACAAGTAGAGTTTAAAATATTGCTACAGATATAATTTCACATACTTTTATCAGAAATAATGTATTAATTTTAGGGCTGTCAAAATAACGCGTTAACGCAAAAAATAAATTAACGCCACTAATTATTTTAACGCGATTAACGCATGTGTATTTTTTGTCCTCGGCCGCCCCGTAGTTTCAGAGCGCATCGAGTTTAAAATTCCATGCAAGCTGATGCTGACAGCCCCGCTCCTGCCGCCCGCGGGCAGACCACACTTCCACGCTCACCGGCAGGCCCGGACTGGCCATCGGGAGGACCGGGAGGGTGTGTGTATGTGTGGCGCGAGCGAGCGAGAGAGAGAGAACGAGTACACCTTACGTGTATTGTTGTTGTTAGCATCTGATGCTAGCTAGCTGCGCTAACGGATATAAGGAGCTGTTTCAATGAAAACAGAGGAGCGACATTTCGCCGACAATTGCGCCAAGCACCTGACTTCATGCAGGTAGCCAGACAGTGGGACGAGAAGTCAGCGCACTCAGCGCGGATAGTGCGCGCAACATGATTGCAGCGTCCAGGCAGCTCCCGTTCGAGCATATGCCTTGAGTTGCACATAGCTCCAACGATCCATCACACACACACACACACACACACACACACACACACACACACACACACACACACACACACACACACACACACACACACACACACACACACACACACACACACACACACACACACACACACACACACACACACACACACACACACACACACACCACACACACACACACACACACAAACACACACACACACACACACACACACACACCACACACACACACACACACACACACACCACAATATGAGAGAGGTTCCAGGTTGTTGTGTTTAATATTCATCAGAATATTGCTCATTGTTCAAATGATAAACAAACATTTAAAGCATATCTGTCCTCTCATGTGTTGATAAGAGTATTCAAAACTTGAAAAATATCCCTCTGAGGTTCATTTAGAACAGACAAAAAATGTGCGATTAATCGCGATTAACTATTTTAATCGACTGACAGCCCTAATTAATTTATTCATTTCTGGTCTTAATTCAAAATCTTAACCGAGGACACATTTAGAACTTAGTTATAGTGAATTATGAAAGACATTATATTTCCATTCGTGTTCTATTTCCATATGTGAACATATAAGAAGGGCGGGGTCCATGACAGGTGCTCATGCTATTTTGAATACCACACTGACCCAGTGCTGTGATATTACAACAAAGACATAAGCTGCTCAAAATCACATTTGATGAATGTATTCCACAATAACGAAATATGTACATGTTCTAGACATTGTAATATACACAAAAAGAATATTTGAGGCATTCTACTTACTTGAATCTGACAAATCCAGTCCAATAAAACAAAGAGATGTTGCTCGTTTGAAGATTCGGAAGTTTTGTGAGTGTATGGCCAGAGGGCAGGACCTATACACATTTATTACCCATAGCACTGTGAGGCTGAACAAAAGGACCTATTGACAATAGGCGCTTTCACACCGGAGTACTTTTCCAAGGAACAGTTCCGATAGTTCCTGGGATTTTGAGTTCACACCAAAAAGATCTGGAACTAGAACTCTTTTTTGCGATCCTTTTCACCCCTTTTCAGTCCCTGCTCTCTCGCAGGGACTGAAAAGGGGTGAAAAGGATCCAATTTCTGATTGGCTGGGCGAATTGCAAACCACGCCCGTAAAACTCTGAAAGGTTTTGTGAAGCTGCCATTTTATTTGCTCGCATCAGCATTATTAGCATTAGCCCGCGCACCAACGGAGAGCGACTAACTTATGGCAACACAAAAGAAAACATGGGAGCGGTGGAGTGATGAAGAGGTGTTGGCGTTCTGGTGATTTACTCGGAAGGCTTCAGTAGAAGCTGCTGGGAGTCTTGCCAGCAAAAGAAATCATAAAAGTCACAAAAAAATCAAATAAACAAAACAAATCCTAAAAATCACAAAAAATCACAAAATAAATCATAAGAAATCATTAAAAGATCATAAAAACTCGTAAAAAAACAGTCACAAAAAATCATAAAACACCATAAAGTCACAAACTCATTAAAATGAATAATGTTAGTAGCGTGTGTTACCGTGATGTCGCCAGCAGACGGCCTGAAGCCGGGGATCAGCAGAAAGGAAGGAGCCGCTCAGGTTTTATAATAATTTATTTCAGTTTTTAATTTAAACTAATCATTTGTTACGACAGCAGCTCTGTGTCAGCGAGATAAATACTCAGATATTAAAGTGTTTCTGACAGTGCTCACACACACACACCTCATCTTCATCATCATCATCATCTTCATCACCAGCATCATCTTCATCACCAGCATCATCATCTTCATCACCAGCAGCATCATCGTCACCATCATCATCACCAGCATCATCACCAGCATCATCATCTTCATCACCAGCATCATCACCAGCATCATCTTCATCACCAGCATCATCACCAGCATCATCATCTTCATCACCAGCATCATCTTCATCACCAGCATCATCACCAGCATCATCATCTTCATCACCAGCATCATCACCATCATCTTCATCACCAGCATCATCATCGTCACCATCATCATCTTCATCACCAGCATCATCATCGTCACCATCACCATCTTCATCACCAGCATCATCATCGTCACCATCATCATCACCATCATCATCACCAGCATCATCATCTTCATCACCAGCATCATCTTCATCACCAGCATCATCATCTTCATCACCAGCATCATCATTTTCATCATCATCACCAGCATCATCATCTTCATCACCAGCATCATCATCTTCATCACCAGCATCATCATCGTCACCATCATCATCACCAGCATCATCATCACCAGCATCATCATCTTCATCACCAGCATCATCATCGTCACCATCATCACCAGCATCATCATCTTTATCACCAGCATCATCATCATCGTCACCATCATCATCTTCATCACCATCATCATCATCGTCACCTTCATCATCATCGTCATCACCTTCATCACTAGCATCATCATCTTCCTCACCAGCATCATCACCATCATCATCACCAGCATCATCATCATCGTCACCATCATCACCATCATCATCATCGTCATCACCAGCATCATCATCTTCATCACCATCATCATCACCAGCATCATAATCTTCATCACCAGCATCATCATCACCGTCACCATCATCATCTTCATCACCAGCATCATCATCGTCACCATCATTAATATAACCATTATTATTCACATGACCCTGATCTCAGTCTGGAACCATCAGAAGCCTCACAAAGCATTCTGGGTAACGTAGTCCTAGTGTGTTCACTCAGCTCCAGGGAATTATGGTTACTGTAGTCCAGAATAACTAACCCACCACAGCCAGACTTGTGGGTAATGTAGTCCTTCTGTGCTGTAGTTATATTCGTTGGTGGTGAAATCCTTCACTGGAGCAGGGAACTGTGGGTAATGTAGTTTCTCCTTCTGCTTATAAAACAGGAAGTGATCAGTTTCAGTTTTCCCTGCCTAATGCTGCTCAGCAAAAACGGTCTACTGCAGCGCAGGGGATTGTGGGAATTGTAGTTTAGATGGGGAGGATTAAGGGGGTCTATGCAGAGATGGATTGTGGGTCTTGTAGTCCAAATAAACATGGTTGTTTGATTTGCAGTCAGAACCAAAGGGGGTTGTAGGCATTGTAGTCCAAATGAGGATGGTTTGGGGGTGTTGTAGTCCAAACCAAAGGGATGGTGGGTTTTGTAGTTCCATCAGGCGGGGGAGATAGGGTTTTGTATTCCACATAATTAGAGTTGGGGTTTTTGTAATCCAAGCAGTGAGGCATTGTGGGCATTGTAGTTCAGCAGAAAGGATGTTGTAACCAATGAAGAGTTGGACTGTGGGAGTTGTAGTCCAGACAGAAGGGTGTTTCAGTATTTGTAATCCAATATGAGGTATTGCGGACATTGTAGTTCAGACAGCAGGAATTTGTAGTCCATATGAATGGGTTTGTAGTCCAGAGAGAGGATTGTGGGTATTGTAGTCCAATGTGTTGATTCTATAAGCCCTGAATAGACTGTGTGTTTGAGCCCCATCGTTTTATTTACAGTCACACAAGTCTGTATGTACAACACACACACACACACACACACACACACACACACACACACACACCACACACACACACACAACACACACCACACACACCACACACACAACACACACACACACACACACACACACACACACACACACACACACATCATTTTCCCATCACATAAATAGATAAATAAATAGGATAATATAAATAATTTAATACCAACTGAGCTCTACAGTCCTGATTCCTGTCTGTCTGCGCCACGAGAGAGACAGACAGGTGAGAGACAGACAGGTGAGGGACAGACAGGTGAGAGACAGACAGGTGAGGGACAGACAGGTGAGGGAGACAGGTACAGGTGAGAGACAGACAGGTGAGAGACAGACAGGTGAGGACAGACAGGTGAGAGACAGACAGGTGAGAGACAGACAGGTGAGGGACAGACAGGTGAGAAAGACACAGGAGGAGGGAGTGACAGGTAAGGGACAGGTGAAGAGGGGCAGACAGGTAGAGAGACAGACAGGTGAGAGACAGACAGCTCTCTCCGTCCAATCACAGCACTCGTCCTCTCGCTGACAGGACCCAGAAACGCTGCTGGCTGCCGGTGGTTTCCATGGAGACGTCAGCAGCAGCCAATCAGAGCCTCTCGCGGGCCGGGACCCAGATGTAGGGCCCGCCCTGCTCCTCGATCACTGCCTTCACCAGGTGATACACCTCCTCGAAGCTGTCGCCCTGCACCACCGCTGAGAGGGAGAGGGAGGGTGTTTGAGAGGCTGTGTGTGTGAAAGGGTGTGTGTGTGTGGTGTGTGTGTGTGAGTGTGTGAGTGTGTGTGTTTACCAGTGAAACACTCCAGGAAGTCCTGTTCCAGCTTGATGGCTCGATCCAGAGCCTTCCTCGCCTGATCCTCCGACAGACGCTTGTTCAGATCCCTGCACACACACACACACACACACACACACACACACACACACACACACACACACACACACACACACACACACACACACACACACACACACACACACACACACACACACACACACACACACACACACACACACACACACACACACACACACACACACACACACACACACACACAGGTTCATTACTTAGTCTTTTCTTTAGTCTCCTGTTGTGAAGGTGGTGTGTGTGTGTGTGTGTGTGTGTGTGTGTGTGGTGCGTGTGCGTGCGTGCGTGTGTGCGTGAGAGAGACTCACAGGATGTTCTCCAGAGATCTGGGTCTGATGAAGATGGCGACGGGGTGAAGCTGCGCCGCCTGAAGCCTCCGCACCGCGTTAGCCGACACGTCTAGGATGCAGTGCTTCCCCTGCACACACACACACACACACACGCACACACACACACGCACACACACACACACAATAAGAACTATCATTATTTGAATGATCAGCTGTATCTTAGTTTATGTTTGACTGTGTGTGCTGAATAGCTAATGCTCATGCTAGTTCTAATGGGGACCCTAACAAAGACCACACACACACACACACACACTCACACACACACACACTCACACACACACACACACACACACAACGCCCCTCACTCTAAGCCCCGCCCCTCACCTGCTCGGCCACCTGCCGGACGCTCTGCACTGACGTCCCGTACAGGTGGCTGTTGTACTGCCCCGCCTCGATGAAGCGATGTGATTGGATGTCACGCTCCATCTGCTCCCGCGACGCCACGAAGTGATAATCCCGTCCGTCCGCCTCGTAATCCCGTCGGGGGCGGGTGGTGTCTGCGGGGATACGTGATATCACTTCCTGTTAGCTCAATAAAGTTTTCAAGCAACACCGGAGGAGGCTCCGGAGGCTAGGCTAACGGGTAAGCTAATATTGATACCAACAGTTAAGCTAACAAGCTAACGAGACAGGAAGTGATTAACCCTAACCCCTCAGGAGACAGGAAGTGATGCCACACTTACGGGGAACGCAGGATCCGAACTTGTCGGGAAACTCGGAGAGAAGGTCGTCGTTAACGCGATCTTTGGTCGGACCGAGGATGATGATTGGCCGAGCGTAATCCACTAAAGAGAGAAAACTTTATTAACACTGCTCATTGTTGACAGTCCACTCAAGAGAGAAAACTTTATTAACACTGCTCATCGTTGACAGTCCACTCAAGACAGAAAACTTTATTAACACTGCTCATCGTTGACAGTCTACCAAAGAGAGAAAACTTTATTAACACTGCTCATCGTTGACAGTCTACTAAAGAGAGAAAACTTTATTAACACTGCTCATCGTTGACAGTCCACTCAAGAGAGAGAACTTTATTAACACTGCTCATTGTTGACAGTCTACTAAAGAGAGAAAACTTTATTAACACTGCTCATTGTTGACAGTCCACTCAAGAGAGAAAACGTTATGAACACTGCTCATTGTTGACAGTCCACTCAAGAGAGAAAACTTTATTAACACTGCTCATTGTTGACAGTCCACTCAAGAGAGAAAACTTTATTAACACTGCTCATTGTTGACAGGACTGACCTTCGATCTGAGAGACGAGCTCGTAGCTGTGGACGAAGCCTTCTCTACCTGCGGGAAGAAAACACTCAATTTTATTATTATTTATTATTATTATTGTTTATGTCTTTAGTGTTCTGAGAGTTACCTTTGCTCTTCATGCGGGACCACTCCTTCCTCTCCACCCTGAAGCGAACACCAGGGTTATTCCAGGAACACAGGAAATACAAATCAGAAACTTTAAAAAACTGAAAATATATCAGATTTTAATCTTTCTGACGGTCCCTGAACGCATCATGTGTGACGAACGCTTCAGTCAGGAACAACCACAGAATAATGTGAGTTACCTGGAGGGATGTTACCTGTGATGGAGGTATGTTACCTGTGTTGGAGGTATGTTACCTGTGTTGGAGGTATGTTACCTGTGATGGAGGTATGTTACCTGTGTTGGAGGCATGTTACCTGTGATGGAGGTATGTTACCTGTGATGGAGGTATGTTACCTGTGTGGAGGTATGTTACCTGTGATGGAGGTATGTTACCTGTGTTGGAGGCATGTTACCTGTGTGGAGGTATGTTACCTGTGATGGAGGTATGTTACCTGTGATGGAGGCATGTTACCTGTGTGGAGGTATGTTACCTGTGATGGAGGATGTTACCTGTGTGGAGGTATGTTACCTGTGATGGTATGTTACCTGTGATGGAGGTATGTTACCTGTGATGGAGGTATGTTACCTGTGATGGAGGTATGTTACCTGTGATGGAGGTATGTTACCTGTGATGGAGGTATGTTACCTGTGATGGAGGTATGTTACCTGTGTTGGAGGCATGTTACCTGTGATGGAGGTATGTTACCTGTGATGGAGGTATGTTACCTGTGATGGAGGTATGTTACCTGTGATGGAGGTATGTTACCTGTGATGGAGGTATGTTACCTGTGATGGAGGTATGTTACCTGTGATGGAGGTATGTTACCTGTGATAGTGGTATGTTACCTGTGATGGAGGCATGTTACCTGTGTTGGAGGTATGTTACCTGTGTTTGGAGGGGATGTACCCAGTCTCCTCAGGCTCCCCCCCGGGCTCACCCTCCTGGCCTGCCACCATTCGTCGTCACTGCTGTCCGTCACGTGGACCACGTCTCCGAAGCTGAAGTCCAGCGCCTGAGACAGGACTCCACAGTCCCACTGCTTATCGTAGTCAAACAGCGCCCTGAGACACAGCACTGCCTTCAATACGCCTCTTTATTACATCAACTTAACACGGAGAGTAAGGAAATCGTGTTTGGTCGATTATTTCTATAATGCTTCTCAGCAATAATCGTATGCCGTTGGAAAGCCTGTTTTCTGACCTTCAAATGGTGTCACAGTTGTGAGGAACACGCATCTGAGCGATGAGCAGAACGGAGTACGGGGGTTGCGCCCATGAAAAATGTGAAATCTCCTGTGCCAAGTAACTAAACAGGCTTTCCAACGGTATACGATTTAAAGTCAAGAAGTTTTGTTACGACAAAAAATAATCTACCAAACACCGATTTCCTTACTTGTTAAGTTTATATCATGTATGTTATATATATGATGTGAATGTATGTGGTACCGGAGGTAGAAGCTGCGGTTGACCCTCAGACTTCCTGATGAGCTGTTCATCATCTGCTCCCTCAGGTCGTGGATCTTCGCCTCGAAGCGGCTGTACTCTGCACACAGACCATCATTAACATTATATGATGTATCTTTACATATATCTTTATGTGTGTGTCTCACCCTCTGGTCTGTACTGAGCCACGATGGTCACCGTCTGTCCGGCGTTCTTCAGAGCGGCGGCTGCCTGTTCATGAGTCGCAAACCTGAGATCCACCCCGTTCACCTGGAACAAAACAACATCTGGCTTCAGTCTGAGGAGATCCACACACTGAGGTCACTTCCTGTCTCTGTGAGGTCCCTTCCTGTCTCTGTGAGGTCACTTCCTGTCTCTGTGAGGTCCCTTCCTGTCTCTGTGAGGTCACTTCCTGTCTCTGTGAGGTCCCTTCCTGTCTCTGTGAGGTCACTTCCTGTCTCTGTGAGGTCACTTCCTGTCTCTGTGAGGTCACTTCCTGTCTCTGTGAGGTCACTTCCTGTCTCTGTGAGGTCCCTTCCTGTCTCTGTGAGGTCACTTCCTGTCTCTGTGAGGTCCCTTCCTGTCTCTGTGAGGTCACTTCCTGTCTCTGTGAGGTCCCTTCCTGTCTCTGTGAGGTCACTTCCTGTCTCTGTGAGGTCCTTCCTGTCTCTGTGAGGTCACTTCCTGTCTCTGTGAGGTCACTTCCTGTCTCTGTGAGGTCCCTTCCTGTCTCTGTGAGGTCCCTTCCTGTCTCTGTGAGGTCCCTTCCTGTCTCTGTGAGGTCCCTTCCTGTCTCTGTGAGGTCACTTCCTGTCTCTGTGAGGTCACTTCCTGTCTCTGAGAGTCACTTCCTGTCTCGTGAGGTCACTTCCTGTCTCTGTGAGGTCACTTCCTGTCTCTGTGAGGTCACTTCCTGGCCGTTTCTCAATGTCGAGTAAAGCTGCTCCAGAGTAGAGATGGCAAATCCGGATCCTTTTACGGACTCGGAGTCTTCTGAGTCAGTCATTGAAGAGATCCGGATCATACGAGTCCTTTGAGTCATATGAGTCAGCATCACTAAGAGCGTAGAAATCCTACCGGTGAAACCGAAAAGTTGTTGCATTTCACGAGCATATTAAACTAACGTTACATTAACCTCCGCTACAGTGTCTTTTGCTTTAATACAAAATGTTGATCACAAAAAAAAAAGGGTTATTTTGCGATTTGGCGAATCTGAGTCTGCTGTTGACTCGTGCATGAGGAGGACGAGTCTGCTTGGATCTCTGGATCTCTGGATCTCTGGATCTCTGGATCTCTGGATCTCTGGATCTGCTACGGTCCACGGATCTGAGTCCGCACGAGTCTGCAGGAAGTTTCACTGATCCGCGTCCCCTGAGCCAAAGATAACTTCTGGCAGCTATCCTACTTGCTAAAGGCTAGGCAGACGGACTGGGGTACGTTGTAATGTGATTTCACATGTTATAAGGAGAGTAGCGAGTGACGCAATTTATAGTTTTAATTTGTACGTCACCAGGTGTAGGACTCAAAGGACTCGGTGTAGGTGCCTTAACGCTACTTGGCTCAAATTCATTATTTGTATTTGTATTATTATTATTATTCGTTTACGTCACCTTTATTTTTTGTTGAGCACTTCCGGTAATTGTCACACGGGTGTGGTTTGGTTATATAAGTCACCTGTTTGATGTCGAGTGCAGATGACAGAGGGTGAGCTGGTGCTGTTACGATATTGCTTCAACATGGACTTTCTTTCTGAAAACGCGTCACAGTTAGAGCCAAGTTTAGCCTCTCGGCGACTCAAATGTAACTGGAGATTGAGCCGCCACATAAGTCAACAGAAACAATGGCTCGTGATTCCCATCAGAGACCGAACTGGACGGACCGGCCGGCTTCCTAAGCTTACGGATCGCTCGGACGCTTCGGATAACGGATTTAACATTTTGTACCTTTGGAACCTTCGGACAGTTTTTCCCTAATCGATATGGATTGGAGTAGCCACGAGACTCACTGATGGACACTCATTGACTGCAGCGCACAACAAGCTAAAAGCGGTAGGCACGATTATTTCCTTTCTTGTGTATTTTGGATGGACACATTTGGGAAGCGTGACCGTTTGTCCATTGGGACTTTGGCTTTTGTTGTTGTGTTTATTATGCCGTGAGCGGCGGAAGTTTCCGAATTGTTTGTTTTGCTGTGGCCGCACCCCGCTGGTTAGGCTTCATGCCAGGGAAATCTGTTGTGTTATTTGAAATGCTAAGCACCACACGTATTGCATCAAATATGAGTGACACAAACGATGGAGTGGAAAAAAGGACTGGAAAGCTTACTCGTAAAGCCTTGGCTTGCAAAATCGAACAACTGCAAAAAGAATGTCAGTCCAACGTGAAGAAGATTAAAGGACGCACACAGGAAATCAAACATCTAATGAAAAATGATGAAATGCAAAGGATGTTGAACTCAAACTGAATGATGCATAAACAGCTCATGAATCAGTTATTATGTTGCTTTCGAAGACGACCTGGAAATACAAAATAACTGGTTTCAACCAATAACAAAACATAAGAATGATTTTATGGAGGATGTACAACAATGGCCTCTGCAAACAGGGAGGAGGCCCTTTCTGCAAACAGGTCATGTGACTGTCAATAAACCAATCGCTGCAAACACGGATATTCCTCTCATTCTACCAGACAAGGCAGCCGCCGATGAAATGAGCAATTCGAACACACTGAGGCTCAGCAGGATGTTCTCTTTCCCCCGTCAAACATGAAGGCTACATCATGCACACAAGATGATATACAACCTGGTGACAGCATATCAAACATTGGTAGCAGAAAAAGCAGGCAAGCTCAAGATCAAGAGTTTCCAGCACCGCATCTGCACACATAAAAGCTGAGGCCGAAGTGGCAGCTATGAAAGTACTCCAGGAAAGTACTGAGGAGGACAAAGCAGGAGCTGAGGAGGACAAAGCAGGAGCAGAGGAGGACAAAGCAGGAGCTGAGGAGGACTGAGGAGGACAAAGCAGGAGCAGAGGAGGACAAAGCAGGAGCAGAGGAGGACAAAGGAGGAGTTGAGGAGGACAAAGCAGGAGCAGAGGGACAAAGCAGGAGCAGAGGAGGACAAAGCAGAGCAGAGGAGGACAAAGCAGGAGCTGAGGAGGACTGAGGAGGACAAAGCAGGAGCTGAGGAAGACAAAGCAGGAGCTGAGGAGGACAAAGCAGGAGCAAGGAGGACAAAGGAGGAGCAGAGGAGGACAAAGCAGGAGCTGAGGAGGACAAGCAGGAGCAGAGGAGGACAAAGGAGGAGCTGAGGAGGACAAAGCAGGAGCTGAGGAGGACAAAGCAGGAGCAGAGGAGGACAAAGGAGGAGCAGAGGAGGACAAAGCAGGAGCAGAGGAGGACAAAGCAGGAGCTGAGGAGGACAAAGGAGGAGCAGAGGAGGACAAAGGAGGACAAAGCAGGAGCAGAGGAGGACAAAGCAGGAGCAGAGAGGACAAAGCAGGAGCAGAGGAGGACAAAGGAGGAGCGAGGAGGACAAAGCAGGAGCAGAGGAGGACAAAGGAGGAGCAGAGGAGGACAAAGCAGGAGCTGAGGAGGACAAAGCAGGAGCTGAGGAGGACAAAGCAGGAGCAGAGGAGGACAAAGCAGGAGCAGAGGAGGACAAGGAGGAGCTGAGGAGGACAAAGGAGGAGCAGAGAGGACAAAGCAGGAGCTGAGGAGGACAAAGCAGGAGCTAGAGGACAAAGGAGGAGCAGAGGAGGACAAGCAGAGCAGAGGACAAAGCAGGAGCTGAGGACAAAGCAGGAGCAGAGGAGGACAAAGGAGCAAATGGAATTAGAAGGAAACATTGCTGCCACCATCGCAAAAATGAAAGTGTTAGCAGCCCCAGGGATCAGCTAACGGCATGCAGTCTATTTTGAACCGGGACAAAGGGAAATACAGTTTGTACCATTAAAACAACCTATCATAACCACCACAGACAGAGCTGTCACTAACATTGATACAGCTCCCTAACACCCGATGCAGGCATCAGGAATCTAGATGAACATGTAGCATCTCCAGATCCAGTAAAAGCAACAGTGAAAAGTGCAATATATTTCAGTGATGGAAAACAAAAAATGAAATAACGCTTTATTAATCCAGCAACAGTGTCTATCATCCATGCCCAAGAAAGACATTCCAGGGTTTAAGGGTGACTCACTTCAGCTCCAAACATTTGTGAGATCTTTCAAATTCAATATTGAAAGCAAAAACAATAACCCCAAAGACTGCCTCTACTACCTGGAGCAATATACAACAGGACTGCCCAAGACCTTGTAGGGAGTTGCCAACATATGGCCTCAGACAGTGGATTCAGCAAGGCCAAATGGTTACTGCAATGAACATAACATTGCTACAGCATACATGGAAAGGGCTCTACAGGCATACACGGTCTACCTTAGAGGATGTTGCAATGCGATGGAAGATGTAAACTACATGTTTGAGCTCACATTCCAGCAAACATGCTAGCCTGTTTAAAGAAACTTCCATATAGGCTGAGGGATTTATGGAGAACTGTAGCATGTGACCTCCAGGAAAAACACCACCAAGAGCTGCCTTCAAGGATATTGTGGAATTCCTGGAAAGGCAAGTAAAATTGCTACAGATCCCATATTTGGGGACATTAAAGACCCCCTCCCGTAAGCAAAGACATAAAAGGCCACAGCCTCATCCAAGAGGAAGCATCTTTGCAACCACGTGAAGTTACAGAAAATAAATATGACAAAGCACTGTAGAGAAAGGGATTTGGTCTGCTGTGAAAACTGCTTGTATTGTAGATGCGAACATGCTCTGGAGAAGTGTCCACAGTTAGGAAGGAGACACATCATGAAAAAATCACATTTCTTACAGAAAATGGTATTTGTTTTGGCTGCCTGTGTAAAGGACACTTAAGTAAGACTGCAGGAAACGAATGAGGTGCAGATCCCAGAATGTTGCACCTCTACCAACAAGGAAGGAAATGGAAAAGCATCTGCAAACACTGCCGATGCCTCAATTCAGACCTTACTGGGGCCGGTGAAGATGGTTGCAAACTCTCCATAGTACCAGTCCAAGTTAAAGCCAAAAAGGGGAACACAACAGTGCATACCTATGCATTTCTTGACCCAGGCAGCACTGCTTCGTTTTGCACATTAGGGCTTATGAACAAACTTAACCTCCAAGGAAGAAGGTCAAACATTCTGCTGAGAACTATGGGTCAAAGCAAGGTCGTTGAAACCAGCATTGTGTCAGGTCTAGAGGTTGCTGGACTGGATAACAGCGACTTTTGTGATCTACCCGGCATATACACTCAGAAGACTATGCCCGTGCACAAAGGAAACATTCCACGTCAAAACGACATCAATCAATGGTTGCATTTGAGGGATGTTTGTCTACCTGAGATTGACGCCGAAATTGAGTTGCTGATTGGTTCAGATGTTCCAAAGGCCCTTGAACCAATTGATGTAATCAGGAGTGTGGGGGATGGACCTTATGCCGTAAAAACCATGCTCGGATGGACAGTTAATGGACCATTAGGAGGATGTCCTGATGATACTCAGGACAAAACTTCAATAAGTGTAAACAGAATATCAGTTGTGCAACTTGACAAGCTGTGGGAACAGCAATTTAAGACTGACTTTCCCGAATGTGGGAGAGACAACCAAGAACCTTCCAGGGAAGACCAACAGTTCTTGGATCTGGTTTCAAAATCTGCCCACCTAGTCAATGGACATTATTCTATTGGATTACCATTAAGAGAAAAGGAAATATGCATGCCCGACAATAAAGGTGTTGCTGAGCAACGCACTCTAAACCTTAAAAGAAGATTTAAGAGAGATCCTTCCTTTCATTCTGATTATACCAACTTTATGTCTGAGATGATATCTAAAGGCCACGCAGAGAAAGTACCGGATCATGTCTTGGAACGTAGAGACGGCAAAAAATGGTATCTACCACATCACGGAGTTTTGCATCCACAAAAGAACAAACTTCGAGTAGTGTTTGACTGTGGAGCAACATTTCGGGGAGTTTCACTAAATTCTCAGCTCTTCCAGGGGCCGGATCTGACTAGTACCTTGCTGGGAGTTTTGTCTAGATTCCGTAAAGATCCAGTTGTCATCACTGCAGACATCGAAGCCATGTTTCACCAAGTGAAAGTTCCAAGTGAAGACCGTGACTTGTTACGGTTCCTCTGGTGGCCTGATGGAGACTACAGTCAGAACCTGGTGGAATATAGAATGACCGTGCATCTCTTCGGAGCAACCTCATCCCCAAGCTGTGCAAATTTTGCCCTTAGAAAATGCGCTGAAGACAATCTAGAACAGTTCAGCCCTCAAGCTATAAACGCAATTATGAATAACTTTTACGTAGACGACTGCCTCACTTCAACAGCTTCAGAAGAAGAGGCAACAGCCCTTTATCATGAACTACGAGCCATTTGTTCCAAGGGAGGCTTTCTACTAACAAAATGGATAAGTAACAGTCGGCATGTGTTGGCTGCCATACCTGAAATGGAGAGAGCAAAGGAAATAAAAAATCTGGATTTGGACCATGACAATCTTCCAGTGGAGAGAGTGCTGGGTGTACAATGGTGCGTTCAGTCTGACGTCTTCAAGTTCAAAATCATCTTGAAAGATAGGCCGCTCACAAGAAGAGGGATTCTCTCAAGCGTCAGTTCAGTGTATGATCCCCTTGGAATATTGGCACCAGTTGTCCTCACTGCAAAAAAGATCCTGCAAGATTTGTGTAGGATAAAGCTTGGCTGGGACGACAAATTACCAGAATCTATCGTACAGGAGTGGATGAGTTGGACCCAAGACCTTCATAAGCTGGAAGACTTTAAGGTTGACAGAAGCTTCAAACCTACCGATTTTGGAACGGTGTCATCTGCTCAATTGCATCATTTCGCTGACGCTTGTGAAGAGGGTTATGGAACTGTAAGTTACCTGTTTCTGCAGAACAACTCTGGCCATTCACATTCGTTGTGGCTCCGTTAAAACCAGCCACTATCCCTCGCATGGAGCTGACTGCCGCTACCATGGCAAGCCGAATAGACACCATGTTAAGAAGGGAGCTACAGATGGAACTATCAGATTCTGTATTTTGGACAGACAGCACTTCCGTACTCAAATACATCAATAATAACACCTCAAGGTTCAGAACTTTTGTGGCCAACAGAGTTTCGGAAATTGCCAAAGTATCAAATGCACTACAGTGGAGATATGTTAACACCATAGACAATCCAGCAGACATGGCTTCACGAGGTTCGACTGTAAAATATTTTCTGAAGAAAGAAATCTGGTTGTCCGGACCTCAGTTTCTACTTCGACCTCAAGAAGAGTGGCCCCAAAACCCTGATGGATTGAAAGTAATCTCACTAAAGGACTCTGAAGTCAGGAGCATAACCGTTAACACTACTCAGATCATGTCCGAGGAAATGGATCCCGTCAACCAATTAATCCACCACTTTTCCTCTTGGAATGGTTTAAAAAGGGCAGTAGCATGGATGCTCAGACTTAAAAAACTGCTTTTGAATCGCAGCAGAAAGAGAAACCAAACAAGTGTTGTTCTTCCTCAACTAATTCCAGATAACATACATCAAAGAGGCCTATCACAAAAGGAGAGAGGGAATCTCAACAGGCAAGAAAACAATGGTCTCACAGTTGAAGAACTGGCAAACGCTGAAATAGAGGTAATCTGTTTCTGCCAAAGAAAGAGGTACGCCGATGAAATCTCAAATCTGAGAAAAGGAATAAACGTCAAGAAAACCAGCCACCTTCATAAACTCAATCCCATCCTGGAAAATAATGTGTTACGGGTTGGTGGACGACTTAGCCGGGCAGCAATGCCGGAGGATATGAAACATCCTGTCATAGTGGCTAAAGACTTTCACATTGCCGATCTTATTCTGCGAAATGTTCATGAAGAAGTGGGTCATGGTGGTCGCAACCATATGTTATCCCGACTACGCCAACAATATTGGATTCCTGGAGCTACTGTAGCAATAAGAAGAACGTTGTCGAAATGCGTAGTCTGCCGGCGTATAAATGCTACTCCTGGACAACAACAGATGGCGGATTTGCCCCTGGATAGAGTCTCTCCTGATGAACCTCCATTCACATATGTTGGAGTTGATTATTTCGGACCCTTTGGAGTGAAGCGTGGAAGGAGCATTGTGAAACGTTATGGCGTCATTTTCACATGCTTAGCAATAAGAGCAATTCACCTTGAAATGGCATCATCTCTTGACACTGATTCGTTCATCAATGCGCTACGGCGCTTTATAGCTAGACGTGGTCAAGTCAAAGAACTCAGATCTGACAATGGCACTAATTTTGTAGGATCCGAACGCGAGTTGAAGGAGGCAATTGAAAGTTGGAATCAAGGTCAGATCCACAATACACTTCTCCAAAAAGGAATTAATTGGATCTTCCATCCCCCAGCTGGCTCACACCATGGAGGTGTTTGGGAAAGATTAATCAGATCAGTACGAAAGGTTCTCAACTCCACTCTGAATGTACAAAGTCTCGACGAAGAGGGACTTAACACAGTCTTATGTGAAGCAGAAGCTATTCTCAATAGCCGTCCAATCACCAAAGCTTCTACAGATCTAAACGACCTAGAAGCACTGACACCGAATCATCTTTTGCTCCTTAAGACAACACCATCCCTGCCACCCGGACAGTTTCAAAAGGAAGACATTTACGCTCGCCGCAGGTGGAGACAAGTTCAGTATATGTCAGACTTATTCTGGAAAAGGTGGATTAAAGAATATCTTCCCCTACTTCAAGAACGACAGAAATGGTCAAAAATCAGACGCAACTTCACGCCAGGAGACATCGTGATCATTATGGATGACTCAGCGCCTCGGAACTCCTGGCTTATTGGAAAAGTTGCTGAGACCATCATTGACAAAAAGGGACTCGTGCGTATGCTTCGGATCAAGACCAAGACTGGTTTCCTGAGCAGACCAATTAACAAAGTTAGCCTTCTTCAGGAGTCAGAGGACTTTTTCCAAGTCTAAATGGACTATTTTTGCCTATTTTATTTGTCACCTACCCACACACACACAAACCACTAAGCATCTTTACTGATACTGATTAGTGAGTAAAGATGATCACTTTTCCAAAAAGACTGCAACATATGAACTCTGAACAAATAATCCAAGAAAGAGATCTGGACGTATATTTTGTGTGTATTGTCATTTATTATAGTAATTATAATTTTGTGAAATGATAATTAGGGGCCGGTATTGTAGGTGCCATAACGCTACTTGGCTCAAATTCATTATTTGTATTTGTATTATTATTATTCGTTTACGTCACCTTTTTTTTTGTTGAGCACTTCCGGTAATTGTCACATGGGTGTGGTTTGGTTATATAAGTCACCTGTTTGATGTCGAGTGCAGATGACAGAGGGTGAGCTTTTGCTGTTGACCGTTTTTGTCCACAGTTACTATGTTTTGATTTTGTTTATTAAATATCCTTAAAACGATATTGCTTCAACATGGACTTTCTTTTCGAAAAACGCGTCACAGTTAGAGCCAAGTTTAGCCTCTCGGCGACTCAAATGTAAACTGGAGATGAGCCGCCACACTCGGGTTAATGGAGAGGGGAGACTCGTCACGACCAGCTCATTACTAGGATCCGGGTTAATGATCCGGATGAATCAGGACTCACCCATCTCTACTCCAGAGCCACTATTTCAAGCATGCTATGTCATCGAGTGGCGCCGAATCACTGTTTAAATGCCCAGCATATACCAAGCAAGCCTCCTCGACATTGAGAAATGGCCACTGTCTCTTTGAGGTCCCTTCCTGTCTCTGTGAAGTCACTTCCTGTCTCTGTGAGGTCACTTGCTGTCTCTGTGAGGTCATTCCTGTCTCTGTGAGGTCACTTGCTGTCTCTGTGAGGTCACTTCCTGTCTCTGTGAGGTCACTTGCTGTCTCTGTGAGGTCACTTGCTGTCTCTGTGAGGTCACTTCCTGTCCGAGAGGTCACTTCCTATCTCTATGATTTATAATCTAAACTGCTCCACCTGTAAAAGTCTGCTCAAAAACAGTTGGTCACCCTGTCAGAGCTTCTGACTCAGAAGCAGAAGCAGAATCCCTTCATTAGTCCCACAGAGGGGAAATGTGCATCGTTACAGCAGGAAAGAGCCACAGACAGCTTCATGTTACATATGTTAAAAAAGTACTGAGTATGATATAATAAAAAAATACTTTTCAAAATACAAATCCTCACATCCCATAATAACCTGAGACGCTCCAACAGCATCATCTGGACCCAAAGCATGCTCTGACAGAAGGATGAACTGCTACCATCTAATGGCGATCACTAAGGTCAGCTGAAGCATCCTCTGAGCTCCAGTCAGCCTGAAGCATCCTCTGAGCTCCAGTCAGCCTGAAGCATCCTCTGTGCTCCAGTCAGCCTGAAGCATCCTCTGTGCTCCAGACAGCCTGAAGCATCCTCTGTGCTCCAGACAGCCTGAAGCATCCTCTGTGCTCCAGACAGCCTGAAGCATCCTCTGTGCTCCAGACAGCCTGAAGCATCCTCTGTGCTCCAGACAGCCTGAAGCATCCTCTGAGCTCCAGTCAGCCTGAAGCATCCTCTGTGCTCCAGTCAGCCTGAAGCATCCTCTGTGCTCCAGTCAGCCTGAAGCATCCTCTGAGCTCCAGTCAGCCTGAAGCATCCTCTGTGCTCCAGTCATGAAGCATCCTCTGTGCTCCAGTCAGCCTGAAGCATCCTCTGTGCTCCAGTCAGCCTGAAGCATCCTCTGTGCTCCAGACAGCCTGAAGCATCCTCTGTGCTCCAGTCAGCCTGAAGCATCCTCTGTGCTCCAGACAGCCTGAAGCATCCTCTGTGCTCCAGTCAGCCTGAAGCATCCTCTGTGCTCCAGTCAGCTAAAAGCATCCTCTGTGCTCCAGTCAGCTGAAGCATCCTCTGTGCTCCAGTCAGCCTGAAGCATCCTCTGTGCTCCAGGACAGCCTGAAGCATCCTCTGTGCTCAGACAGCCTGAAGCATCCTCTGTGCTCCAGACAGCCTGAAGCATCCTCTGTGCTCCAGACAGCCTGAAGCATCCTCTGTGCTCCAGTCAGCCTGAAGCATCCTCTGTGCTCCAGTCAGCCTAAAGCATCCTCTGTGCTCCTGTCAGTCTGAAGCATCCTCTGTGCTCCAGTCAGTCTGAAGCATCTCTGTGCTCCAGTCAGTTGAAGCATCCTCTGTGCTCCAGTCAGTCTGAAGCATCCTCTGTGCTCCAGTCAGTCTGAAGCATCCTCTGTGCTCCAGTCAGCCTGAAGCATCCTCTGTGCTCCAGTCAGTCTGAAGCATCCTCTGTGCTCCAGTCAGTCTGAAGCATCCTCTGTGCTCCAGTCAGTCTGAAGCATCCTCTGTGCTCCAGTCAGTCTGAAGCATCCTCTGTGCTCCAGTCAGTCTGAATCATCCTTGTAATCCAGTCAGTCTGAAGCATCCTCTGTGCTCCAGTCAGCCTGAAGCATCCTCTGTGCTCCAGTCAGTCTGAAGCATCCTCTGTGCTCCAGCAGTCTGAAGCATCCTCTGTGCTCCAGTCAGCTGAAGCATCCTCTGTGCTCCAGACAGCCTGAAGCATCCTTTGTAATCCAGTCAGTCTGAAGCATCCTCTATGTCCAGTCAGCCTGAAGCCTCCTCTGTGCTCCAGTCAGCCTGAAGCATCCTCTGTGCTCCAGTCAGTCTGAAGCATCTCTGTGCTCCAGACAGCCTGAAGCATCCTTTGTAATCCAGTCAGTCTGAAGCATCCTCTATGCTCCAGTCAGCCTGAAGCTCCTCTGTGCTCCAGTCAGCCTGAAGCATCCTTTGTAATCCAGTCAGTCTGAAGCATCCTCTATGCTCCAGTCAGTCTGAAGCATCCTCTATGCTCCAGTCAGCCTGAAGCCTCCTCTGTGCTCCAGTCAGCCTGAAGCATCCTCTGTGCTCCAGTCCTTCAGTGAACACAGAGTACAGATCAGATTCACGCTGAAGACTCTTTGAGCATCTCTCATGATCCTGCTGTGATGTTCCCATGTTTGTTGTGTGTTTCTCGTGTGTTGAGTCTTGATATTTGTCTGGGATGTCACTTCCTGTCTCTATGAGGTCACTTCCTGTACTGAAGCTCAGGATCTGGTGCCCCTCCCTCTATATGATGTAACTTCCTGTCTCTATGATGTCACTTCCTGTCTCTATGAGGTCACTTCCTGTACTCACGCTCAGGATCTGGTGCCCCTACGTCTCTATGATGTAACTTCCTGTCTCTATGATGTCACTTCCTGTCTCTATGAGGTCATCCTGTACTCACGCTCAGGATCTGGTCCCCCTTCCTCAGCTCCCCGCTCAGATCAGCTGGTCTCCAGAGAGGATGAAGGAGATGAAGATGCCCTCCCCGTCCTCCCCCCCCACGATGTTGAACCCCAGGCCGTGCCCCCCCGCTGCACCCCACGCGCCGAGGCTCCCGCGAGGACTCCTCTTCTCCCAGCATGCACCTTGGCACGGGGGAGTACCGGCGCGGAGACAGAGGGCTTCTGGGTAATCACACAGGTAGTCCGGCTCCATGTAGGCTGAGTATAAACAAAACAACAATTAATAAATACATCAAATGATGATATCACATTAACACTGGTTCCTCTCTAACATTAAGAAAGTGGATCAGTCCAGTTCTGAAGTCTGTACACGTTCCTCTCTAAACACTAAGAAAGAGGATCAGTCCAGTTCTGAAGTCTTTACACGGTTCCTCACTAACACTAAGAAAGAGGATCAGTCAGTTCTGAAGTCTTTACACTGGTTCCTCACTAACACTAAGAAAGAGGATCAGTCCAGTTCTGAAGTCTTTACACTGGTTCCTCACTAACACTAAGAAAGAGGATCAGTCCTGTTCTGAAGTCTTTACACTGGTTCCTCACTAACACTAAGAAAGAGGATCAGTCCAGTTCTGAAGTCTTTACACTGGTCCTCACTGACATTAAGAAAGTGGATCAGTCCAGTTCTGAATTCTTTACACGGTTCCTCACTAACACTAAGAAAGGATCAGTCCAGTTCTGAAGTCTTTACACTGGTTCCTCACTAACACTAAGAAAGAGGTCAGTCCAGTCTGAAGTCTTTACACTGGTTCCTCTCTAACACTAAGAAAGAGGATCAGTCCAGTCTGAAGTCTTTACACTGGTTCCTCTCTAACACTAAGAAAGAGGATCAGTCCAGTTCTGAAGTCTTTACACTGGTTCCTCACTAACACTAAGAAAGAGGGTCAGTCCAGTTCTGAAGTCTTTACACTGGTTCCTCTCTAACACTAAGAAAGAGGATCAGTCAGTTCTGAAGTCTTTACACTGGTTCCTCTCTAACACTAAGAAAGAGGATCAGTCCAGTTCTGAAGTCTTTACACTGGTTCCTCTCTAACACTAAGAAAGAGGATCAGTCCAGTTCTGAAGTCTTACACTGGTTCCTCTCTAACACTAAGAAAGAGGATCAGTCCAGTTCTGAAGTCTTTACACTGGTTCCTCTCTAACACTAAGAAAGAGGATCAGTCCAGTTCTGAAGTCTTTACACTGGTTCCTCACTAACACTAAGAAAGAGGATCAGTCCAGTTCTGAAGTCTTTACACTGGTCTCAACACTAAGAAAGAGGTCAGTCCAGTTCTGAAGTCTTTACACTGGTTCTCTCTAACACAAGAAAGAGGGTCAGTCCAGTCTGAAGAAGTCTTTACACTGGTTCCTCACTAACACTAAGAAAGAGGATCAGTCCAGTTCTGAAGTCTTTACACTGGTTCCTCACTAACAATAAGAAAGAGGATCAGTCCAGTTCTGAAGTCTTTACACTGGTTCTCACTAACACTAAGAAAAAGGATCAGTCCAGTTCTGAAGTCTTTACACTGGTTCCTCACTAACACTAAGAAAGAGATCAGTCAGTTCTGAAGTCTTTACACTGGTTCCTCTCTAACACTAAGAAAGTGGATCAGTCCAGCTCTGAAGTCTTTAACACTGGTTCCTCTCTAACACTAAGAAAGAGGATCAGTCCAGTTCTGAAGTCTTTACACTGGTTCCTCTCTAACACTAAGAAAGAGGATCAGTCCAGTTCTGAAGTCTTTACACTGGTTCCTCACTAACACTAAGAAAGAGGATCAGTCCAGTTCTGAAGTCTTTTACACTGGTTCCTCACTAACACTAAGAAAGAGGATCAGTCCAGTTCTGAAGTCTTTACACTGGTTCCTCACAACACTAAGAAAGAGGATCAGTCCAGTTCTGGAGTCTTTACACTGGTTCCTCACTGACACTAAGAAAGGGAGGTCCAGTTCTGAAGTCTTTACACTGGTTCTCTCTAACACTAAGAAAGAGGATCAGTCCAGTTCTGAAGTCTTTACACTGGTTCCTCTCTAACACTAAGAAAGAGGGATCAGTCCAGTTCTGAAGTCTTACACTGGTTCCTCACTAACACTAACAAAGAGGTCAGTCCAGTTCTGAAGTCTTTACACTGGTTCCTCTCTAACACAAGAAAGAGGATCAGTCCAGTTCTGAAGTCTTTACACTGGTTCCTCACAACACTAAGAAAGAGGATCAGTCCAGTTCTGAAGTCTTTACACTGGTTCCTCTCTAACACTAAGAAAGAGGATCAGTCCAGTTCTGAAGTCTTTACACTGGTTCCTCACTAACACTAAGAAAGAGGATCAGTCCAGTTCTTAGTCTTTACACTGGTTCCTCACTAACACTAAGAAAGAGGATCAGTCCAGTTCTGAAGTCTTTACACTGGTTCCTCACTAACACT
The DNA here is from genome assembly GCA_011823955.1 of Dissostichus mawsoni. Lineage (NCBI taxonomy): Eukaryota > Metazoa > Chordata > Actinopteri > Perciformes > Nototheniidae > Dissostichus > Dissostichus mawsoni. Next base: position 258,811 of record JAAKFY010000166.1, on the reverse strand, counting down.
AAGAAAGAGGATCAGTCCAGTTCTGAGTCTTTACACTGGTTCCTCTCACTAACACTAAGAAAGAGGATCAGTCCAGTTCTGAAGTCTTTACATGGTTCCTCTCTAACACTAAGAAAGAGGATCAGTCCAGTTCTGAGTCTTTACATGGTTCCTCACTAACACTAAGAAAGAGGATCAGTCCAGTTCTGAAGTCTTTACACTGGTTCCTCACTAACACTAAGAAAGAGGATCAGTCCAGTTCTGAAGTCTTTACACTGGTTCCTCTCTAACACTAAGAAAGAGGATCAGTCCAGTTCTGAAGTCTTTACACTGGTTCCTCACTAACACTAAGAAAGAGGATCAGTCCAGTTCTGAGTCTTTACACTGGTTCCTCACTAACACTAAGAAAGAGGATCAGTCCAGTTCTGAAGTCTTTACACTGGTTCCTCTCTAACACTAAGAAAGAGGATCAGTCCAGTTCTGAAGTCTTTACACTGGTTCCTCACTAACACTAAGAAAGAGGATCAGTCCAGTTTGAGTCTTTACACTGGTTCCTCAACACTAAGAAAGAGGATCAGTCCAGTTCTGAAGTCTTTACACTGGTTCCTCTCTAACACTAAGAAAGAGGATCAGTCCAGTTCTGAAGTCTTTACACTGGTTCCTCTCTAACAAAGAAAGAGGATCAGTCCAGTTCTGAAGTCTTTACACTGGTTCCTCTCTAACACTAAGAAAGAGGATCAGTCAGTTCTGAAGTCTTTACACTGGTTCCTCACTAACACTAAGAAAGAGGATCAGTCCAGTTCTGAGTCTTTACACTGGTTCCTCACTAACACTAAGAAAGAGGATCAGTCAGTTCTGAGTCTTTACACTGGTTCCTCTCTAACACTAAGAAAGAGGATCAGTCCAGTTCTGGAGTCTTTACACTGGTTCCTCACTAAAACTAAGAAAGAGGGTCAGTCCAGTTCTGAGGTCTTTACACTGGTTCCTCTCTAACACTAAGAAAGAGGGTCAGTCCAGTTCTGAGGTCTTTACACTGGTTCCTCACTAAAAACTAAGAAAGAGGGTCAGTCCAGTTCTGAAGTCTTTACACTGGTTCCTCACTAAAACTAAGAAAGAGGGTCAGTCCAGTTCTGAGGTCTTTACACTGGTTCCTCTCTAACACTAAGAAAGAGGATCAGTCCAGTTCTGAAGTCTTTACACTGGTTCCTCTAAACACTAAGAAAGAGGATCAGTCCAGTTCTGAAGTCTTTACACTGGTTCCTCTCTAACACTAAGAAAGAGGGTCAGTCCAGTTCTGGAGTCTTTACACTGGTTCCTCACTGACACTAAGAAAGAGGATCAGTCCAGTTCTGAAGTCTTTACACTGGTTCCTCACTAACACTAAGAAAGAGGATCAGTCCAGTTCTGAAGTCTTTACACTGGTCCTCACTAACACTAAGAAAGAGGATCAGTCCAGTTCTGAAGTCTTTACACTGGTTCCTCACTAACACTAAGAAAGAGGATCAGTCCAGTTCTGAAGTCTTTACACTGGTTCCTCTCTAACACTAAGAAAGTGGATCAGTCCAGTCTGAAGTCTTTACACTGGTTCCTCTCTAACACTAAGAAAGAGGATCAGTCCAGTTCTGAAGTCTTTACACTGGTTCCTCACTAACACTAAGAAAGAGGATCAGTCCAGTTCTGAAGTCTTTACACTGGTTCCTCACTAACACTAAGAAAGAGGATCAGTCCAGTTCTGAAGTCTTTACACACTGGTTCCTCTCTAACACTAAGAAAGAGGATCAGTCCAGTTCTGAAGTCTTTACACTGGTTCCTCACTAACACTAAGAAAGAGGATCAGTCCAGTTCTGGAGTCTTTACACTGGTTTCCTCACTGACACTAAGAAAGAGGATCAGTCCAGTTCTGAAGTCTTTACACTGGTTCCTCTCTAACACTAAGAAAGAGGATCAGGTCCAGTTCTGAAGTCTTTACACTGGTTCTCTCTAACACTAAGAAAGAGGATCAGTCCAGTTCTGAAGTCTTTACACTGGTTCCTCACTAACACTAAGAAAGAGGGTCAGTCCAGTTCTGAAGTCTTTACACTGGTTCTCTTAACACTAAGAAAGAGGATCAGTCCAGTTCTGAAGTCTTTACACTGGTTCCTCACTAACACTAAGAAAGAGGATCAGTCCAGTTCTGAAGTCTTTACACTGGTTCCTCTCTAACACTAAGAAAGAGGATCAGTCCAGTTCTGAAGTCTTTACACTGGTTCTCACTAACACTAAGAAAGAGGATCAGTCCAGTTCTGAAGTCTTTACACTGGTTCCTCTCTAACACTAAGAAAGAGGATCAGTCCAGTTCTGAAGTCTTTACACTGGTTCCTCACTAACACTAAGAAAGAGGATCAGTCCAGTTCTGGAGTCTTTACACTGGTCCTCACTAACACTAAGAAAGAGGATCAGTCCAGTTCTGAGTCTTTACACTGGTTCCTCTCTAACACTAAGAAAGAGGATCAGACCAGTTCTGGAGTCTTTACATGGTTCCTCACTAACACTAAGAAAGAGGATCGTCCAGTTCTGAAGTCTTACACTGGTTTCCTCACTAACACTAAGAAAGAGATCAGTCCAGTTCTGAGGTCTTTACACTGGTTCCTCACTAAAACTAAGAAAGAGGGTCAGTCCAGTTCTGAGGTCTTTACACTGGTTTCCTCTCTAACACTAAGAAAGAGGATCAGTCCAGTTCTGAAGTCTTACACTGGTTCCTCTCTAACACTAGAAAGAGGATCAGTCCAGTTCTGAAGTCTTTACACTGGTTCCTCTCTAACATAAGAAAGAGGGTCAGTCCAGTTCTGGAGTCTTTACACTGGTTCCTCTCTAACACTAAGAAAGAGGGTCAGTCCAGTTCTGAGGTCTTTACACTGGTTCCTCACTGACACTAAGAAAGAGGATCAGTCCAGTTCTGGAGTCTTTACACTGTTCCTCACTAACACTAAGAAAGTGGATCAGTCCAGTTCTGAAGTCTTTACACTGGTTCCTCACTAACACTAAGAAAGAGGATCAGTCCAGTTCTGAAGTCTTTACACTGGTTCCTCACTAAAACTAAGAAAGAGGGTCAGTCCAGTTCTGAGGTCTTTACACTGGTTCCTCTCTAACACTAAGAAAGAGGATCAGTCCAGTTCTGAAGTCTTTACACTGGTTCCTCTCTAACACTAAGAAAGAGGATCAGTCAGTTCTGAAGTCTTTACACTGGTTCCTCACTAACACTAAGAAAGAGGATCAGTCCAGTTCTGGAGTCTTTACACTGGTTCCTCACTAACACTAAGAAAGAGGATCAGTCCAGTTCTGAAGTCTTTACACTGGTTCCTCACTAACACTAAGAAAGAGGATCAGTCCAGTTCTGGAGTCTTTACACTGGTTCCTCACTAACCACTAAGAAAGAGGATCAGTCCAGTTCTGAGTCTTTACACTGGTTCCTCACTAACACTAAGAAAGAGGATCAGTCCAGTTCTGAAGTCTTTACACTGGTTCCTCACTAACACTAAGAAAGAGGATCAGTCCAGTTCTGGGTCTTTACACTGGTTCCTCACTAACACTAAGAAAGAGGATCAGTCCAGTTCTGAAGTCTTTACACTGGTTCCTCACTAACACTAAGAAAGAGGATCAGTCCAGTTCTGAAGTCTTTACACTGGTTCCTCACTAAAACTAAGAAAGAGGGTCAGTCCAGTTCTGAGGTCTTTACACTGGTTCCTCACTAAAACTAAGAAAGAGGTCAGTCCAGTTCTGAGGTCTTTACACTGGTTCCTCTCTAAACTAAGAAAGAGGATCAGTCAGTTCTGAAGTCTTTACACTGGTTCCTCTCTAACACTAAGAAAGAGGATCAGTCCAGTTCTGAAGTCTTTACACTGGTTCCTCACTAACTAAGAAAGAGGATCAGTCTAGTTCTGAAGTCTTTACACTGTTCCTCTCTAACACTAAGAAAGAGGATCAGTCCAGTTCTGAAGTCTTTACACTGGTTCCTCTCTAACACTAAGAAAGAGGATCAGTCCAGTTCTGGAGTCTTTACACTGGTTCCTCACTAACACTAAGAAAGAGGATCAGTCTAGTTCTGAAGTCTTTACACTGGTTCCTCTCTAACACTAAGAAAGAGGGTCAGTCCAGTTCTGAGGTCTTTCCTCTGCTGCTGGTGGTAAAGCCCTTGGAGTTGCCTTGTGTTGAAAGCTCTCTATAAATACACTTCCCTTGCCTCACCTAGACTGCAGACAGAAACCATCACTACTGTAGAATCTGTTTTATATAATCGTGTGTTCAAGCCATACGAGAGTTAATCATTTAGTTTCCTGGAAAGAGGCCGATATATTTATATGAGCAGCAAGTTGTCTACATCGGCATGTGAGGTATCAGCCGGAAAGGGTCATGGCACCTGGGAATATTTAAAGTTGAGGGACAGGAGATGCAACATGAGACTGCTTTGATGCAAGGGAATGTGTCTTATATTGCTGTATTTAACTTCAACCATCGGTGTCTCTCTGATTCCTCTTTGTCTAGTCGTGTTGTGAACATCGGATCCACGACCCTTCACAATGAAACCCATGACTGTGTGAAACAGGAAGTGTACGTACAGCGGTGAGGTCGGGGGGCTGTATCTGTCGGCCTGTTGGATGTACTGGGCGTTGGGTGTGGAAACCTTCAGGTACACCACCTCGCCCGTGTCTTCAGAGCCACCACCGCGTCCTCGTGAAGCACGTCCTCCAGGGACACGTGGTTCACCTGGGGGTCAGAGGTCAAACAGGTCAAACAGGTCATTTATAGTGGAGCACGTCCTCCAGGGACACGTGGTCACCTGGGGGTCAGAGGTCAAACAGGTCAAACAGGTCATTTATAGTGGAGCACGTCCTCCAGGGACACGTGGTTCACCTGGGGGTCAGAGGTCAAACAGGTCAAACAGGTCATTTATAGTGGAGCACGTCCTCCAGGGACACGTGTTCACCTGGGGGTCAGAGGTCAAACAGGTCATTTATAGTGGAGCAACGCTCCAGGGACACATGGTTCACTGGGGGTCAGAGGTCAAACAGGTCAAACAGGTCATTTTTAGTGGAGGACGTCCTCCAGGGACACATGGTTCACCTGAGCTCAAAGAGGAATTTATCACCTGATGTAGCCCCGCCCCCTTTTATAACAACCTAGAGACCCAACTCAATCAACCTGTCAGAGGTCAAACAGGTAATTTATCACCTGATGTAGCCCTGCCCCTTTTATAAAACAAGCCCCGCCCCCTTTTATAAAAACAAGCTAACCTAGAGACCTCAATCATTACATTTCATTTAGCTGACGCTTTTATCCAAAGCGACTTACAATTACAGGGACATTCTCCCTGAGGGCTAACTTTGCTAACAAGCTAGCTATGCTCAGTTAGAGCTCTTCAGTCTAGATGATGAAGATGAAGCTATGCTCAGTTAGAGCTCTTCAGTCTAGATGATGAAGATGAAGCTATGATCAGTTAGAGCTCTTCAGTCTAGATGATAAAGATGAAGCTATGCTCAGTTAGAGCTCTTCAGTCTAGATGATGAAGATGAAGCTATGATCAGTTAGAGCTCTTCAGTCTAGATGATGAAGATGAAGCTATGATCAGTTAGAGCTCTTCAGTCTAGATGATGAAGATGAAGCTATGATCAGTTAGTCCTCTTCAGTCTAGATGATGAAGATGAAGCTATGATCAGTTAGAGCTCTTCAGTCTAGATGATGAAGATGAAGCTATGATCAGTTAGAGCTCTTCAGTCTAGATGATGAAGATGAAGCTATGATCAGTTAGAGCTCTACAGTCTAGATGATGAAGATGAAGCTATGCTCAGTTAGAGCTCTTCAGTCTAGATGATGAAGATGAAGCTATGATCAGTTAGAGCTCTTCAGTCTAGATGATGAAGATGAAGCTATGATCAGTTAGAGCTCTACAGTCTAGATGATGAAGATGAAGCTATGATCAGTTAGAGCTCTTCAGTCTAGATGATGAAGATGAAGCTATGATCAGTTAGAGCTCTTCAGTCTAGATGATGAAGATGAAGCTATGATCAGTTAGAGCTCTTCAGTCTAGATGATGAAGATGAAGCTATGATCAGTTAGTCCTCTTCAGTCTAGATGATGAAGATGAAGCTATGATCAGTTAGAGCTCTTCAGTCTAGATGATGAAGATGAAGCTATGATCAGTTAGAGCTCTTCAGTCTAGATGATGAAGATGAAGCTATGATCAGTTAGTCCTCTTCAGTCTAGATGATGAAGATGAAGCTATGATCAGTTAGAGCTCTTCAGTCTAGATGATGAAGATGAAGCTATGATCAGTTAGAGCTCTACAGTCTAGATGATGAAGATGAAGCTATGATCAGTTAGAGCTCTACGGTCTAGATGATGAAGATGAAGCTATGATCAGTTAAAGCTCTTCAGTCTAGATGATGAAGATTAAGCTATGATCAGTTAGAGCTCTACAGTCTAGATCAGGGGTGCCCAACCAGTCGATCGCGAGATGTGTCTAAAAATAGAACAACAATATTCTGTTTTATCGTTAATGTCCTATAACATAATCTTCCTGTGCCAGAATAATGCACTTGAACGCATCAAAGCTTTGTGATTGGCGTGACCCCATGTGTCGGGGCGTGGCTGGTGGGCAGTGGGCACTAGTTCGCTGACGTTGTCCGTGGCAACAGGAGTGACAGTCCGCACACACAAGACCACAATTATGGCAGAAGCATAAAAGCCCAAAATATATCATTTTCGCTCCGAGTGGGAGGAGGATTATTTTTGTATCTATTCCAATTCAAAGTCCATCTGTCTCTCGTCTGCAATGCGAGCGTGGCTTTATCGAAGAAGGGTCATTTAGGAGCGGCATTTCAAAACAGTGCACAAACGCTACGAGACGGAGTTCCCTCCTGATTCTGCGCTACGCTCCCAAAAGGTGAGGGACCTGAAAGGACAGCTAAACGCACAGCAGTCCATTTCCACCAGGCCCAACAACCAGAGCAAGGCTGCTCCCATAGCATCTTATCGTGTCACGTTCTTGCCAAACACATGAAGTCTTTCAGAGACGGCGAAGTTGTGAAAGAAGCGTTCCTGGAGGCTGCCGACGCGCTTTTTGGGGACAGTAAAAATAACTAGCATTTCAACAGGTTTTTGATATAATAAAAACTCAAGTTAGATACCGTTATTAATCAGCTGTAAGTTTTAGTTTGTTTGAACTTATTCATTATAATTATTGTACAAAATGGTATAAGAATGCAAACATTAAGATCTGTTCTGTTTAAATTGATTATAGTCTATTATCAATTCAGGTTAAGAAACTAGTGTTGCTTGCATCCTATTTTAAAGGCATTTTTTTTATACTCTACTAAAATGATTCTATTAATTTGTCTTTTTATTGCACTTTGGCAGCAGATTCCTGTGTAGCTTCAGATCTGAGTTGTCTTATTAGTAAGCCTAATTTATACTTTTGTAGCAACACTATTTTTATATAATGGCAAAGAAAGGGTTCAGTGTCTTTTCTTTTCTTCCTGTGTGGCAGCACTGTTCAATGTTTCTTGAAAACATTACCCACTGTAGTATGTGACGTGTGAATAAACTCCAACTCTGTATCAACAACACTGTTGTGTAACTTCAGTTAAATACTTGTATGTGTGTAGATTAGAAAGAGGTAAGATAAAGGATCTGCAGTATTTTATGAAGTATTAATCGTACAAAGGTCAGTTTTATACAAGTAGAAGTGTGTATTTACCTGGTAGTAGGCTGTCAGTAATGGCTACGCCTCTCTATTTGGACTGGTAGATCTCGGCAGACTGGCAACTTTAAAAGTAGCTCTCGGTTCAAAAAAGGTTGGGCACCCTGGTCTAGATGATGAAGATGAAGCTATGCTCAGTAGAAGCTCTTCAGTCTAGATGATGAAGATGATGCTATGATCAGTTAGAGCTCTACAGTCTAGATGATGAAGATTAAGCTCTGATCAGTTAGAGCTCTACAGTCTAGATCAGGGATGGGCAACTGGCGGCCCTCGGGCCGCATGCGGCCACTGCCCTCACTTTGTGCGGCCCGCGAGTCAATTTAGAAAAATATATTGGTTTCACGGTTGTAAACAAGCAAATAATTTGAACCAGACCCCACTTGTAATTCCATAATATTCACCGCTAGAGGGCGCTCCCCCAATTCATGAGGCCTGCAGCCAAGTGTATATTGTCTTCTGTTGACCTCGCGGCTTTCCTCCGTTTGCGGGAAAAGAAACATGAGCGCCCAAAAAAGAAAACTGAACCTAGAAAACCGTCTCTTTCAGCCAAAATGGGAAATAGATGATCTGTTTACAGAATTCAAAGGCAAACCTATGTGTGTGTGTCTTGAAACTAAATCGGCAATGAAGGACTACAATTTAAGTCGCCACTACAACAGCACCCTAAAGACAAATATGAAAAGTACACAGGAGCTGCCAGAGTCGCCATCGTCGCTGACCTAAAAGGGAAAATATGCCAGCAGCAGACCTTTTTTACCAGAGCCACGACTACACAGCAATCGTCTCTCACGGCGTCTTATGCCGTTTCCCTTGAGCTTGCTAAAGCTAAGAAGCCCCTGTCTGACGGCGAAATGGTGAAGAGTTGTGCAGTCCAGATGGCTAAAGCATTCGGAGATGACAACATGGCTAAAAACTTTGAAACCGTCTCTTTGTCCCGTCGGACAGTGACACGAAGAATATTTGATATACAAAATCATGTCGAACAAAAGGTAAAACAAGTCATGCATGACTGTGCATACTTTTCCTTAGCGTTGGATGAGAGCACTGATGTGACTGATGTGAGCCAGCTTCTCATCTACACACGGGCCATTAACAGTTCATTTGAAGTGCACGAGGAGTTATTGAAACTGGCTTCTTTGCATGGCACTACCAAAGGACAAGATATTTTCGCCGCTGTTGAAAATGTTGTAAGTGCGCACGGAGGCTTTGACAAGCTCTCAGCTGTTGTTACCGATGGTGCGCCAGCAATGCAAGGAAAGCGCACTGGATTCGCCGGCCTCCTCCGCCAGAGTGGCGTTGACTGTCCAATACTGCACTGCATCATACATCAGGTGGGTAACATTATTGTTAGCTATTCTAATGGTTTTGAATGTGGGCATTCTTTGTAAAAAAAATCAAGCTAAATTAAATTTCATTTTGATATTGCAGGAGGCTCTGTGTGCCAAATCAATTAACTTTAGCCATGTCATGGATTTAGTTACCAAGACTACTAATCTCATTCGAGGAGGGAACCGGTCTCTCAATCACAGGAAGTTTATAGCCTTTTTGGATGAAGTGAACGCCGCGTACGGTGATTTACAGATGCACACAGAGATAAGGTGGATGAGCCGTGGAAAATGCTTGGAGAGGTTTTTTGCGCTACGCGCAGAAATCCCTGTGTTCTTGGAGGACACCATCCAATGTGATACAAGTGCGTACTGCGCAAAACTCAGGAATACAGATTTTCTTCTCGACATGGCTTTCCTTGCGGACATTACCTCGCATCTTAATCACCTGAATATGCGGTTACAGGGAAGATGCCAAACCGTGTCGGATCTATATGCGCACATGAACGCATTTGTTACTAAACTGACTCTGTTTAAAGACGGATTTTCAGCCGAACGTCCTAATCTGGCGCACTTCCCATCATGTGAAGAGATGCGCAAAGATGCCCCCGAATGTGAGAAAACATTACCCAAGTACAGAGCCGACATAGAAACACTGCAGCAGCAGTTTAAGAAGCGCTTTCAAGATTTCCACACCATGCAGCCACGCATCGAGTTATTCACTAACCCCCTCTCTGCTGCAATCATCGAGCAGCCCCCTGAGTTGCAGCTTGAAATGTGCGAACTACAGTCAGACCCCTTTCTAGCAAAGCGCCAGGAGAGGGGAATTTCCTTTTGGAGACTGCTACCCGAGTCCCGCTTTCCACTCCTCAGGGATTTTGCGCTCTCAATGGCCAGCATGTTTGGCAGCACTTACATCTGCGAGAGCAACTTCTCTATGATGAAGCACATCAAGTCAAGGGAGAGAAACAGACTGACAGATGAGACACTGTTCCATCTCATGCAAATCGGATGTACAAATGTTGATATTGACATTCAGTCTATTGTGCAGCAGCAGGAGAGGCCACAAGTATCTCATTAAGATGTACAGCTTACTGATCCAGCTGTGGGTGGAGTTCAGAAAAATGCATATGTTCATGGTTTTATGTATGGAATGTGAGGGAAGCATAGAAACACAATACAAAGATGAATATTCGTTGTTAAACTCAGTGTTGGTGTTTGGTACAATAAACATTTATTGCCTATATATATAGTTATTTTCATTAAATTAGTAGCTAAAGTTGGCTATTTAAATGTTGTGGATATAGTATCCTGCCGATGGAAGTGAATGGTCACAAAGTGGCCCTCTGGTAGTGAGGACATTTTTTTTGGCCCTCACTATCCTCAAAGTTGCCCATCCCTGGTCTAGATGATGAAGATGAAGCTATGCTCAGTAGAAGCTCTTCAGTCTAGATGATGAAGATGAAGCTATGCTCAGTTAGAGCTCTTCAGTCTAGATGATGAAGATGAAGCTATGCTCAGTTAGAGCTCTTCAGTCTAGATGATGAAGATGAAGCTATGATCAGTTAGAGCTCTTCAGTCTAGATGATGAAGATGAAGCTATGATCAGTTAGAGCTCTTCAGTCTAGATGATGAAGATGAAGCTCTGCTCAGTAGAAGCTACGCTCAGTAGAACCTCTGCTCAGTAGAAGCTACGCTCAGTAGAAGCTCTCTCAGAAGAGCTACGCTCAGTAGAAGCTCTGCTCAGTAGAAGCTACGCTCAGTAGAAGCTCTGCTCAGTAGAAGCTACGCTCAGTAGAAGCTCTGCTCAGTAGAAGCTATGCTCAGTAGAAGCTCTGCTCAGTAGAAGCTACGCTCAGTAGAAGCTCTGCTCAGTAGAAGCTCTGCTCAGTAGAAGCTACGCTCAGTAGAAGCTCTCTCAGTAGAAGCTCTGCTCAGTAGAAGCTCTGCTCAGTAGAAGCTACGCTCAGTAGAAGCTACGCTCAGTAGAAGCTCCGCTCAGTAGAAGCTACGCTCCGTAGAAGCTCTGCTCAGTAGAAGCTACGCTCAGTAGAAGCTACGCTCAGTAGAAGCTCCGCTCAGTAGAAGCTACGCTCAGTAGAAGCTCTGCTCAGTAGAAGCTGTGCTCCGTAGAAGCTGTGCTCCGTAGAAGCTACGCTCAGTAGAAGCTACGCTCCGTAGAAGCTTGCTCAGTAGAAGCTCCGCTCAGTAGAAGCTACGCTCCGTAGAAGCTCTGCTCCGTAGAAGCTCCGCTCAGTAGAAGCTACGCTCCGTAGAAGCTCTGCTCAGTAGAAGCTCCGCTCAGTAGAAGCTACGCTCCGTAGAAGCTCTGCTCCGTAGAAGCTGCGCTCAGTAGAAGCTGCGCTCCGTAGATGCTCTGCTCAGTCGAAGCTGTGCTCCGTAGAAGCTCTGCTCAGTAGAAGCTACGCTCAGTAGAAGCTCTGCTCAGTAGAAGCTTCGCTCCGTAGATGCTGCTCAGTAGAAGCTGTGCTCCGTAGAAGCTCTGCTCAGTAGAAGCTCTGCTCAGTAGAAGCTCTTCTCAGTAGAAGCTCTGCTCCGTAGATGCTCTGCTCAGTAGAAGCTACGCTCCGTAGAAGCTACGCTCCGTAGAAGCTCCGCTCAGTAGAAGCTACGCTCAGTAGAAGCTACGCTCCGTAGATGCTTGCTCAGTAGAAGCTGCGTTCCGTAGATGCTCTGCTCAGTAGAAGCTACGCTCCGTAGAAGCTACGCTCCGTAGAAGCTCTGCTCCGTAGATGCTCTGCTCAGTAGAAGCTACGCTCCGTAGAAGCTCCGCTCAGTAGAAGCTACGCTCAGTAGAAGCTACGCTCAGTAGAAGCTACGCTCCGTAGATGCTCTGCTCAGTAGAAGCTGCGTTCCGTAGATGCTCTGCTCAGTAGAAGCTACGCTCCGTAGAAGCTACGCTCCGTAGAAGCTCTGCTCAGTAGAAGCTACGCTCAGTAGAAGCTATTATAGATATTATATATATATTTATATTTACGTACCGCCAGTATCTTGTCCCGATCTGCAGGCGTCCGTCTCTGTGTGCCGCCCCCCCCTCGATGATTTTGGTGACGTAGATGCTGTTGTCTCCGGGGACGTGTTGGTTTCCTGCTCCGCCCGCGATGCTGAAGCCCAGACCTGCAGGCCGTTAGAAAAAGGAACCATCAGCTGGAGGTGTTGGGGACATCCTGAATATCCTCCTCCAACATCAGAGTACACATGATAACAAATGTACCCCAACTGTAGCTGTGTACATGACAGGATGTATGATTACCTAGAAGAGCATCAGGACTGTTTTAGGCATATGATAGGATGGATTTGGAAAAAAAGTCAGATTTTTAAGAAAAAGGGGATTTGAGAAAAAGTCAGGATTTTGAGATTTTGAGTCATAATTTTGTGAAAAAGTCTGATTTTTGAGAAAGTCAGTTTTTGAGAAAGTCTGATTTTTGAAATAGTCAGAATTTTTTTAAGATTTTGAGAAAGTCGAGATTTTTAAGAGAAAGTCGAGATTTTTAAGAAAAAGTCAGTTTTTTAAGACAAACTCAGATTTTGAGAAAGTGATAATTTTGTGAAAATGTCTGATTTGAGATTTTTGAGAAAAAGTCATAATTTTGAGAAAGTCAGATTTTGAAGAAAGTCATAATTTTGTGAAAAAGTCTGATTTTTGAGAAAGTCTGATTTTTGAGAAAAGGTCTGATTTTTGAGAAAAAGTCGGGATTTTGAGAAAAAGTCAGGATTTTGAGATTTTGAGTCATAATTTTGTGAGAAAGTCAGTTTTTGAGAAAGTCAGTTTTTTGAGAAAGTCAGTTTTTTGAGAAAGTCTGATTTTTGAAATAAAGTCAGAATTTTTTTAAGATTTTGAGAAAGTCGAGATTTTTAAGAGAAAGTCGAGATTTTTTTTAAAAAGTCAGTTTTTTGAGAAAAAGTCATATTTTTGAGAAAGTCGAGATTTTTAAGAGAAAGTCGGATTTTTAAGAAAAAATCCGTTTTTTGAGAAAGTCAGTTTTTGAGAAAGTCGGGATTTTGAGAAAAAGTCATATTTTTGAGAAAAAGTCATATTTTGAGAAAAAGTCATATTTTTGAGGAAAAGTCATATTTTTAAGAAAAAGTCATATTTTTAAGAAAGTCAGATTTTGAGAAAAAGTCAGTTTTATTTTCAAGTACAGATACTCGTGTTTAAAAATACTCTGGTAAAAGAAGAAGTACTGACTAAACTTCTTTACTCAAGTAAAAGTAAAGAAGTAATGGCTTTGAAATGTACTTCAGTAAAAAGTACCCATAACTAGCAGCTGTTTTAAAGAGTACCTGACCTCCCTTTATATTAATAGAACAATAATGTCATTGTTAGCTAATGAATGTTTCCATGCTGAACAACGGCAACATGACAACGTTTTCATTGGTCCCTCTTCTTTAGAGAAGACCAGGAAATGATGGATACACGGATCGTGTTCAAATCAATAGGCACGCAATGACTCTAAATAATAATGATCACGCCACCAAACACACATTCAGACTAAAGGAACCAGCCTGTTTGGAACATGGAAGAAGTAGAAAGTACAGGTATTTGGGTTCAACATGTAAGAAGTAGAAAGTACAGGTATTTGGGTTCAAAGTGTGAGAAGTAGAAAGTACAGGTATGTGTGTTCAACATGTAAGAAGTAGAAAGTACAGGTATTTGGGTTCAACATGTGAGAAGTAGAAAGTACAGGTATTTGGGTTCAACATGTAAGAAGTAGAAAGTACAGGTATTTGGGTTCAACATGTAAGAAGTAGAAAGTACAGGTATTTGTGTTCAAAATGTAAGAAGTAGAAGTAGAAAGTACAGGTATTTGGGTTCAACATGTAAGAAGTAGAAAGTCAGGTATTTGTGTTCAACATGTTAGAAGTAGAAAGTACAGGTATTTGTGTTCAACATGTTAGAAGTAGAAAGTACAGGTATTTGGGTTCAATGTAAGAAGTAGAAAGTTCAGGTATTTGTGTTCAACATGTAAGAAGTAGAAAGTACAGGTATTTGTGTTTCAACATGTAAGAAGTAGAAAGTACAGGTATTTGGGTTCAACATGTAAGAAGTAGAAAGTACAGGTATTTGGGTTCAACATGTAAGAAGTAGAAAGTACAGGTATTTGTGTTCAACATGTAAGAAGTAGAAAGTACAGGTATTTGGGTTCAACATGTAAGAAGTGAAAGTACAGGTATTTGTGTTCAACATGTAAGAGTAGAAAGTACAGGTATTTGGTGTTCAACATGTAAGAAGTAGAAAGTAAAGGTATTTGGGTTCAACATGTTAAGAAGTAGAAAGTACAGGTATTTGTGTTCAACATGTAAAGAGTAGAAAGTACAGGTATTTGGGTTCAACATGTAAGAAGTAGAAAGTACAGGTATTTGTGTTCAACATGTAAGAAGTAGAAAGTACAGGTATTTGGGTTCAACATGTAAGAAGTAGAAAGTACAGGTATTGTGTTCAACATGTAAGAAGTAGAAAGTACAGGTATTTGTGTTCAGAATGTAAGAAGTAGAAAGTACAGGTATTTGGTTCAACATGTAAGAAGTAGAAAGTTCAGGTATTTGGTTCAAATGTAAGAAGTAGAAAGTACAGGTATTTGTGTTCAACATGTAAGAAGTAGAAAGTACAGGTATTTGTGTTCAAATGTAAGAAGTAGAAAGTACAGGTATTTGTTCAACATGTAAGAAGTAGAAAGTACAGGTATTTGTGTTCAACATGTAAGAAGTAGAAAGTACAGGTATTTGGGTTCAACATGTAAGAAGTAGAAAGTACAGGTATTTGTGTTCAAATGAAGAAGTAGAAAGTACAGGTATTTGGGTTCAACATGTGAGAAGTAGAAAGTACAGGTATTTGTGTTCAACATGTAAGAAGTAGAAAGTACAGGTATTTGGGTTCAACGTGTAAGAAGTAGAAAGTACAGGTATTTGTGTTCAACATGTAAGAAGTAGAAATACAGGTATTTGGTTCAACATGTAAGAAGTAGAAAGTACAGGTATTTGGTTCAACATGTAAGAAGTAGAAAGTACAGGTATTTGGGTTCAACATGTAAGAAGTAGAAAGTACAGGTATTTGGGTTCAAACATGTAAGAAGTAGAAAGTACAAGGTATTTGTGTTCAACATGTAAGAAGTAGAAAGTACAGGTATTTGGTTAACATGTAAGAAGTAGAAAGTACAGGTATTTGTGTTCAACGTGTAAGAAGTAGAAAGTACAGGTATTTGGGTTCAACATGTAAGAAGTAGAAAGTACAGGTATTTGTGTTCAAATGGAAGAAGTAGAAAGTACAGGTATT
Source organism: Dissostichus mawsoni (assembly GCA_011823955.1). NCBI lineage: Eukaryota > Metazoa > Chordata > Actinopteri > Perciformes > Nototheniidae > Dissostichus > Dissostichus mawsoni. The sequence goes on along the minus strand of JAAKFY010000166.1, from coordinate 243,477 downwards.
TGGGTTTCAACATGTAAGAAGTAGAAAGTACAGGTATTTGGGTTCAACATGAGAAGAAGAAATTACAGGTATTTGGGTTCAACATGTAAGAAGTAGAAAGTACAGGTATTTGTTCAACATGTAAGAAGTAGAAAGTACAGGTATTTGGGTTCAACGTGTAAGAAGTAGAAGTACAGGTATTTGGTTCAACATGTAAGAAGTAGAAAGTACAGGTATTTGGTTCAACATGTAAGAAGTAGAAAGTACAGGTATTTCTGTTCAAAATGGAAAGTAGAAAGTACAGGTATTTGGTTCAACATGTAAGAAGTAGAAAGTACAGGTATTTGGTTCAACATGTAAGAAGTAGAAAGTACAGGTATTTGGGTTCAACGTGTAAGAAGTAGAAAGTACAGGTATTTGTGTTCAACATGTAAGAAGTAGAAAGTACAGGTATTTGGGTTCAACATGTAAGAAGTAGAAAGTACAGGTATTTGTGTTCAACATGTAAGAAGTAGAAAGTACAGGTATTTGGGTTCAACATGTAAGAAGTAGAAAGTACAGGTATTTGGGTTCAACATGTAAGAAGTAGAAAGTACAGGTATTTGTGTTCAACATGTAAGAAGTAGAAAGTACAGGTATTTGGGTTCAACATGTAAGAAGTAAAAGTAAAAAGTCGTCATGAAAATAAGTAGTGGAGTAAAGTACTGATACCAGAAAAATGTACTTAAGTGCAGTAACTAAGTATTTGTACTCCACTTCTTCCCACCTGTGCAGGTCAAAGGTCACTTCCTGCCTACCTTGGGGCCCTTCATCAGTTTGATCTGCGTGATGCGTTCGCTGGCCGGGCGCCGCCGCAGGACGTACAGCCGCACCACCGGCCCGCCTCCTTCAGGGCCTCCACGGCTAGGGAGTGCGTCACCTCGCGCACGTCCACGTCATTCACGAACACGATGCTGTCGTTCACCCTGCAGACAGGAAGGATCCTCAGGTCAAGGTCAGGGGGGAAGCAGGTCAATGTGGAGACAAAGCCGTCCTAGCATTGAGCTACAAAAAGCTACAAACACAAATCCGTCCGACTGGAAAAGTTGCAGGTTTCTGTAGTTACTTTAAGGAAAAGGAAATGTTAGGATTAGCGAGAGATGGTCTAACTAACAGGTCATTCTGTTCATTCCGTGAATCAAGTAAAAAAGTTTAAAATAGTGTCGACTACGCAAACTCTTCATGAGGTCAAAAAGAAAAACAATGTATTGTTCAGAAAAGGCTCTACGTTAAGTTAGCATTTATAACCTGTTTGTTGTGATACTAACAAACAAAGACAACGTTAGCCTCTGAGCGTAGCTAAGAGTGCGTCTAGTTGTCAGCAGGATGATTGACAGGTAAATAACAGGTAAAGAACAGGCGTACCGCAGGCGGCCGTCCTGAGCGGCGGCTCCTCCGGGATGATCTTAGTGATGAAGATGGACGGGTCGTCTCCAATGTGAGGGTTATCGGTCCCTCCTGCGATACTGAAGCCCAGACCAGAGTTTCCTGAACACAACACAACATTAATACACCCTAACAGCAACACAATATTAATACACCCTAACAGCACACAATATTAATACACCCTAACAGCAACACAACATTAGTACACCCTAACAGCAACACAACATTAGTACACCCTAACAGCAACACAACATTAATACACCCTAACAGCAACACAACATTAGTACACCCTAACAGCAACACAACATGAATACACTAACAGCAACACAACATTAGTACACCGTAACACAACACAAGTACACCGTAACAGCAACACAACATTAGTACACCCAACAGCAACACAACATTAATACACTAACAGCAACACAACATTAATACACCGTAACAGCACACAACATTAATACACCCTAACAGCAACACAACATTAATACACCCTAACAGCAACACAACATTAATACACTGTAACAGCAACACAACATGAGTACACCGTAACAGCAACACAACATTAGTACACCCTAACAGCAACACAACATTATACACCGTAACAACAACAACACAACATTAATACACTGTAACAGCAACACAACATGAATACACCGTAACAGCAACACAACATTAATACACCCTACACAACACAACATTAATACACCCTAACAGCAACACAACATGAATACACCCTAACAGCAACACAACATGAATACACCCTAACAGCAACACAACATGAATACACCCTAACAGCAACACAACTTAATACACCCTAACAGCAACATAACATGAATACACCCTAACAGCAACACAACATGAATACACTGTAACAGCAACACAACATGAATACACCCTAACAGCAACACAACATTAATACACCCTAACAGCAACACAACATGAATACACCGTAACAGCAACACAACATTAATACACCGTAACAGCAACACAACATGAATACACCGTAACAGCAAACAAACATGAATACACCTAACAGCAACACAACATTAATACACCCTAACAGCAACACAACATGAATACACCCTAACAGCAACACAACATTAATACACCCTAACAGCAACACAACATGAATACACCGTAACAGCAACACAACATAATACACCCTAACAGCAACACAACATTAATACACCCTAACAGCAACACAACATTAATACACCGTAACAGCAACACAACATTAATACACCCTACAGCAACACAACATTAATACACTGTAACTGCAACACAACATTAATACACCTAACAGCAACACAACATTAATACACCCTAACAGCAACACAACATGAATACACCCTAACAGCAACAAACATTAATACACCCTAACAGCAACACAACATTAATACACCCTAACAGCAACACAACATGAATACACCCTAACAGCAACACAACATGAATACACCTAACAGCAACACAAATGAATACACCGTAACAGCAACCAACATTAATACACCCTAACAGCAACAACATGAATACACTGTAACAGCAACACAACATGAATACCCTAACAGCAACACAACATTAATACACCCTAACAGCAACACAACATTAATACACCCTAACAGCAACACAAACATTGAATACAC
>JAAKFY010000166.1:168825-239430 GCA_011823955.1 Dissostichus mawsoni | reverse complement strand
TTTCAGAGTTACGCCCTGATACCAGTTTCAGAGTTACTCCTGATACCAGTTTCAAGTTACCTCCTGATACCAGTTTCAGAGTTACCCCCTGATACCAGTTTCAGAGTTACCCCCTGATACCAGTTCAGAGTTACCCCCTGATACCAGTTTCAGAGTTACGCCCTGATACCAGTTTCAGAGTTACGCCCTCATACCAGTTTCAGAGTTACGCCTGATACCAGTTTCAGAGTTACCTCCTGATACCAGTTTCAGAGTTACGCCCTGATAGCAGTTTCAGAGTTAGCCCTCATACCAGTTTTCAGAGTTACGCCCTGATACCAGTTTCAGAGTTACCCCTGATACCAGTTTCAGAGTTACGCCCTGATACCAGTTTTCAGAGTTACCCCCTGATACCAGTTTCAGAGTTACCTCCGATACCAGTTTCAGAGTTACGCCCTGATACCAGTTTCAGAGTTACCCCCTGATACCCAGTTTCAGAGTTACGCCCTGATACAGTTTCAGAGTTACCCCCTGATACCAGTTTCAGAGTTACCTCCGATACCAGTTTTCAGAGTTACCCCCTGATACCAGTTTCAGAGTTACCTCCTGATACCAGTTTCAGAGTTTACCCCTGATACCAGTTTCAGAGTTACCCCCTGATACCAGTTTCAGAGTTACCCCCTGATACCAGATTCAGAGTACCCCCTGATACCAGTTTCAGAGTTTACCCCTGATACCAGTTTCAGAGTTACCCCCTGATACCAGTTTCAGAGTTTACCCCCTGATACCAGTTTCAGAGTTACCCCCTGATACAGTTTCAGAGTTACCTCCTGATACCAGTTTCAGAGTTTACCCCCTGATACCAGTTTCAGAGTTACCCCCTGATACCAGTTTCAGAGTTACCTCCTGATACCAGTTTCAGAGTTTACCCCCTGATACCAGTTTCAGAGTTACCCCCTGATGACCAGTTCTGAGTTACCTCCTGATACCAGTTTCAGAGTTACCTCCTGATACCAGTTTCAGAGTTACCCCCTGATACCAATTTCAGAGTTACCTCCGATACCAGTTTCAGATTAACCCCTGATACCAGTTTCAGAGTTACGCCCTGATACCAGTTTCAGAGTTACGCCCTGACACCAGTTTCAGAGTTACGCCCTGATACCAGTTTCAGAGTTACGCCCTGATACCAGTTTCAGAGTTACCTCCGATACCAGTTTCTGAGTTACCCCCTGATACCAGTTTTCAGAGTTTACCCCTGATACAGTTTCAGAGTTACCCCTGATACCAGTTTCAGAGTTACTCCTGATACAGTTTCAGAGTTTACCCCCTGATACCAGTTTCAGAGTTACCCCTGATACCAGTTTCAGAGTTACCTCCTGATACCAGTTCAGAGTTTACCCCTGATACCAGTTTCAGAGTTACCCCCGATACCAGTTTCTGAGTTACCTCCTGATACCAGTTTCAGAGTTACCTCCTGATACCAGTTCAGAGTTACCCCCTGATACCAATTTCAGAGTTACCTCCGATACCAGTTTCAGAGTTAACCCCTGATACCAGTTTCAGAGTTACGCCCTGATACCAGTTTCAGAGTTACGCCCTGACACCAGTTTCAGAGTTACGCCCTGATACCAGTTCAGAGTTACGCCCTGATACCAGTTTCAGAGTAACCCCTGATACCAGTTTCAGAGTTACGCCCTGATACCAGTTTCAGAGTACCCCCTGATACCAGTTTCAGAGTTACCCCCTGATACCAGTTTCAGAGTTTACCCCGATACCAGTTTCAGAGTTACCCCCTGATACCAGTTTCAGAGTTACCTCCGATACCAGTTTCAGAGTTACGCCCTGATACCAGTTTCAGAGTTACCTCCGATACCAGTTTCAGAGTTACCTCTGATACCAGTTTCAGAGTTTACCCCCTGATACCAGTTTCAGAGTTACCCCCTGATACCAGTTCAGAGTTACCCCTGATACCAGTTTCAGAGTTACCTCCGATACCAGTTTCAGAGTTACGCCCTGATACCAGTTTCAGAGTTACCTCCGATACCAGTTTCAGAGTTACTCCTGATACCAGTTTCAGAGTTTACCCCCTGATACCAGTTTCAGAGTTTACCCCTGATACCAGTTTCAGAGTTACCTCCTGATACCAGTTCAGAGTTTACCCCTGATACCAGTTTCAGAGTTACCTCCTGATACCAGTTTCAGAGTTAACCCCCTGATACCAGTTTCAGAGTTACCCCTGATACCAGTTTCAGAGTTACCCCTGATACCAGTTTCAGAGTTACCTCCTGATACCAGTTTCAGATTAACCCCTGATACCAGTTTCAGAGTTTACCCCCTGATACCAGTTTCAGATTTACGCCCTGATACCAGTTTCAGAGTTACCCCCTGATACCAGTTTCAGAGTTACCCCCTGATACCAGTTTCAGAGTTACGCCTGATACCAGTTTCAGAGTTAACCCCTGATACCAGTTTCAGATTACGCCCTGATACCAGTTTCAGAGTTAACCCTGATACCAGTTTCAGAGTTACCTCATGATACCAGTTTCAGAGTTTACCCCCTGATACCAGTTTCAGAGTTACCCCCTGATACCAGTTTCAGAGTTTACCCCCTGATACCAGTTTCAGAGTTACCCCCTGATACCAGTTTCAGAGTTACCTCCGATACCAGTTTCAGAGTTACGCCCTGATACCAGTTTCAGAGTTACGCCCTGATACCAGTTCAGAGTTAACCCCTGATACCAGTTTCAGAGTTACGCCCTGATACCAGTTTCAGAGTTACGCCCTGACACCAGTTTCAGAGTTTACCCCTGATACCAGTTTCAGAGTTACCCCCTGATACCAGTTTCAGAGTTACCCCTGATACCAGTTTCAGAGTTACCCCCTGATACCAGTTTCAGAGTTTACCTCCTGATACCAGTTTCAGAGTTAACCCCTGATACCAGTTTCAGAGTTACCTCCGATACCAGTTTCAGAGTTAACTCCTGATACCAGTTTCAGAGTTAAACCCCCGATACCAGTTTCAGAGTTACCCCCTGATACCAGTTTCAGAGTTAACCCCCGATACCAGTTTCAGAGTTACCCCCTGATACCAGTTTCAGAGTTACCTCCTGATACCAGTTTCAGAGTTACCCCTGATACCAGTTTCAGAGTTACCTCCTGATACCAGTTTCAGAGTTACCTCCGATAACAGTTTCAGAGTTACCTCCTGATACCAGTTTCAGAGTTACCTCCGATACCAGTTTCAGAGTTACCCTGATACCAGTTTCAGAGTTACCTCCTGATACCAGTTCAGAGTTACCTCCGATACCAGTTTCAGAGTTACCTCCGATACCAGTTTCAGAGTTACGCCCTGATACCAGTTTCAGAGTTACCCCTGATACCAGTTTCAGAGTTACCCCTGATACAGTTTCAGAGTTACCTCCTGATACCAGTTTCAGAGTTACCTCCTGATACCAGTTTCAGAGTTACCTCCGATACCAGTTTCAGAGTTACCTCCGATACCAGTTTCAGAGTTACCTCCGATACCAGTTTCAGAGTTACGCCTGATACCAGTTTCAGAGTTACGCCCTGATACCAGTTTCAGAGTTACCCCTGATACCAGTTTCAGAGTTACCCCTGATACCAGTTTCAGAGTTACCTCCTGATACCAGTTCCAGAGTTACCTCCTGATACCAGTTTCAGAGTTCACCCCTGATACCAGTTTCAGACTTAACCCTGATACCAGTTTCAGAGTTACCCCTGATACCAGTTTCAGAGTTATCCCCTGATACCAGTTTCAGAGTACCTCCTGATACAGTTTCAGAGTTCACCCCTGATACCAGTTTCAGACTCACCCCTGATACAGTTTCAGAGTTACCCCTGATACCAGTTTCAGAGTTATCTCCTGATACCAGTTTCAGAGTTACTCCGATACCAGTTTCAGAGTTACCCCGATACCAGTTTCAGAGTTACCTCCGATACCAGTTTCAGAGTTACCCCCTGATACCAGTTTCAGAGTTACCCCTGATGCCAGTTTCAGAGTTACCCCCTGATACCAGTTTCAGAGTTACCCCCTGATACCAGTTTCAGAGTTACCCCTGATACCAGTTTCAGAGTTACCTCCGATACCAGTTTCAGAGTTACCTCCTGATACCAGTTTCAGAGTTACCTCCGATACCAGTTTCAGAGTTAACCCTGATACCAGTTTCAGAGTTACCCCTGATGCCAGTTTCAGAGTTACCTCCTGATACCAGTTTCAGAGTTCACCCCTGATACCAGTTTCAGAGTTAACCCTGATACCCAGTTTCAGAGTTACCCCTGATACCAGTTTCAGAGTTACCTCCTGATACCAGTTTCAGAGTTACCTCCGATAGCAGTTTCAGAGTTACCTCCGATACCAGTTTCAGAGTTACTCCGATACCAGTTTCAGAGTTACGCCCTGATACCAGTTTCAGAGTTACGCCCTGATACCAGTTTCAGAGTTACCCCCTGATACCAGTTTCAGAGTTACCCCTGATACCAGTTTCAGAGTTACGCCCTGATACCAGTTTCAGAGTTACCCCTGATACCAGTTTCAGAGTTAACCCCTGATACCAGTTTCAGAGTTACCTCCTGATACCAGTTTCAGAGTTACCTCCAATACCAGTTTCAGAGTTACCCCTGATACAGTTTCAGAGTTAACCCCTGATACCAGTTTCAGAGTTACCCCCTGATACCAGTTTCAGAGTTACCCCCTGATACCAGTTTCAGAGTTACGCCCTGATACCAGTTTCAGAGTTACCCCCTGATACCAGTTTCAGAGTTAACCCTGATACCAGTTTCAGAGTTACTTCCTGATACCAGTTCAGAGTTATGCCCTGATACCAGTTTCAGAGTTACCCTGATACCAGTTTCAGAGTTAACCCCCTGATGCCAGTTTCAGAGTTACCCCTGATACCAGTTTCAGAGTTACCTCCGATACCAGTTTCAGAGTTAACCCCTGATACCAGTTTCAGAGTTACCTCCGATACCAGTTTCAGAGTTACCTCCTGATACCGGTTTCAGAGTTACCCCTGATACCAGTTTCAGAGTTACCCCTGATACCAGTTTCAGAGTTACCTCCGATACCAGTTTCAGAGTTACCCCCTGATACCAGTTTCAGAGTTACCCCCTGATACCAGTTTCAGAGTTACGCCCTGATACCAGTTTCAGAGTTACCCCCTGATACCAGTTTCAGAGTTACGCCCTGATACCAGTTTCAGAGTTACGCCCTGATACCAGTTTCAGAGTTACCCCTGATGCCAGTTTCAGAGTTACCTCCGATACCAGTTTCAGAGTTAACCCCTGATACCAGTTTCAGAGTTACGCCCTGATACCAGTTTCAGAGTTACGCCCTGATACCAGTTTCAGAGTTACCTCCGATACCAGTTTCAGAGTTAACCCCTGATACCAGTTTCAGAGTTACCCCTGATACCAGTTTCAGAGTTACGCCCTGATACCAGTTTCAGAGTTACCCCCTGATACCAGTTTCAGAGTTAACCCCTGATGCCAGTTTCAGAGTTACCTCCGATACCAGTTTCAGAGAACCCCTGATACCAGTTTCAGAGTTACGCCTGATACCAGTTTCAGAGTTACCCCTGATGCCAGTTTCAGAGTTACCTCCGATACCAGTTTCAGAGTTACCTCCTGATACAGTTTCAGAGTTACCCCTGATACCAGTTTCAGAGTTACCCCATGATGCCAGTTTCAGAGTTACCCCCTGATACAGTTTCAGAGTTACCCCTGATACCAGTTTCAGAGTTACCCCTGATACCAGTTTCAGAGTTACCTCCGATACCAGTTTCAGAGTTACCTCCTGATACCAGTTTCAGAGTTACCTCCGATACCAGTTTCAGAGTTAACCCCTGATACCAGTTTCAGAGTTACCCCTGATGCCAGTTTCAGAGTTACCTCCTGATACCAGTTTCAGAGTTCACCCCTGATACCAGTTTCAGAGTTAACCCCTGATACCAGTTTCAGAGTTACCCCTGATACCAGTTTCAGAGTTACCTCCTGATACCAGTTTCAGAGTTACCTCCGATAGCAGTTTCAGAGTTACCTCCGATACCAGTTTCAGAGTTACCTCCGATACCAGTTTCAGAGTTACGCCCTGATACCAGTTTCAGAGTTACGCCCTGATACCAGTTTCAGAGTTACCCCCTGATACCAGTTTCAGAGTTACCCCCTGATACCAGTTTCAGAGTTACGCCCTGATACCAGTTTCAGAGTTACCCCCTGATACCAGTTTCAGAGTTAACCCCTGATACCAGTTTCAGAGTTACCTCCTGATACCAGTTTCAGAGTTACCTCCAATACCAGTTTCAGAGTTAACCCCTGATACCAGTTTCAGAGTTAACCCCTGATACCAGTTTCAGAGTTACCCCCTGATACCAGTTTCAGAGTTACGCCCTGATACCAGTTTCAGAGTTACCCCCTGATACCAGTTTCAGAGTTACGCCCTGATACCAGTTTCAGAGTTACCCCCTGATACCAGTTTCAGAGTTAACACCTGATACCAGTTTCAGAGTTACTTCCTGATACCAGTTTCAGAGTTATGCCCTGATACCAGTTTCAGAGTTACCCCCTGATACCAGTTTCAGAGTTAACCCCCTGATGCCAGTTTCAGAGTTACCCCTGATACCAGTTTCAGAGTTACCTCCGATACCAGTTTCAGAGTTAACCCCTGATACCAGTTTCAGAGTTACCTCCGATACCAGTTTCAGAGTTACTCCTGATACCGGTTTCAGAGTTACCCCCTGATACCAGTTTCAGAGTTACCCCCTGATACCAGTTTCAGAGTTACCTCCGATACCAGTTTCAGAGTTAACCCCTGATACCAGTTTCAGAGTTACCCCCTGATACCAGTTTCAGAGTTACGCCCTGATACCAGTTTCAGAGTTACCCCCTGATACCAGTTTCAGAGTTAACCCCTGATGCCAGTTTCAGAGTTACCTCCGATACCAGTTTCAGAGTTAACCCCTGATACCAGTTTCAGAGTTACGCCCTGATACCAGTTTCAGAGTTACCCCCTGATGCCAGTTTCAGAGTTACCTCCGATACCAGTTTCAGAGTTACCTCCTGATACCAGTTTCAGAGTTACCCCTGATACCAGTTTCAGAGTTACCCCATGATGCCAGTTTCAGAGTTACCCCCTGATACCAGTTTCAGAGTTACCCCCTGATACCAGTTTCAGAGTTACCCCTGATACCAGTTTCAGAGTTACCTCCGATACCAGTTTCAGAGTTACCTCCTGATACCAGTTTCAGAGTTACCTCCGATACCAGTTTCAGAGTTAACCCCTGATACCAGTTTCAGAGTTACCCCTGATGCCAGTTTCAGAGTTACCTCCTGATACCAGTTTCAGAGTTCACCCCTGATACCAGTTTCAGAGTTAACCCCTGATACCAGTTTCAGAGTTACCCCTGATACCAGTTTCAGAGTTACCTCCTGATACCAGTTTCAGAGTTACCTCCGATAGCAGTTTCAGAGTTACCTCCGATACCAGTTTCAGAGTTACCTCCGATACCAGTTTCAGAGTTACGCCCTGATACCAGTTTCAGAGTTACGCCCTGATACCAGTTTCAGAGTTACCCCCTGATACCAGTTTCAGAGTTACCCCCTGATACCAGTTTCAGAGTTACGCCCTGATACCAGTTTCAGAGTTACCCCCTGATACCAGTTTCAGAGTTAACCCCTGATACCAGTTTCAGAGTTACCTCCTGATACCAGTTTCAGAGTTACCTCCAATACCAGTTTCAGAGTTAACCCCTGATACCAGTTTCAGAGTTAACCCCTGATACCAGTTTCAGAGTTACCCCCTGATACCAGTTTCAGAGTTACGCCCTGATACCAGTTTCAGAGTTACCCCCTGATACCAGTTTCAGAGTTACGCCCTGATACCAGTTTCAGAGTTACCCCTGATACCAGTTTCAGAGTTACCCCTGATACCAGTTTCAGAGTTACTTCCTGATACCAGTTTCAGAGTTATGCCCTGATACCAGTTTCAGAGTTACCCCCTGATACCAGTTTCAGAGTTAACCCCCTGATGCCAGTTTCAGAGTTACCCCCTGATACCAGTTTCAGAGTTACCTCCGATACCAGTTTCAGAGTTAACCCCTGATACCAGTTTCAGAGTTACCTCCGATACCAGTTTCAGAGTTACCTCCTGATACCGGTTTCAGAGTTACCCCCTGATACCAGTTTCAGAGTTACCCCCTGATACCAGTTTCAGAGTTACCTCCGATACCAGTTTCAGAGTTACCCCTGATACCAGTTTCAGAGTTACCCCCTGATACCAGTTTCAGAGTTACGCCCTGATACCAGTTTCAGAGTTACCCCTGATACCAGTTTCAGAGTTACGCCCTGATACCAGTTTCAGAGTTACGCCCTGATACCAGTTTCAGAGTTAACCCCTGATGCCAGTTTCAGAGTTACCTCCGATACCAGTTTCAGAGTTAACCCCTGATACCAGTTTCAGAGTTACGCCCTGATACCAGTTTCAGAGTTACGCCCTGATACCAGTTTCAGAGTTAACCCCTGATACCAGTTTCAGAGTTACCCCCTGATACCAGTTTCAGAGTTACGCCCTGATACCAGTTTCAGAGTTACCCCTGATACCAGTTTCAGAGTTAACCCCTGATACCAGTTTCAGAGTTACCCCCTGATACCAGTTTCAGAGTTACGCCCTGATACCAGTTTCAGAGTTACCCCTGATACCAGTTTCAGAGTTAACCCCTGATGCCAGTTTCAGAGTTACCCCCTGATACCAGTTTCAGAGTTACCTCCGATACCAGTTTCAGAGTTAACCCCTGATACCAGTTTCAGAGTTACCTCCGATACCAGTTTCAGAGTTACCTCCTGATACCAGTTTCAGAGTTACCCCCTGATACCAGTTTCAGAGTTACCCCTGATACCAGTTTCAGAGTTACCTCCGATACCAGTTTCAGAGTTACCCCTGATACCAGTTTCAGAGTTACCCCTGATACCAGTTTCAGAGTTACCTCCGATACCAGTTTCAGAGTTAACCCCTGATACCAGTTTCAGAGTTACCCCGGGTACCAGTTTCAGAGTTAACCCTGATACCAGTTTCAGAGTTACCCCCTGATACCAGTTTCAGAGTTAACCCCTGATGCCAGTTTCAGAGTTACCTCCGATACCAGTTTCAGAGTTAACCCCTGATACCAGTTTCAGAGTTACGCCCTGATACCAGTTTCAGAGTTACCCCCTGATGCCAGTTTCAGAGTTACCTCCGATACCAGTTTCAGAGTTAACCCCTGATACCAGTTTCAGAGTTACCTCCGATACCAGTTTCAGAGTTACCCCTGATGCCAGTTTCAGAGTTACCTCCTGATACCAGTTTCAGAGTTACCCCTGATACCAGTTTCAGAGTTACGCCCTGATACCAGTTTCAGAGTTAACCCCTGATACCAGTTTCAGAGTTAACCCTGATACCAGTTTCAGAGTTACGCCCTGATACCAGTTTCAGAGTTACCCCTGATACCAGTTTCAGAGTTAACCCCTGATACCAGTTTCAGAGTTACCCCTGATGCCAGTTTCAGAGTTAACCCTGATGCCAGTTTCAGAGTTACCTCCGATACCAGTTTCAGAGTTACGCCCTGATACCAGTTTCAGAGTTACGCCCTGATACCAGTTTCAGAGTTACCCCTGATACCAGTTTCAGAGTTAACCCCTGATGCCAGTTTCAGAGTTACCTCCGATACCAGTTTCAGAGTTACGCCCTGATACCAGTTTCAGAGTTAACCCCTGATGCCAGTTTCAGAGTTACCTCCGATACCAGTTTCAGAGTTACGCCCTGATACCAGTTTCAGAGTTACCTCCTGATACCAGTTTCAGAGTTACCCCGTGATGCCAGTTTCAGAGTTACCTCCGATAGCAGTTTCAGAGTTACCTCCGATACCAGTTTCAGAGTTAACCCCTGATGCCAGTTTCAGAGTTACCTCCGATACCAGTTTCAGAGTTAACCCCTGATGCCAGTTTCAGAGTTACCTCCGATACCAGTTTCAGAGTTACGCCCTGATACCAGTTTCAGAGTTACCTCCTGATACCAGTTTCAGAGTTACGCCCTGATACCAGTTTCAGAGTTACCTCCGATACCAGTTTCAGAGTTACCCCTGATACCAGTTTCAGAGTTACCCCCTGATACCAGTTTCAGAGTTAACCCCTGATACCAATTTCATAGTTACCTCCGATACCAGTTTCAGAGTTACCTCCGATACCAGTTTCAGAGTTAACCCCTGATACCAGTTTCAGAGTTAACCCCTGATACCAGTTTCAGAGTTACCTCTGTTCCCAGTTTCAGAGTTAACCCCTGATACCAGTTTCAGAGTTACCTCCTGATACCAGTTTCAGAGTTACCTCCTGATACCAGTTTCAGAGTTACGCCCTGATACCAGTTTCAGAGTTAACCCCTGATACCAGTTTCAGAGTTACGCCCTGATACCAGTTTCAGAGTTAACCCCTGATACCAGTTTCAGAGTTACCTCCGATACCAGTTTCAGAGTTACCTCCTGATACCATTTCAGAGTTACCTCCTGATACCAGTTTCAGAGTTACCTCCGATACCAGTTTCAGAGTTACCTCCTGATACAGTTTCAGAGTTACCTCCTGATACCAGTTTCAGAGTTACCTCCTGATACCAGTTTCAGAGTTACCCCTGATACCAGTTTCAGAGTTACCCCTGATACCAGTTTCAGAGTTACCTCCTGATACCAGTTTCAGAGTTACCCCTGATACCAGTTTCAGAGTTACCTCCTGATACCAGTTTCAGAGTTACCTCCTGATACCAGTTTCAGAGTTACCTCCTGATACCAGTTTCAGAGTTAACCCCTGATACCAGTTTCAGAGTTACGCCCTGATACCAGTTTCAGAGTTACCTCTGATCCCAGTTTCAGAGTTAACCCCTGATACCAGTTTCAGAGTTACCTCCGATACCAGTTTATTAAAGTATTGAGGATTGTGTTGGTTATATGTTTGTCTTGTTGTATAAATAAAGTTGTTTGTGTGTTGCAGTTAAGTTCAGTCCGTCCTTTAACGAGTCCCTCACCCAGGACGAGCGGTTCTACGTGAACAAGTACCGCGTGGTTATGGTTCCCATGATGTTCCGGGCAGATAAGTTCTTCCTGGCCTACGACCTCGGGCTGAAGGCCGGCGTCCTGAAGCTGCCGATGGCCGGCGGGGCGGCCATGTTGGTGGTTCTGCCCGATGAAGACGTGGACATCACTTCAGTGGAGGAGGCAGTGACCGGAGACCAGATCCAGACCTGGATCAGACAGCTGAAGAAGACGTGAGGCCTCCTGACCCCTTACCTCCTATACCCTCATCTCCTATCCCCTCATCTCCTACCCCCTTACCTCCTACCTCCTACCCCTTACCTCCTATACCCTCATGTCCTACCTCCTAACTCCTTCATTCCTTCCATCCTCGTTCTTGACGTGATTTATTTTAGTTTCTTGTTTATGTTTTGCTCCGAAACAGGAAGTTGGAGGTGCAGCTTCCTCGCTTCCTGTTGGAACGCTCTTACTCTCTGCGTGACGTCCTGCAGACTCTCAACATCACTCAGGTGTTCCAGGAGGAGGCCGACCTGAGCAACATGGGGGAGGGCGAAGCTGTGAAACTCACCCAGGTGAGTCTCTGGGGGGAGGGCGAAGCTGTGAAACTCACCCAGGTGAGTCTCTGGGGTGAAGCTGTGAAACTCACCCAGGTGAGTCTCTGGGGGAGGGCGAAGCTGTGAAACTCACCCAGGTGAGTCTCTGGGGCGAAGCTGTGAAACTCACACAGGTGAGTCTCTGGGGCAGAGCTGTGAAACTCACCCAGGTGAGTCTCTGGGGGAGGGCGAAGCTGTGAAACTCAGTCAGGTGAGTCTCTGGGGGGAGAGCGAAGCCGTGAAACTCACCCAGGTGAGTCTATGGGGCAGAGCTGTGAAACTCACACAGGTGAGTCTCTGGGGCGGAGCTGTGAAACTCACACAGGTGAGTCTCTGGGGCGAAGCTGTGAAACTCACCCAGGTGAGTCTCTGGGGGGAGGGCGGAGCTGTGAAACTCACCCAGGTGAGTCTCTGGGGCGAAGCTGTGAAACTCACCCAGGTGAGTCTCTGGGGGGAGGGTGAAGCTGTGAAACTCACCCAGGTGAGTCTCTGGGGGGAGGGCGGAGCTGTGAAACTCACCCAGGTGAGTCTCTGGGTAGGCCTGTCACGATAATTAATTTTGTTGGACGATTAATTTTCCCGTAAATTATTGCGATAAACGATAATATTGTCGTCACCGTTGTAAGACCATTTTAGACCACTGACATAATGATAATATATAATAATAATTCAAGTACATCCTTTCAAACAGAACATCCAACATTGCAAATGAAATGTGAAATAATATTCAAATATATAAATTTATATAATAAATAAAACAAATTAAATTATAAAAAATGTATTAAATCACACACAACCAAAACAAACAATTAAATAGACTCTAAAACAGAGCATATATATATATATATATATATATATATAAATAAATAAATAAATATGAGCACACATTGTCTCACAAGCAAAAAAAACCCTCCTTAAAATAGCAGTCAAGTGTACAGTCCACTGTCCATACAAAGACCCAGATGCCTCAACAGGCCATATCCAAATCTGTATTTCAAAGATTTCGAGCAAGGAACACCAACATGTTTGCATTGTCGGGCAAATGCATCTTTGATTGTAAACTGTCGGGAAGGTGGGGGCTCTCCATCTCCAGCTGCCGTGTTTGCTCCCAGCTGGGAAAACGGAATGGGGTGGTTGTGTTTCAGGTGCAGTTTAAGGTTGGTCGTATTGCTAGCTTTTGTTGCTACTTTTTTAAACAAATGCGACACACTCATTCAAGTCCGTAGGTTCGCCTCGTGGATTTGGCTTAAATCGTAAATATTCCCACACCGGAGATGTGGTATTAGGTTTTGCAACCAACTCCATTTAACTTCAAATTCCCCTCGAGTAAGTCACGCGTTGTCTCCTGCTTGTCTCTATATTATTAATTTGGCTGCTACACTGTTGCACGCGGAGTGTCCTGACTTGGCTGTGTGTGAGCCCCGCCCCTCACAGCGCGCCGGGCTAGAATTCTGGTCACATCCTTATGTAAACAAACACGCATGTAAACGGCAATTTATCGAGCTCAGAAAAGTTATCGAGTCCATTTTAATTTATCGTACGATAAGTCAATTTATTGATTATCGCGACAGGCCTATCTCTGGGGCGGAGCTGTGAAACTCACCCAGGTGAGTCTCTGGGGCAGAGCTGTGAAACTCACCCAGGTGAGTCTCTGGGGGGAGTTTGAAGCTGTGAAACTCACACAGGTGAGTCTCTGGGGCGAAGCTGTGAAACTCACCCAGGTGAGTCTCTGGGGGGAGGGTGAAGCTGTGAAACTCACACAGGTGAGTCTCTGGGGGGAGGGTGAAGCTGTGAAACTCACACAGGTGAGTCTCTGGGGCGAAGCTGTGAAACTCACCCAGGTGAGTCTCTGGGGGAGGGTGAAGCTGTGAAACTCACACAGGTGAGTCTCTGGGGCAGAGCTGTGAAACTCACACAGGTGAGTCTCTGGGGCGGAGCTGTGAAACTCACCCAGGTGAGTCTCTGGGGCGAAGCTGTGAAACTCACCCAGGTGAGTCTCTGGGGGGAGGGTGAAGCTGTGAAACTCACACAGGTGAGTCTCTGGGGTGGAGCTGTGCAACTCACACAGGTGAGTCTCTGGGGCGGAGCTGTGAAACTCACACAGGTGAGTCTCTGGGGGGAGGGTGAAGCTGTGAAACTCACACAGGTGAGTCTCTGGGGTGGAGCTGTGCAACTCACACAGGTGAGTCTCTGGGGCGGAGCTGTGAAACTCACCCAGGTGAGTCTCTGGGGCAGAGCTGTGAAACTCACACAGGTGAGTCTCTGGGGTGGAGCTGTGCAACTCACACAGGTGAGTCTCTGGGGTGGAGCTGTGAAAACTCACCCAGGTGAGTTTCTGGGGCGGAGCTGTGAAACTCACACAGGTGAGTCTCTGGGGCAGAGCTGTGAAACTCACACAGGTGAGTCTCTGGGGTGGAGCTGTGCAACTCACACAGGTGAGTCTCTGGGGCAGAGCTGTGAAACTCACACAGGTGAGTTTCTGGGGCGGAGCTGTGAAACTCACACAGGTGAGTCTCTGGGGCGGAGCTGTGAAACTCACACAGGTGAGTCTCGGGGCGGAGCTGTGAAAACTCACCAGGTGAGTCTCTGGGCGGAGCTGTGAAACTCACACAGGTGATCTCTGGGGCGGAGCTGTGAAACTCACACAGGGGAGTCTCTGGGGCGGAGCTGTGAAACTCACACAGGTGAGTCTCTGGGCGAAGCTGTGAAACTCACCAGGTGAGTCTCTGGGGGAGGGTGAAGCTGTGAAACTCACAACAGGTGAGTCTCTGGGCAGAGCTGTGAAACTCAACAGGTGAGTCTCTGGGGCGGAGCTGTGAAACTCACCCAGGTGAGTCTCTGGGGCGAAGCTGTGAAACTCACCAGGTGAGTCTGGGGGGAGGGTGAAGCTGTGAAACTCACACAGGTGAGTCTCTGGGGTGGAGCTGTGCAACTCACACAGGTGAGTCTCTGGGGCGGAAGCTGTGAAACTCACACAGGTGAGTCTCTGGGGCAGAGCTGTGAAAACTCACACAGGTGGTCTCTGGGGCGAAGCTTGTGAAACTCACCCAGGTGAGTCTCTGGGGGGAGGGTGAAGCTGTGAAACTCACAGGTGAGTCTCTGGGGTGGAGCTGTGCAACTCACAAGGTGAGTCTCTGGGGGCGGAGCTGTGAAACTCACCCAGGTGAGTCTCTGGGGCAGAGCTGTGAAACTCCCAGGTGAGTCTCTGGGGGGAGGGTGAAGCTGTGAAACTCACACAGGTGAGTCTCCTGGGGGGAGCTGTGCAACTCACACAGGTGAGTCTCTGGGGCGGAGCTGTGAAACTCACACAGGTGAGTCTCTGGGGCAGAGCTGTGAAACTCACACAGGGGTCTCTGGGGCGAAGCTGTGAAACTCACCCAGGTGAGTCTCTGGGGGGAGGGTGAAGCTGTGAAACACACAGGTGAGTCTCTGGGGTGGAGCTGTGCAACTCACACAGGTGAGTTCTCGGGGCGGAGCTTGCAAACTCCACCCAGGTGAGTCTCTGGGCAGAGCTGTGAAAAACTCAAGGTGAGTTTCTGGGGTGGAGCTGTGCAAACTCACACAGGTGAGTCTCGGGGTGGAGACTGTGAAACTCACCCAGGTGAGTTCTGGGGCGGAGCTGTGAAACTCACACAGGTGAGTCTCTGGGGCAGAGCTGTGAAACTCACACAGGTGAGTCTCTGGGGTGGAGCTGTGCAACTCACACAGGTGAGTCTCTGGGGCAGAGCTGTGAAACTCACACAGGTGAGTTTCTGGGGCGGAGCTGTGAAACTCACACAGGTGAGTCTCTGGGGCGGAGCTGTGAAACTCACACAGGTGAGTCTCTGGGGCGGAGCTGTGAAACTCACCCAGGTGAGTCTCTGGGGCGGAGCTGTGAAACTCACACAGGTGAGTCTCTGGGGCGGAGCTGTGAAACTCACCCAGGTGAGTCTCTGGGGCGGAGCTGTGAAACTCACACAGGTGAGTCTCTGGGGCGGAGCTGTGAAACTCACACAGGTGACTCAGTCTGTTTGTTGTCAACACTTCCTGTTTTTTGTCAACACTTCCTGTCTATTGTCAACACTTCCTGTTTGTTGTCAACACTTCCGGTCTGTTGTCAACACTTCCGGTCTGTTGTCAACACTTCCTGTTTGTTGTCAACACTTCCTGTCTGTTGTCAACACTTCCGGTCTGTTGTCAAACACTTCCTGTCTATTGTCAACACTTCCTGTTTATTGTCAACACTTCCTGTCTATTTTCAACACTTCCTGTTGTTTCAGGTTTTTCATAAAGCTGTGGTGACGGTTGCCGACGGTGACGGTGCGGGAGGCGGAGCCAGCGTTTTCTCCACGCTGCCCCCCCGACTGACGGTCAACAGACCGTTTATCTTCGTCATCTACCTGCAGGCGAGCGGCGCCGTGCTGTCCATCGGACGTGTCATCGACCCGTCCAGCAAGTGACTCCTAAAGACTACAAGCAGTAAAAACTACAAACCCATGATTCATAGTGTTTACCATCTGGAGACCGTTTAGTTGATGTCATTAGAGAGTTAAACAAATCATATGAAAGGCATATTATTATATTAGGTTATGGTTCTGTATCTGTTATTGAGTAGAGGTGGTAGGATATCCTGTCAGTTACAGCCTCTGAAAACATTTAGTTTTATGTAGCTTGCTCCAGCTGTGGGTCCAATCAGAACAGATCCGGTCTTCAGAGGTTCCCAACCTGAGGCATGAGACCCCGCGCAGACCCTGAAGGGTCATTCTGTATATCCAACACGTGTTAAATCAGACATATATCACAGGTTATTATGATTATTATGATTATTATTGTTTGTTATTGTTATTGTTATTATGATGTGAGGCCTGAGAGCAGGAACCTCTGGGTACCTCAGCTCTGAGATGTTAATGAACCTAACACTGAAATATATTTATATGTAATCCAGATCATTAGCTTGTTTCCCCTTTAACCCACCAGGCAGTATTACCCGTCAGTGTTGACAGTCTTGTAAGTGAAGGCGGGGGGTTAGCGACCGGCGGTTCTGCGGATGATCACTGAGTCATGCTAAGAGCTTCTTAGTTAACGTTAGCATGATCTTAGCGTGCTGTATGTCTGAAACGTTTCCTGTACCTAAATGAATATTAAACATGTACAACCTGCACTGTAAACAATTAAACATTCAATAACCCTCTGCCTGTCTGATCTCTCTAACACAGGGGTGTCAAACTCAAATACACAGTGGGCCAAAATTAAAAAAGTCGGTACTAGTCGAGGGCCGGACTGGTTCAATGTTTATTGCAAAACGTATTGAAATTGAAAATTTATTGCACATATTAAACCTGGAACTAAAAAGCTTAAATTATTGCGTATAAAAACAACATTAAACATTAAATAATCAGTTGCAGTCATTTCTCATGGCTCTATCTGCAGAGTCATCCTCATGGCTCTATCTGCAGAGTCATTTCTCATGGCTCTATCTGCAGACTCATTTCTCATGGCTCTATCTGCAGACTCATTTCTCATGGCTCTATCTGCAGAGTCATTTCTCATGGCTCTATCTGCAGAGTCATTTCTCATGGCTCTATCTGCAGAGTCATTTCTTATGGCTCTATCTGCAGAGTCATTTCTCATGGCTCTATCTGCAGAGTCATTCCTTATGGCTCTATCTGCAGAGTCATTTCTCATGGCTCTATCTGCAGAGTCATTCCTTATGGCTCTATCTGCAGAGTCATTTCTTATGGCTCTATCTGCAGAGTCATTCCTTATGGCTCTATCTGCAGAGTCATTTCTCATGGCTCTATCTGCAGAGTCATTTCTCATGGCTCTATCTGCAGAGTCATTTCTCATGGCTCTATCTGCAGAGTCATTTCTCATGGCTCTATCTGCAGAGTCATTTCTCATGGCTCTATCTGCAGAGTCATTTCTCATGGCTCTATCTGCAGAGTCATTTCTCATGGCTCTATCTGCAGAGTCATTTCTCATGGCTCTATCTGCAGAGTCATTTCTCATGGCTCTATCTGCAGAGTCATTTCTCATGGCTCTATCTGCAGAGTCATTTCTCATGGCTCTATCTGCAGAGTCATTTCTCATGGCTCTATCTGCAGAGTCATTTCTCAGGCTCTATCTGCAGAGTCATTTCTTATGGCTCTATCTACAGAGTCATTTCTCATGGCTCTATCTACAGAGTCATTTCTCATGGCTCTATCTGCAGAGTCATTTCTCATGGCTCTATCTGCAGAGTCATTTCTCATGGCTCTATCTGCAGAGTCATTTCTCATGGCTCTATCTGCAGAGTCATTTCTCATGGCTCTATCTACAGAGTCATTTCTCATGGCTCTATCTGCAGAGTCATTCCTTATGGCTCTATCTGCAGAGTCATTTCTTATGGCTCTATCTGCAGAGTCATTTCTCATGGCTCTATCTGCAGAGTCATTTCTTATGGCTCTATCTGCAGAGTCATTTCTCATGGCTCTATCTGCAGAGTCATTCCTTATGGCTCTATCTGCAGAGTCATTTCTCATGGCTCTATCTGCAGAGTCATTTCTCATGGCTCTATCGCAGAGTCATTTTATGGCTCTATCTGCAGACTCATTTCTTATGGCTCTATCTGCAGAGTCATTTCTTATGGCTCTATCTGCAGAGTCATTTCTTATGGCTCTATCTGCAGAGTCATTTCTTATGGCTCTATCTGCAGAGTCATTCCTTATGGCTCTATCTGCAGAGTCATTTCTCATGGCTCTATCTGCAGAGTCATTTCTCATGGCTCTATCTGCAGAGTCATTTCTCATGGCTCTATCTGCAGAGTCATTCTTATGGCTCTATCTGCAGAGTCATTCCTTATGGCTCTATCTGCAGAGTCATTTCTCATGGCTCTATCTACAGAGTCATTCTTATGGCTCTATCTGCAGAGTCATTCCTTATGGCTCTATCTGCAGAGTCATTTCTCATGGCTCTATCTACAGAGTCATTTCTCATGGCTCTATCTGCAGACTCATTTCTCATGGCTCTATCTGCAGAGTCATTTCTCATGGCTCTATCTGCAGACTCATTTCTTATGGCTCTATCTGCAGACTCATTTCTTATGGCTCTATCTGCAGAGTCATTTCTCATGGCTCTATCTGCAGAGTCATTTTCTCATGGCTCTATCTGCAGACTCATTTCTTATGGCTCTATCTGCAGACTCATTTCTTATGGCTCTATCTGCAGACTCATTTCTCATGGCTCTATCTGCAGAGTCATTTCTCATGGCTCTATCTGCAGAGTCATTTCTCATGGCTCTATCTGCAGACTCATTTCTTATGGCTCTATCTGCAGACTCATTTCTTATGGCTCTATCTGCAGAGTCATTTCTCATGGCTCTATCTGCAGAGTCATTTCTCATGGCTCTATCTGCAGAGTCATTTCTCATGGCTCTATCTGCAGACTCATTTCTTATGGCTCTATCTGCAGAGTCATTTCTCATGGCTCTATCTGCAGAGTCATTTCTCATGGCTCTATCTGCAGACTCATTTCTTATGGCTCTATCTGCAGACTCATTTCTTATGGCTCTATCTGCAGAGTCATTTCTTATGAGTACATTTCTCCACAGGCCAACAACAGCTTCAAAAAATTAATTCCCCTCAAAGAGAAAGCACACATGCCCTGTTGTCGTGAGAAACAAAGGGCAGAAGGAAACATCCATTAAACTCAGTGTGCTGCTCTGTGATGCTAGTTCAGATACTTGGCATCTCATCTTGGGTGCAAGTTCATCAATGTTTGGGCTCAGGCTCTGAGCGGAGGAGACCCTCAGGATTGAGTGAAGGTGTGCGTGCAATATACCGGAGGGCCAGATCTAATAGTCATTAAGAATGATCCTGCGGGCCCAAATGAAATCCACCACGGCCTTGAGTTTGACTCATGTGCTCTAACACATCACACGCCACCAATCACACAGCAGCAGGTGGACCTGTCTGTCTCTCACCTGTCTCTCTCTCACCTGTCTCTCTCTCACCTGTCTGTCTCTCACCTGTCTCTCACCTGTCTGTCTCTCTCACACCTGTCTGTCTGTCTCTCACCTGTCTGTCTCTCACCTGTCTCACTCTCACCTGTCTCTCTCTCCCTGTCTGTCTCTCACCTGTCTGTCTCTCACCTGTCTCACTCTCACCTGTCTCTCTCTCCCTGTCTGTCTCTCACCTCTCTCCCTGTCTGTCTCTCACCTGTCTCACCTGTCTCTCTCTCACCTGTCTCCCTATCTGTCTCTCACCTGTCTCACCTCTCTCCCTGTCTGTCTCTCACCTCTCACCTGTCTCTCACCTGTCTCACCTCTCTTGTCTGTCTCTCACCTGTCTCACCTCTCTCACCTGTCTCTCTCTCACCTGTCTCACCTCTCTCCCTGTCTGTCTCTCACCTCTCTCACCTGTCTCTCTCTCTCACCTGTCTCCCTGTCTGTCTCTCATCTGTCTCACCTCTCTCCCTTTCTGTCTCTCACCTGTCTCTCTCTCACCTGTCTCACCTCTCTCACCTGTCTGTCTCTCACCTGTCTCTCTCTCACCTGTCTCCCTGTCTGTCTCTCACCTGTCTCACTCTCACCTGTCTCTCTCTCACCTGTCTCGCCTCTCTCACCTGTCTGTCTCTCACCTGTCTCTCTCTCTCCCTGTCTCCCTGTCTGTCTCTCACCTGTCTCACCTCTCTCCCTTTCTGTCTCTCACCTGTCTCTCTCTCACCTGTCTCACCTCTCTCAATCAATCAATCAATGTTTATTTATATAGCCCAATATCACAAATGTTACATTTGTCTCAGTGGACTTCACAGTTTGTACAGAATATCAGTAGACAATACGACACCCTCTGTCCTTAGACCCTCACATCGTACAAGGAAAAACTTCCAGAAAAAGGAAAAACCCCACAGTTTAAGGGGGAAAAAAATGGGAGAAACCTCAGGGAGAGCAACAGAGGAGGGATCCCTCTCCCAGGACGGACAGACGTGCAATAGATGCCGTGTGTAAATTGAGAAGATAATACATTTACAACATAGGTAGTCCAAATGTTTGGAAATGCATGTGTCTATAATAAGAAGATGAATCCACGAGGATATCCATCCAGGACTTATGATCCAGGACCACAGCAACAGGCACAGCCACGACTCAAGATCCAGGGCTCGCGATCCAGGACTCAGGACCACAGCAACAGGATCAGCCACGACTCAGGGTCCCGGCGTAGATAGACACCAAAAAGAAATTTGGGGAAGCTGGGTTATTCGGAACATGAGAGTACACAGGTACAGACAGAGAGAAGGAAGAAGTAAAGTAAAGTGTCCCCCGACAAACTAAGCCTATAGCAGCTAAACTAGGGGCTGAATCTAATCAGCCCTAACTATAAGCTTTATCAAAAAGGAAGGTCTTAAGCGCACTCTTAAAAACGGATAGGGTGTCTGCCGCCCGAACACAAACTGGAAGCTGATTCCACAAATGTGGAGCTTGATAAGAAAAGGCTCTGGCTCCCATTGTACTTTTAGAGACTCTAGGAACAACCAACAACCCTGCATTCTTGGAACGCAATGCCCTAGTAGGACAGTAGGGTATAATGAGTTCTTTAAGGTAAGATGGCGCCTGCCCATTAAGGGCTTTGTAGGCGAGAAGAAGAATTTTAAATTCTATCCTATGTTCTATAGGGAGCCAGTGTAAGGCAGCCAGAACAGGAGTAATGTGGTCCCTTTTCCTAACTCTGGTTAGTACACGTGCTGCAGCATTTTGAATCAGCTGAAGCGACTTAACTGACTTCTTGGTACACCCTGATAATAGAGAGTTACAATAATCTAGCCTTGAAGTAACAAATGCATGGACTAGTTTCTCTGCATCGTTTTGAGGCAAGATATGCCTGATTTTTGCAATGTTACGTAGATGGAAGTAGGCGGTCCTTGAAATAGATTTTATGTGGGCGTTAAAGGATAAATCCTGATCAAATATAACACCAAGATTCCTTACAGTCTCACTGGAGGCCAAATTAATGCCATCCATAGTTAGTATATCTTTAGATAATTTGTTTCGTAGATTCTTTGGGCCGAGTACAATAACTTCAGTTTTGGCCGTGTTTAACATCAAAAAGTTTAAAGTCATCCACGTTTTTAAGTCCTTAAGGCAGTCTTGAATTTTATTTAGATGATTAATTTCATCAGGCTTGATGGATAAATATAGTTGAGTATCATCCGCATAACAATGAAACTGTACAGAATGATTCCTTATAATATTGCCTAACGGAAGCATATATAATGTGAACAAAATAGGTCCAAGCACTGAGCCCTGTGGCACTCCATGGCTAACTTTGGTTTGCATGGAAGATTTATCGTTGACACATACAAACTGAGAGCGTTCAGATAGATAGGACCTAAACCAGCCTAAAGCAGTTCCCTTTATGCCAACTAAGTGCTCTAGTCTTTGCAATAGGATATCATGGTCGATAGTATCAAATGCAGCACTGAGATCGAGTAAGACAAGAATAGAGACAAGTCCTTTGTCTGAGGCTATTAGAAGGTCATTTGTGACTTTAACCAGAGCTGTCTCTGTGCTATGATGTGTTCTAAAGCCAGACTGAAAATCTTCAAATAAATCATTGTTTTTTAAGTAATCACACAACTGTTTTGCGACCGCTTTCTCAAGAATTTTTGAGAGGAACGGAAGATTAGAAATAGGTCTATAGTTGGCTAAAACCTCTGGATCGAGGTTGTGCTTTTTAAGAAGCGGTTTTATCACTGCTACTTTAAATGATTGTGGAACATAGCCCGATAATAAAGACATATTCATAATACTTAATAAAGAAGTGCTAACTTCTCACCTGGTGAGCTGAGAAGTGCAATGGACATTACAAAGTGTGAAACACTTTAACAAAGCTTGAGACAAATTTACATTTTATAAAACAAAATTACATTAGCAAAAACACTTTAACATTTCCCGAAACACTTTAACAAACCAGAATCAAAGCGGAAAAGGAATGGCCATCATACCGGAAGTGACGTGTTAGTGATTGGCTCAAATTTAAGTTTGTTTTGGCGGAAAGCCCAAAGGTACGAGTGTGTTTACGTTCGGTAAACATGTTTTGTCCGTTTTGTGGAAACAACCCGGGACAAGTGACACGGTTTTGCCTTTCGTGCGGAGGATCTCTGGAGTGTTTAAAGGGCACGCGCCAGACGGTGTACCAAGCGCACAGGGGACATCGAAACAGCCGGAACATGCTAAACAAAGTAATGTAGTATTGCGCTAGCTTTGTGATGCTAATGTCAGACATGCAGTAAATAAAAGTGCAATCAGTTTCAGATCAGTCAAATACCAATCCATGTCTTAACGGAATAGCAACGCATTGAGCTAATATGCTAGTTTTTATTTTAGGCTTTCCGTAAACCTTAATGCACACTTGCTATTGCTGATTGTTGGAGCTGCTGCTAATTTTTATATTTGTATTGGAACTATTCATACCAGCAGAACAACCAGGCCCATCATATAGACATTTCATGGAGTACAGAAACTCAAAGTCAAAAGAAACAGTCTTTTAACTGTGGGAAAGGAAGACTTAAACAAGAAAGGAGACAAGTCCAGGTAAGCTGCATTATCCGTTTCATACAAATCTCAGTGTCTGTGTGTGTCATTACTTATATCTCTCTGCTATTTTACTAGATCAACATAGGAATGATGTCGCCTCAAGGAGTTGATTTAAAACCTCGGAGAGGGAAAAACACTCCCGTTGTTTACAGACCCGGAGATAGCAGCACCTGTTCTACTGGAACGAGCTGTCCAGAAGGCCTTTAACAAGGACATGGATGAAGGACCCTACGTCCTTTTGTATCCAGACTGCTCAGAGGTTGTCAATGTGCCTGGTTCAGAAAAGCCATTCACATTGGCAGAATATAAAAAGGACTTAGGAAAGGCTTATGCCAGGATCACTCTTTTCATTTGCCTTGAGAAACAGGAGGTTTGTGGATGTTATTATTCAATATTTGTACATGTTAACATCCTCTACTGCAGCACACATAATACTGTGTTGAACGTTTTGCTTTTACGACAGGGGATGATACCTCAGACTCTGATTCGGATATTGTCATCACATCTAGGAGCACAGCTGAATCAATCAGGCTGACACTGGTGCGTAAAGGATTATATTTTAATGTTCATTTATTTATTTGATATACATTTGATTTTAAGCAGGAAATCTATATTCTGGTCAATATTTAGAAGAACCAACTTGGCAGTTACAATTCCTATCAGAAACACTGACAGCGTTTCACTGTTGATAGACACCATGTGGTCAGGCTTTTACTCTCAGGTATTTCAACCACGAAACAAAAGTACTCCAAAACACAGACCTGAAAATGAAGGGTAAGTTTGTACTTATTTTTACAAAATTAGTAATTTATCTTTAAGTGGATGATAAGAATAGGCCACAGCATTTTCTCTGGTGAACATGGATAAAAAAAATACCATACTTGTCATGTTTAATCTAATTTCAAACTAAAATAACCTGTTATTTATACGTCTTATGGTTCCCCCTACCTCTAAATGTTACTGTTATACCCTGTATCGTGTTTCAGGAAGGCACGTGGACATTCATCCACAACTCAGCATGGACAGGTATGGAGGCAGATTGTGGAAGCCTGATGTTTCTAACGTTCAGTGTTGTTTTGTTACAGACATTTTTACTTGTATTTCAGATAGTAATATCTGATACTGAGGATATGGGTCCACCCAAAACACATACAGACAAGACTACTTGCTACAGGTAAGTACAAATGTTAGTGACTCACTTACACGAGAAAGACATTTTTGTTTGTAAGATGTTTTAACAAGTGAATGATCATTCCCTAACAGTACATACACAGACCTGTATGTGTCGAGGAAGAGGACGAGGAGCTGGTTGCAGTCGACGTGACGAGTTTAGTGGACACTGAATGTAAACGGACAGTTATTACAGTGGCATTACATTTTCTTCTCTGTACAATATTTCTGGTACAAAAATGATTTTTGTAAACTGTTGGTGAACTCTCTGGAATATCCACTGATAAGGTCACCTTTTTCCTTTACAGGGAGGAGGCGAGCGTTACATTACCTGCCATTATTGCTAACCTGTCACAGCCTATTGATCATGGAGCAGTCAGAGGGAGAGACTCAGGTGGTCCCAGGAGAGACTCTGGTGGTCCCAGGAGAGAGTCAGGTGGTCCCAGGAGAGACTCAGGTGGTCCCAGGAGAGACTCTGGTGGTCCAGGAGAGACTCAGGTGGTCCCAGGAGAGACTCTGGTGGTCCCAGGAGAGACTCAGTGGTCCCAGGAGAGACTCAGGTGGTCCCAGGAGAGACTCTGGTGGTCCCAGGAGAGACTCAGGTGGTCCCAGGAGAGACTCAGGTGGTCCCAGGAGAGACTCAGGTGGTCCCAGGAGAGACACTGGTGGTCCCAGGAGAGACTCAGGTGGTCCCAGGAGAGACTCAGGTGGTCCCAGGAGAGACTCTGGTGGTCCCAGAGAGACACTGGTGGTCCCAGAGAGACTCAGTGGTCCCAGGAGAGACTCGGGTGGTCCCAGGAGAGACTCGGGTGGTCCCAGGAGAGACTCGGGTGGTCCCAGGAGAGACTCGGGTGGTCCCAGGAGAGACTCGGGTGGTCCCAGGAGAGACTCTGGTGGTCCCAGGAGAGACTCAGGTGGTCCCAGGAGAGACTCAGGTGGTCCCAGGAGAGATGGACCAGACGGACGCCGCTTCTTGGTCTACATGCATACGGTTAGAAGTGTACTAATACAATCGTTAATGATCATTAACCATTTATATCACATGACATGATTTGTTGCTTGAACAATTTTTCCAAAACGTTGAGTTTCATTTCAGTAAATTAAAGTATATAATAAATCATGTCTTAATTGTGCAATATGAAAACATGTGTTCCCGGCTGTTAGGGAGGATGGATACTACTTGGCAGGAAAGAGGATTGCCGTGTCAGTTGTCTGGAGGTCCAGGGCCACATTCCTCTCAGGAGATCTTGTACATTATCTTGCAGGCCAGCCTTCTTTCAAAGCAACAGTTCATTTAATAACTGATGAAGAAGAAGGGAAAGCTTTACAAGAGGTGAGAAGTGCCTTCAGCAACTGTGTGGTAGGGTGGATTATTACGTCGTTCCTGCAGTGTTTTACCTTTATCACATACACCCAATTGGCTTCATTTTTTGTTTTGTGATCAGAAGCAGAAGACCCTTATTAGTCCCACTGAGGGGACATTTACATGGTTGGAGCCAAAGACAGCTTAATGTTACCTAAGAAGAATGATTCAAAACTAATAAAGATAAAACACAATTTACAAAAACCCCCTCCTGTGACGGAAAGTTAGATATTTCACAAGCATCGTAGTAATATATCAATCCTGCAATGGAACAAAAATGGCAAGAATATACAGTACATGCAGCCTCAGTGGACGCCCTGCGAGACATGTCCATGAGACACGGCACAATGTGACAGACAGCAGGTTGTCTGAGACATGTCCATGAGACACGGCACAATGTGACAGACAGCAGGTTGTCTGAGACATGTCCATGAGACACAGCACAATGTGACAGACAGCAGGTGGTCTGAGACATGTCCATGAGACACGGCACAATGTGACAGACAGCAGGTTGTCTGAGACATGTCCATGAGACACAGCACAATGTGACAGACAGCAGGTGGTCTGAGACATGTCCATGAGACACGGCACAATGTGACAGACAGCAGGTGGTCTGAGACATGTCCATGAGACACAGCACAATGTGACAGACAGCAGGTTGTCTGAGACATGTCCATGAGACACAGCACAATGTGACAGACAGCAGGTTGTCTGAGACATGTCCATGAGACACGGCACAATGTGACAGACAGCAGATGGTCTGAGACATGTCCATGAGACACAGCACAATGTGACAGACAGCAGGTTGTCTGAGACATGTCCATGAGACACGGCACAATGTGACAGACAGCAGGTGGTCTGAGACATGTCCATGAGACACAGCACAATGTGACAGACAGCAGGTGGTCTGAGACATGTCCATGAGACACGGCACAATGTGACAGACAGCAGGTGGTCTGAGACATGTCCATGAGACACGGCACAATGTGACAGACAGCAGGTGGTCTGAGACATGTCCATGAGACACAGCACAATGTGACAGACAGCAGGTGGTCTGAGACATGTCCATGAGACACGGCACAATGTGACAGACAGCAGGTGGTCTGAGACATGTCCATGAGACACAGCACAATGTGACAGACAGCAGGTGGTCTGAGACATGTCCATGAGACACGGCACAATGTGACAGACAGCAGTGGTCTGAGACATGTCCATGAGACACGGCACAATGTGACAGACAGCAGGTGGTCTGAGACATGACCATGAGACACGGCACAATGTGACAGACAGCAGGTTGTCTGAGACATGTCCATGAGACACAGCACAATGTGACAGACAGCAGGTGGTCTGAGACATGTCCATGAGACACGGCAGGTTGTCTGAGACATGTGGCTTCTGTTGAAGGAAAGGAATTGTGTCAGACGACCTCCAGTGGTACTTTATTGGCTGAAACTCATCTGTAATCGACAGGTAAGATCATATTTGTATTCATGTGATTTTTTTAATGTATGTTAGAATGTTTGTTTAAAATGCCTCATGGTCCCTCTTTGGTTTCTACTATGTTTACCTGTTAGCAATTAGTCAGAATGTGTGCCTTAGTGTAGTATAACTGATATGGGACGTCCGTCTCTCCTTTCCCTGCCTGTCTTGTGCCAATCTTAAGTGCTCATGCCCCCCCCCCCCCCCCCTTTGTTTTAGGTATTAGGTTATTTAAATGTGACTTGTGATGAAACATGTTTTTGTTCACTCTTCAGATTCAGGAGGGTCCTTCAGTTTCTCAACGCACTACAGCAACACCCCACTCTGCTGGCCCCGGTCCTGTGCCACTCTGAAAAGCGACTTACTGCTCTGGAACTTGAGCGACTCTTCAAGCCTGACCTCAGTCCACCAGGGAGTAACAGGAGGCGTGGGAAAGTCACACTTTGGGCTACTGGGCAGACTATCTCCTCGACTGTGAAGGTTTGCAAATCGCTGTTTTATAACTATTTCAGGAAACACATCGCCAAAATGTATCTGAACATGTTTTCTTTGCAGAAATCCAGACTGCTGTGTCTTTGGAGGATGTGTTGATGTTTGCGACTGGGCTGACTTCACTTCCCCATCTGATTTGAACCATCGCCAGGAATAGAGTTCCTTGATGACTCTCCATTCCCAATGGCCAACACATGTTCCAACACATGTTCCAACACCTGTTCCAACACCTGTTCCAACACCTGTTCCAACACCTGTTCCAACACCTGTTCCAACACCTGTTCCAACACATGTTCCAACACATGTTCCAACACATGTTCCAACACCTGTTCCAACACCTGTTCCAACACCTGTTCCAACACATGTTCCAACACCTGTTCCAACACCTGTTCCAACACCTGTTCCAACACATGTTCCAACACCTGTTCCAACACATGTTCCAACACATGTTCCAACACCTGTTCCAACACATGTTCCAACACATGTTCCAACACTGTTCCAACACATTGAAACTACCACTCCTAGAAGCATGCAATGTGTTTCAGTCCCAAATGGACTTTGGAATGCAACATTCTCCAGGATTTGGCTGTTTTGAAGTCATGTGACTGGATGGCCCATAGAGTACAGACTCTATGAAGGTTGTTCATAGAGTCGTTGTTAGATATGTGAGCATGTTTTTTTTTCTCACAGCTATCATGTTGTCCATTTAGTTTGGGACAAAATAAAAGTATTGTTCTATACCTATACCATTTGTATAAATACTCTGAACTTTGCTTGACTTATTTCACATTTACAACTAAGAAGCTATGGGTGGAAATCAGTGTCTTCAGAAGTACAGTAGCACTGTTTCACCTCCACATCAGATCTCAGGGCTCAACGATGCTTGGTTTCATGGTTTGACTGCATTTCCTCTTTCCGCTGTGATGGATCCACATGATTACGGTACCTGTTCATCTGAAGACTGGTCCTATTTAGAACAAATATATTCCCATACATTTTAAAATAAAAACAGTATTTTGAAATGAACATGGTTTCCAGCCAATCACAATATTTGTTTCAATGTCATTTATACAGCACCAAATCAGAGCGTAGTCATAAAATAAATATCTTAATCATTATAAAATATAACTGGAATAACAAGAAACAACGCTCCAATTAGCAAGCACAAACAAGGTTATGTTGTGTGCGTGATGAAGTCTTATTTCAACCGTGTGGACTCCTGGAAACCTGAGAAGGAATGAGTCCCTTTTCGATGACTTTATAGCTGAGCATATTCTTTCAGCTTCATGTACAGTTCTGATGCAGACTCCCAGTTCTCTGGCTTCTGTAGGTCATTGCGCTCCATAGCAAAGTCCAAGTAGTCCTGCATGTTTTGGTCCCCACATGGAGCTATAGACAGGCTTGTCTCAGGAACAGCATCCAATTCTGCCTGTTCAATCTCAAATCCACAGTCCCTGGAGCCAATCTATGTTAAATAGAAGCCATAATAGTATTCATTTACATTTAAGATCAAAACACAAAGAAGTATCAATCCATCACCAATGTATTACCTGTGTGGCAAGTGGTACAGTTCATTGGGCACTCCTCCTGGACATGATGCTGTTCTGGAAGGGCGAATCCTGTGACTGTTCCACAGTCTCACACACTCATCCAAGTCCTTCTGAATAACATCAACGAAGCAGAATCTCAGAAGGCACTGATGCTCCTGACTCCCGTTGAAGTATCCAGCATCTCTCAGGTCTGCAAATAGCTCCATCCAGAACTGAGACCTATAGAAATTGATATATTTTCAAGTGAATTATTAAGCAATATACAACAGTTCTACAAATTACATGAAAAGGTTACCAGTAAAATCGACTACAAATCATTGAGTGTCTATTTAATCATTTATTTGCTTCACAACCTATAGTGCCTAGGTCCCCTCAGGGGCCGCTGTTCAATCCAAAACCCACGCTTAGATGTTCACAGTTTCTAACTTTATTTCTGCCAAAAGGAAGTTCTAAAGAAAGGCCTTGTATAGTCTGGGTTATAGACTACAGGCTATATATTATATCTATTATAATAAAAACTGATACGCTCTATGCCAGTTATACTGCCTGAGTTTATTTCGCTTAACGGCTTTCTAAAGTAACGCGAGCGAAAACGTAGTTAGAATTAACACTGAAAAATAACTATAAATGATTTTTGACACAAAGCCTTAAAGCAGTTAAGCAAATGTTGTTTGTCTGAGAGTGTTGGCAAGTCATAGATAATCATGATAGACACTTACCTTCCCTTTCTTAATATGGACCACCAGGACTCAATACGCTGATCAGTCATGGATGAGCCATACATGTGGCTGGACGCTCCAGAGTGGTAGTCATGGTGACGGTGA
The DNA here is from genome assembly GCA_011823955.1 of Dissostichus mawsoni. Classification (NCBI taxonomy): domain Eukaryota; kingdom Metazoa; phylum Chordata; class Actinopteri; order Perciformes; family Nototheniidae; genus Dissostichus; species Dissostichus mawsoni. The sequence continues at coordinate 209,366 of JAAKFY010000166.1, read as the reverse complement.
CGTAGGGTACACTGAATTGCAGCCATAATTCCGTTCTCCGTGCCACAATCAGTCCGCAGCCTCATGGGGATGACACCGAGGTTTCGCACACGTGAGGAAATATTGAGCGATAACTCTTGGGTTATTGTTTGTTGGACCACATTCAAGTACTTTACGTGAAAATCCATCCATGCATCCTGAAAGGGCCACACACCGAATGGCTTAAGTTGGTCATAACCGTCAGCATGCCACATATAGTTCGTCCCATTGAGTGGTAGGTTCTCCTTATAAACCTTCTGCGAGATCTCCTCTCGCAGCCTCGAGGGTTAAGCTCCCGGAGCAAATTCATAACATCATCTCTCTTCACTCGAAGACTGTACTTTTGTTTTAGTACTTGCCACATTGTTCGGTATCCAAACAATTGTCCAGGTCCACGAAGTTCCAACCTGATGGCGTTAATTACAGCGATTCGAGAGGAATAACCGTTTCTGCGGTAAAACCCGGCTTGATTCAGTTTGCTTTTAAGAGTCCGCAAACTGATTTTTACACCGCGAAAGGTAGACAACATGTCCACGATTACAGCATACGAGTGACCTTCATTAAATATTGCATGCAATGATGCAAGATATCTGGACCTTCTGTCTGGTCCGTGTCCTTTAAACACTCCAGAGATTGTCCACAAGACGGACAAAACATGTTTACCGAACGTAAACACACTCGTACCTTTGGTCTTTCCGCCAAAACAACTTAAATTTGAGCCAATCACTAACACGTCACTTCCGGTATGATGGACATTCCCTTTCCGCTTTGATTCTGGTTTCTAAATGTGTTTCGGGAAATGTTAAAGTCCATCCTCCATCCATCCATCCATCCATCCATCCATCCATCCATCCATCCTTCCATCCATCATCCATCCATCCATCCATCCATCCATCCTTCCATCCACCACCACCCATCCATCCTTCCATCCATCCATCCATCCATCCATCCATCCATCCTTCCATCCATCCATCCATCCATCCATCCATCCATCCCCTTCCATCCATCCATCCATCCACCCACCCACCCACCCACCCTTCCATCCATCCATCCATCCATCCATCCTTCCATCCATCCATCCATCCATCCATCCTTCCATCCATCCATCCATCCATCCATCCATCCATCCTTCCTTCCATCCATCCATCCATCCATCCATCCTTCCATCCATCCATCCATCCATCCATCCATCCATCCATCCATCCATCCATCCATCCATCCTTCCATCCACCATCCATCCATCCATCCATCCATCATCCATCCATCCATCCATCCATCCATCCATCCATCCTTCCTTCCATCCATCCATCCATCCATCCATCCATCCATCCTTCCATCCATCCATCCATCCATCCATCCATCATCCATCCATCCATCCATCCATCCATCCATCCATCCATCCATCCATCCATCCATCCAGCCATCCATCCATCCATCTTCTCCTGCTTATCCGTGGTCGGGTCACGGGGGTAGCAGTTCCAGCAGAGAGCCCCAAACTTTCTTTTCCCTGGCCACATCAATCAGCTCTGACTGGGGGATCCCAAGGCGCTCCCAGGCCAGCGAAGAGATATAATCCCTCCACCTGGTCCTAGGTCTACCCCTTGGTCTCCTCCCAGCTGGACGTGCCTGGAACACCTCCCTAGGGAGGCGCCCAGGTGGCATCCTTACTAGGTGCCCGAACCACCTCAACTGGCTCCTTTCGACGCGAAGGAGGAGCGGTTCAACTCCGAGTCCCTCCCGGATGACTGAACTTCTCACCTTATCCCTAAGGGAGACGCCAGCCACCCTGCGGAAGAAAACCCATCTCGGCCGCTTGTATCCGCGATCTCGTTCTTTCGGTCATGACCCATCCGTCATGACCATAGGTGAGGGTAGGAACGGAAATGGCCCGGTAGACAGAGAGCTTTGCCTTCTGGCTCAGCTCTCTTTTCGTCACAACGGTGCGGTAAAGCGACTGCAGTACCGCTCCCGCTGCTCCGATTCTCCGGCCCATCTCACGCTCCATTGTTCCCTCACTCGAGAACAAGACCCCGAGATACTTGAACTCCTTCACTTGGGGTAAGGACTCATTCCCTACTTGGAGTGGACAGTCCATCGGTTTCCTGCTGAGAACCATGGCCTCAGATTTGGAGGTGCTGATCCTCATCCCAGCCGCTTCACACTCGGTTGCGAACCGATCCAGTGAGTGCTGAAGGTCGCAGACCGATGAAGCCATTAGAACCACATCATCTGCAAAAAGCAGTGGTGCAATCCTTAGTCCACCGAACTGCAGACCCCCCCCCCACGACTACGCCTCGAAATCCCATCCATGTATATTACAAACAGGATCGGAGACAAAGCGCAGCCCTGGCGGAGGCCAACCCTCACTGGAAATGGGTCCGACTTACTGCCGAGGACCCGGACACAGCTCTCGCTTTGGGAGTACAGAGATTGGATGGCCCTGAGTAGAGACCCCTCACCCCATACTCCTGCAGCACCTCCCACAGTAACTCCCTGGGAACTCGGTCATACGCCTTCTCCAAGTCTACAAAACACATGTAGACGGATAAGCATACTCCCAGGCCCCCTCCAGGATCCTTACGAGAGTAAAAAGCTGATCCGTCGTTCCACGACCAGGACGACCAGGTCCTGATGCTAAGCTAGGCTAACTGTTTCCAAAGCTTCCAGTCCTGACGCTAAGCTAGGCTAACTGTTTCCAAAGCTTCCAGTCCTGATGCTAAGCTAGGCTAAGTGTTTTCCCTGCTTCCAGTCCTGATGCTAAGCTAGGCTAACTGTTTCCCCTGCAGAGGTCTCAGAGATTAGACATGTAACAGCAGACATAGGCGGATTGTATATATTTTTTTAATGTGTAGTTTAAATCCCCCAGACTGCAGCTCTCAGATAAACACTCCGCCATGTCAGAGCACTACAACTCCCAGCAGCCTCTGCGTGACCGGAAGCCGTGAAGCCTCCATCAGAGAAGAATAAAAAAGGTAAACAGCTGATAGTCTCTGTACAGTATTTAATAACAGCTGATAGTCTCTGTACCGTATTTAAACAGCTGATAGTCTCTGTACCGTATGTAATAAGGTAACAGCTGATAGACTCTGTACCGTATGTAATAAGGTAACAGCTGATTGTCTGTAATATTGGCTGATAGCACTACTTGGTGTGAGGAAGCAGCCTCTGATCTTAGTAAAAACATTGAGAGCCAGACAGAGTATAAAATATCAACAGAAGGTCGATGCTCTGAGGAAGGACTTAGTTAACGTGATACAAGTGAGCCTTAAATTACTGACAGTTTCTGACAGCATAGCTAACATGTTTGTTTCTAACTCAGTAGATTCTCTGTTATTGTAAACAGGCTAGCATGCTAACAGGCTAACATGTCTGTTTCTAACTGCCTCCTGTTACTGTAAACAGGCTAACAAGCTAACAGACTAACATGCTAACAGGCTAACAGACTAGCAGGCTAACAGGCTAACAGACTAACATGCTAACAGGCTAACAGACTAACAGGCTAACAGGCTAACAGACTAACACGCTAACAGGCTAACAGACTAACAGGCTAACAGGCTAACCTGCTAACAGGCTAACAGACTAACAGGCTAACAGACTAACAGGCTAACAGGCTAACCTGCTAACAGACTAACAGGCTAACAGGCTAACAGACTAACAGGCTAACAGGCTAACAGGCTAACCTGCTAACAGGCTAACAGACTAACAGGCTAACAGACTAACAGGCTAACAGGCTAACAGACTAACAGACTAACAGGCTAACAGGCTAACAGGCTAACCTGCTAACAGGCTAACAGACTAACAGGCTAACAGACTAACAGACTAACAGGCTAACAGACTAACAGGCTAACAGACTAACAGGCTAACAGGCTAACAGGCTAACCTGCTAACAGACTAACAGGCTAACAGGCTAACAGACTAACAGGCTAACAGGCTAACAGGCTAACCTGCTAACAGGCTAACAGACTAACAGGCTAACAGACTAACAGGCTAACAGGCTAACAGACTAACAGGCTAACAGGCTAACAGGCTAACCTGCTAACAGGCTAACAGACTAACAGGCTAACAGACTAACAGGCTAACAGACTAACAGGCTAACAGGCTAACAGGCTAACAGGCTAACAGGCTAACAGGCTAACCTGCTAACAGGCTAACAGGCTAACAGACTAACAGGCTAACAGGCTAACAGGCTAACAGACTAACAGACTAACAGGCTAACAGACTAACAGGCTAACATGCTAGCAACAGGGTCTGGTATCTAAAGGGTCTGTGGTTAAAGTCAGTAATAACATCAGGAGGGTCTGTTGTAATATTTACTCATATTTAAAACAGGGAGATCTTTATTGTTTCTGTCTGTGATGACGGTTTGATTAATAAAGTGTTGTTGTTTCCAGATGACGAAGAGTAAAGCCGACGAGGAAGACTACTGGAACAGCTCCAAGTTCAAAGCCTTCACCTTCGATGATGAAGACGACGAGTTCAGCCGGGTGAGAACCTGAGTCAGCATTATGAGTCCTTAACCCTGAGTCAGCATTATGAGTCCTAAACCCTGAGTCAGCATTATGAGTCCTTAACCCTGACATGAGTCAGCATTATGAGTCCTAAACCCTGAGTAAGCATTCTGAGTCCTAACCCTGACATGAGTCAGCATTATGAGTCCTAAACCCTGAGTCAGCATTATGAGTCCTAACCCTGAGTCAGCATTATGAGTCCTAAACCCTGACATGAGTCAGCATTATGAGTCCTAAACCCTGAGTCAGCATTATGAGTCCTAGACCCTGAGTCAGCATTATGAGTCCTAGACCCTGAGTCTGCATTATGATTCCTAGACCCTGAGTCAGCATTATGAGTCTAAACCCTGAGTCAGCATTATGAGTCCTAGACCCTGCGTCAGCATTATGAGTCTAAACCCTGAGTCAGCATTATGAGTCTAAACCCTGAGTCAGCATTATGAGTCCTAGACCCTGCGTCAGCATTATGAGTCATTAACCCTGAGTCAGCATTATTTGTCCTAAACCCTGAGTCAGCATTATGATTCTAAACCCTGAGTCAGCATTATGAGTCCTAGACCCTGAGTCAGCATTATGAGTCTAAACCCTGACCTGAGTCAGCATTATGAGTCCTAGACCCTGAGTCAGCATTATGAGTCCTAGACCCTGAGTCAGCATTATGAGTCCTAGACCCTGAGTCAGCATTATGAGTCCTAGACCCTGAGTCACCATTATGTGTCCTAAACCCTGAGTCAGCATTATGAGTCCTAGACCCTGAGTCAGCATTATGAGTCCTAAACCCTGACCTGAGTCAGCATTATGAGTCTAAACCCCGTGTCAGCATTATGAGTCCTAAACCCTGAGTCAGCATTATGAGTCCTAAACCCTGACATGAGTCAGCATTATGAGTCCTAAACCCTGAGTCAGCATTATGAGTCCTAAACCCTGAGTCAGCATTATGAGTCTAGACCCTGAGTCAGCATTATGAGTCTAAACCCTGAGTCAGCATTATGAGTCCTAACCCCTGAGTCAGCATTATGAGTCTAAACCCTGAGTCAGCATTATGAGTCCTAGACCCTGCGTCAGCATTATGAGTCTAAACCCTGAGTCAGCATTATGAGTCTAAACCCTGAGTCAGCATTATGAGTCCTAGACCCTGCGTCAGCATTATGAGTCATTAACCCTGAGTCAGCATTATTTGTCCTAAACCCTGAGTCAGCATTATGATTCTAAACCCTGAGTCAGCATTATGAGTCCTAGACCCTGAGTCAGCATTATGAGTCTAAACCCTGACCTGAGTCAGCATTATTTGTCCTAAACCGTGAGTCAGCATTATGATTCTAAACCCTGAGTCAGCATTATGAGTCCTAGACCCTGAGTCAGCATTATGAGTCCTAGACCCTGAGTCACCATTATGTGTCCTAAACCCTGAGTCAGCATTATGAGTCCTAGACCCTGAGTCAGCGTTATGAGTCCTAACCCCTGAGTCAGCATTATGAGTCCTAAACCCTGAGTCAGTTTTATGAGTCCTAACCCCTGACATGAGTCAGCATTATGAGTCCTAACCCCTGAGTCAGCATTATGAGTCCTAAACCCTAAGTCTGTTTTATGAGTCCTAACCCTGACAAGAGTCAGCATTATGAGTCCAGCCCCTGAGTCAGCTTTATGAGTCCTAACCCCTGAGTCAGCATTATGAGTCCTAAACCCTAAGTCCGTTTTATGAGTCCTAACCCCTGACATGAGTCAGCATTATGAGTCCCAGCCCCTGAGTCAGCATTATGAGTCCTAAACCCTAAGTCCGTTTTATGAGTCCTAACCCCTGACAAGAGTCAGCATTATGAGTCCCAGCCCTGAGTCAGCTTTATGAGTCCTAACCCCTGAGTCAGCATTATGAGTCCTAAACCCTAAGTCCGTTTTATGAGTCCTAACCCCTGACAAGAGTCAGCATTATGAGTCCCAGCCCCTGAGTCAGCATTATGAGTCCTAACCCCTGAGTCAGCATTATGAGTCCTAAACCCTAAGTCCGTTTTATGAGTCCTAACCCCTGACATGAGTCAGCATTATGAGTCCCAGCCCCTGAGTCAGCTTTATGAGTCCTAACCCCTGACATGAGTCAGCATTATGAGTCTAAACCCTAAGTCAGCATTATGAGTCCTAAATCCTGAGTCAGCGTTATGAGTCCTAAACCCTGAGTCAGCATTATGAGTCTAAACCCTAAGTCAGCATTATGAGTCCTAAACCCTGAGTCAGCATTATGAGTCCTAACCCCTGAGTCAGCATTATGAGCTATTCCTCTGTGTTTCAGTTGAAAGAGTCGAAGCAGGCGGTGAACAGCATCCGCCGCCTGGTGGAGGAAGACGATGATGAAGAGGACGTGGAGAAGATCAGCTGGAGCGGAGAGCCTGTGGGGAGTGAGTTTTTTATTATTATTAACACCTGTGGGCAGTCCTGGGCTTGGATTGGCTGTCGCAGCTGAGTTTATTATTGTAATCATTTTGCTTCATCTCCTCAGGTATATCCTGGTCTGTGAACGAGACGGCAGCGTCCAATCAGAGAACAGACAGAGAGCCCGCCTTCCCCAAAATCAACACTGACACCTCAACGACCAGCAAGAGCCAATCAGGATACTCCCTGAGCTCCCTGTTCAAAGGTGAGACAGACAGGTGAGAGACAGACAGATGAGAGACAGAGAGGTGAGACGGACAGGTGGAGACAGACAGATGAGAGACAGACAGGTGAGAGACAGACAGGTGAGACGGACAGGTGAGAGAGAGACAGGTGAGACGGACAGGTGAGAGACAGACAGGTGAGAGACTGTGAGACTGACCGTTGAGCGGCCCGTCCAAGCAAGGAGGCAGAGAGAGAGAGTTCAAATATAACCCGGTGTGAGCATTTATTCATCGCTGTGGTGCATGACACAGCCTCAATATGACTGTCTCATGTGAACACAGTCACCAGCCACAAGGATCTCACACACACTACCTGTTTACTGACAGGGAAAACAGAGCCTAAATACAGACTCACTAATCAGGCCAATAAGACACAGGTGAGGGGGGAGGAGACAACACAGGGCACCAGGTGAGGGGGGAGGAGACAACACAGGGCACCAGGTGAGGGGGGAGGAGACAACACAGGGCACCAGGTGAGGGGGGAGGAGACAACACAGGGCACCAGGTGAGGGTGGAGGAGACAACACAGGGCACCAGGTGAGGGGGGAGGAGACAACACAGGGCACCAGGTGAGGGGGGAGGAGACAACACAGGGCACAAGGTGAACACAATCACCAGCCACAGACAAAACGGGGGGGGAACACTTTCTATCTAAACCACATGTGCAATATTACAAGGCCGAAGCCGTCAATCCTCAGTGACGAAGTTACCTTCGTCACTGAGACAGACACGTGAGAGACAGACAGGTCAGAGACAGACAGGTGAGAGAGACAGGTGAGAGACAGACAGGTGAGAGAGGGACAGGTGAGAGACAAACAGGTGAGAAACAGACAGGTGAGAGACAGACAGGTGAGAAACAGACAGGTGAGAGACGGACAGGTGAGAGACAAACAGGTGAGAGACAGACAGGTGAGAGACAGACAGGTGAGAGAGGGACAGGTGAGAGACAAACAGGTGAGAAACAGACAGGTGAGAGACAGACAGGTGAGAAACAGACAGGTGAGAGACAAACAGGTGAGAGACAGACAGGTGAGAGACAGACAGGTGAATGTATGAAACTGAAGGTAGATTTTTTCTCTGCAGGGAAAACTAAAGGAGGAAACTTCCAGCAGTTCACCGACTGTGAGTAAAATACACTCTGTGTGAGTTAGTGAATGGTCAATGAATGAGTTAGTGAATGGTCAATGAATGAGTTAGTGAATGGTCAATGAATGAGTTAGTGAATGGTCAATGAATGAGTTAGTGAATGGGTCAATGAATGAGTTAGTGAATGGGTCAATGAGTTAGTGAATGGGTCAATGAATGAGTTTGTGAACGGGTCAATGAATGAGTTAGTGAATGGGTCAATGAATGAGTTAGTGAATGGGTCAATGAATGAGTTAGTGAATGGTCAATGAATGAGTTAGTGAATGGGTCAATGAATGAGTTAGTGAATGGGTCAATGAATGAGTTAGTGAATGGTCAATGAATGAGTTAGTGAATGGTCAATGAATGAGTTAGTGAATGGGTCAATGAATGAGTTAGTGAATGGGTCAATGAATGAGTTAGTGAATGGGTCAATGAATGAGTTCGTGAATGGGTCAATGAATGAGTTTGTGAATGGGTCAATGAATGAGTTAGTGAATGGGTCAATGAATGAGTTAGTGAATGGGTCAATGAATGAGTTAGTGAATTAATGTGGAATGGGTTAATGAGTTAGTGAATGAATGGGGAATGGGTTAGCCTAATGTTAAGGGTTTGTGTCGTAGCGCTCACCGACTCCTCTCTCCGGCTCTATGCTCCAGAACTCCGAAAACCCAAATCTGAATACAAGGTACGAAATAAATCTGATGAAGGATTTTATTTGATCCGTTTCCTAACGAGCTGGTTCTGTTTCAGGATTACATCAGTGATTGGTTCTGTTTCAGGATAGCATCAGTGATTGGTTCTGTTTCAGGATTACATCAGTGATTGGTTCTGTTTCAGGATTACATCAGTGATTGGTTCTGTTTCAGGATTACATCAGTGATTGGTTCTGTTTCAGGATTACATCAGTGATTGGTTCTGTTTCAGGATTACATCCGTGATTGGTTCTGTTTCAGGATAGCATCAGTGATTGGTTCTGTTTCAGGATTACATCAGTGATTGGTTCTGTTTCAGGATAGCATCAGTGATTGGTTCTGTTTCAGGATTACATCAGTGATTGGTTCTGTTTCAGGATAGCATCAGTGATTGGTTCTGTTTCAGGATTACATCAGTGATTGGTTCTGTTTCAGGATTACATCAGTGATTGGTTCTGTTTCAGGATAGCATCAGTGATTGGTTCTGTTTCAGGATAGCATCAGTGATTGGTTCTGTTTCAGGATTACATCAGTGATTGGTTCTGTTTCAGGATAGCATCAGTGATTGGTTCTGTTTCAGGATTACATCAGTGATTGGTTCTGTTTCAGGATTACATCAGTGATTGGTTCTGTTTCAGGATTACATCAGTGATTGGTTCTGTTTCAGGATTACATCAGTGATTGGTTCTGTTTCAGGATAGCATGAGTGATTGGCTGGTTCTGTTTCAGGATAGCATCAGTGATTGGCTGGTTCTGTTTCAGGATTACATCAGTGATTGGTCGCCTGAGGAGACGGTTCAGAGGATGCAGCACGGAAAGGTAACACACCTGTAAACACACACACTGCAGTACTACAGAGTACACATGCAGTACTCTTTGTACTTGTACTTGAGGCTGTGTATAATGTAGTAATGCAGTACGCTGTACTTGTACTTCAGGCGGTGTATAATGCACTTAAATCACTTCAGAACAAGAAGGTTTCTAGTTTCCCACAAAAACTGAAGGTCAGTGATTCTTTTGTTTCAGATTCAGATGGTATGTCTAATGCTTTCAATGCTCACTTCAAAAAGGCTGGTCACATTGTTGATGAGAAAGTCCTGACTCTCTAAATGGTCGTACTCACAGCGCTAGTCAAGAGATGAACTCCCCTGTTTTTGATTTAACTTCTTTCTCGGTCTCTGAAGTCTTACAGGGTTTGCACTCAATTGATCCTAAAAAGTCTGCCGGCCTCGACCCGTTCTTTTGAAAAATTGCAGCTCAGATTACAACCAGTAACTGATATGTGTAATCTCTCCCTGTCCACTCACACACTGCCAGCTGTGTGGAAGCTCTGGTATCGCCCCTCTTGAAAGCTGGTGATCCCACGTAGTTGAATAACTCGTCCTTTCTCAAATCTCTCTGTTATCAAAGATTCTTGAGTCCCTAGTTTCTACTCAGCTAAAGCTCTTTTTAAATTCACACAACATCCTTAACCCTATGCATTCTGGGTTCAGATCAAAGCTCAGTACTGGGACTGCCAGTCTGAAAGGCTTAGACGATATTAAGGCTGCTTTGGATCAGAAATCTGTTTGTGTTGCATTGTTTATTGACTTAGGCAAGGCAAGTTTATTTATACAGCACCTTTCAACACAAGGCAATTCAAAGTGCTTTACAAAAAATGAAAGACATTAAGAAAATGGCATTTAAAATCAGTCATTAAAAAGCAAAGATAATAAAATAAACATTAAAAGAAAAAATACATGGATAAAATTTACAGTGCAGTTTGAGATGTGAATAGTTCAATTAAAAGCAGTGACAAAAAGAAAAGTCTTCAGCCTGGATTTAAAAGTAGTCAGAGTTGCAGCGGACCTGCAGGTTTCTGGGAGTTTGTTCCAGATGTTTGGAGCATAATAACTGAACGCTGCTTTACCATGTTTAGTTCTGACTCAGTCCCTGAAGACCTGAGAGATCTGGATGGTTCATCATTTAGCAGGTCGTCACAAATGTATTTTGGGCCTAAACCATTCAAAGCTTTATAAACCAGCAGCAATATTTTTGAAATCAATTCTTTGACACACAGGAAGCCAGTGTAAAGACTTCAGAACTGGACTGATCCTCTTTCTTAGTGTTAGTGAGGAACCAGTGTAAAGACTTCAGAACTGGTCTGATCCTCTTTCTTAGTGTCAGAGAGGAACCAGTGTAAAGACTTCAGAACTGGACTGATCCTCTTTCTTAGTGTCAGTGAGGAACCAGTGTAAAGACTTCAGAACTGGTCTGATCCTCTTTCTTAGTGTTAGTGAGGAACCAGTGTAAAGACTTCAGAACTGGTCTGATCCTCTTTCTTAGTGTTAGTGAGGAACCAGTGTAAAGACTTCAGAACTGGACTGATCCTCTTTCTTAGTGTTAGAGGAACCAGTGTAAAGACTTCAGAACTGGTCTGATCCTCTTTCTTAGTGTTAGTGAGGAACCAGTGTAAAGACTCAGAACTGGACTGATCCTCTTTCTTAGTGTTAGAGAGGAACCAGTGTAAAGACTTCAGAACTGGTCTGATCCTCTTTCTTAGTGTCAGTGAGGAACCAGTGTAAAGACTTCAGAACTGGACTGATCCTCTTTCTTAGTGTTAGTGAGGAACCAGTGTAAAGACTTCAGAACTGGTCTGATCCTCTTTCTTAGTGTTAGTGAGGAACCAGTGTAAAGACTTCAGAACTGGACTGATCCTCTTTCTTAGTGTTAGTGAGGAACCAGTGTAAAGACTTCAGAACTGGTCTGATCCTCTTTCTTAGTGTTAGTGAGGAACCAGTGTAAAGACTTCAGAACTGGACTGATCCTCTTTCTTAGTGTCAGTGAGGAACCAGTGTAAAGACTTCAGAACTGGACTGATCCTCTTTCTTAGTGTTAGTGAGGAACCAGTGTAAAGACTTCTGAACTGGTCTGATCCTCTTTCTTAGTGTCAGTGAGGAACCAGTGTAAAGACTTCAGAACTGGACTGATCCTCTTTCTTAGTGTCAGTGAGGAACCAGTGTAAAGACTGACTTCAGAACTGGTCTGATCCTCTTTCTTAGTGTCAGTGAGGAACCAGTGTAAAGACTTCAGAACTGGACTGATCCTCTTTCTTAGTGTCAGTGAGGAACCAGTGTAAAGACTTCAGAACTGGACTGATCCTCTTTCTTAGTGTTAGTGAGGAACCAGTGTAAAGACTTCAGAACTGGTCTGATCCTCTTTCTTAGTGTTAGTGAGGAACCAGTGTAAAGACTCAGAACTGGACTGATCCTCTTTCTTAGTGTTAGTGAGGAACCAGTGTAAAGACTTCAGAACTGGACTGATCCTCTTCTTAGTGTTAGTGAGGAACCAGTGTAAAGACTTCAGAACTGGACTGATCCTCTTTCTTAGTGTCAGTGAGGAACCAGTGTAAAGACTTCAGAACTGGTCTGATCCCTTTCTTAGTGTCAGTGAGGAACCAGTGTAAAGACTTCAGAACTGGTCTGATCCACTTTCTTAGTGTCAGTGAGGAACCAGTGTAAAGACTTCTGAACTGGACTGATCCTCTTTCTTAGTGTTAGTGAGGAACCAGTGTAAAGACTTCAGAACTGGACTGATCCTCTTTCTTAGTGTTAGTGAGGAACCAGTTTAAAGACTTCTGAACTGGACTGATCCTCTTTCTTAGTGTTAGTGAGGAACCAGTTTAAAGACTTCTGAACTGGACTGATCCTCTTTCTTAGTGTTAGTGAGGAACCAGTGTAAAGACTTCAGAACTGGACTGATCCTCTTTCTTAGTGTCAGTGAGGAACCAGTGTAAAGACTTCTGAACTGGACTGATCCTCTTTCTTAGTGTTAGTGAGGAACCAGTGTAAAGACTTCAGAACTGGACTGATCCTCTTTCTTAGTGTTAGAGAGGAACCAGTGTAAAGACTTCAGAACTGGACTGATCCTCTTCTTAGTGTCAGTGAGGAACCAGTGTAAAGACTTCTGAACTGGACTGATCCTCTTTCTTAGTGTTAGTGAGGAACCAGTGTAAAGACTTCAGAACTGGACTGATCCTCTTCTTAGTGTTAGTGAGGAACCAGTTAAAGACTTCTGAACTGGACTGATCCTCTTTCTTAGTGTTAGTGAGGAACCAGTTAAAGACTTCTGAACTGGACTGATCCTCTTCTTAGTGTTAGTGAGGAACCAGTTTAAAGACTTCAGAACTGGACTGATCCTCTTTCTTAGTGTCAGTGAGGAACCAGTGTAAAGACTTCAGAACTGGACTGATCCTCTTTCTTAGTGTAGAGAGGAACCAGTGTAAAGACTTCAGAACTGGACTGATCCTCTTTCTTAGTGTTAGAGAGGAACCAGTGTAAAGACTTCAGAACTGGACTGATCCTCTTTCTTAGTGTTAGAGAGGAACCAGTGTAAAGACTTCAGAACTGGACTGATCCTCTTTCTTAGTGTTAGTGAGGAACCAGTGTAAAGACTTCTGAACTGGACTGATCCTCTTTCTTAGTGTTAGAGAGGAACCAGTGTAAAGACTTCTGAACTGGACTGATCCTCTTTCTTAGTGTTAGAGAGGAACCAGTGTAAAGACTTCTGAACTGGACTGATCCTCTTTCTTAGTGTTAGAGAGGAACCAGTGTAAAGACTTCAGAACTGGTCTGATCCTCTTTCTTAGTGTTAGTGAGGAACCAGTGTAAAGACTTCTGAACTGGACTGATCCTCTTTCTTAGTGTTAGTGAGGAACCAGTGTAAAGACTTCAGAACTGGACTGATCCTCTTTCTTAGTGTTAGTGAGGAACCAGTGTAAAGACTTCAGAACTGGACTGATCCTCTTTCTTAGTGTTAGTGAGGAACCAGTGTAAAGACTTCTGAACTGGACTGATCCTCTTTCTTAGTGTTAGTGAGGAACCAGTGTAAAGACTTCAGAACTGGACTGATCCTCTTTCTTAGTGTTAGTGAGGAACCAGTGTAAAGACTTCTGAACTGGACTGATCCTCTTTCTTAGTGTCAGTGAGGAACCAGTGTAAAGACTTCAGAACTGGACTGATCCTCTTTCTTAGTGTTAGTGAGGAACCAGTGTAAAGACTTCAGAACTGGACTGATCCTCTTTCTTAGTGTTAGTGAGGAACCAGTGTAAAGACTTCAGAACTAGACTGATCCACTTTCTTAGTGTCAGTGAGGACTCGAGCAGCAGCGTTCTGAATTAGCTGCAGCTTTCTAATAGATGTGTTAGTGAGTTTCCAATTTAAAATCGGATGTTATCACGCTGCAGCGTGCGCTTCTTGATTCCAAACTGCTATTGAACAGGAAGAAAACCAAAGCAATGCTCTTTGCTCCCAAGTCAGCGTCCTCTTGCCTCTCCATTGACACCCTTGATGGCGTCTCCGTTGAGTTTGTCGATACCTACAAATATCTGGGCTTTTGGTTGGACAGTAATCTGAACTTTAAACACCACATTGAAGTTCTAACTAAGACATTGAAATTCACTCTTGGCTTCCTTTTCAGACTTAAATGTTGTTGTTCAACTTCTTCCCGTAAAAGGTTGGTCTCTGGCTTCTTCCTGTCCCAGCTGGACTACGGGGACACCATCTATAGATTAGCCTGTCCCACTGTTTGGGCCAAACTTGACCCACTCTACCATGCTGCACTGCGTTATATATCAAATGCACCCTATAGGACTCATCGTTGCACACTGTACAGCCTAACTGGATGGTCCTCACTTAGTATGCGTAGGATGCAGCATTGGTTTTTATTCATGTATGAAGCCATTTCAGGTCAGCTTCCACTGTACGTATGAAAGAGATCTGCTCCAGTTTGTGACTCTTACAACCTCAGACCCAGTGCCTGGATACGGTTCCAGGTACCTGGATACGGTTCCAGGTGCCTGGATACGGTTCCAGGTACCTGGATACGGTTCCAGGTGCCTGGATGCCTGGATACGGTTCCAGGTGCCTGGATACGGTTCCAGGCACCTGGATACGGTTCCAGGTTCCTGCTGTGCGGACTGAGGCTGGAAAAGGAGTCTTTTTCATGATGGTCCTTGGTCTTGGAATGACCTTCACTCACGTCTCAAACTGAGGGCTCTTGTCTCTAGAGCCTGTTTTAGATTGAAGTGTCTGAGCTCCTCACCTCCAGCTGCTCTTGCAGTAATAAGTAGTACCTTTCTTACTGTCCTGATGTGCTCAATGTAGTGACTGCTGTTTCCTCTTTTGTTTTCTTAGTTGTGTTCTCTGTATTTTATATGTGTGTGTTGTGTGTAAGAACGAGTCACGTTGCTCTTCTCGGCCGGGTCAGCTTTGAAAATGAGATTTTATCTCAATGCTTTTTTATCTGGTTAAATAAAAAAAGTAATGCAGTACGCTGTACTTGTACTTCAGGCGGTGTATAATGCAGTAATGCAGTACCCTTTGTACTTGTACTTCAGGCGGTGTATAATGCAGTAATGCAGTACCCTTTGTACTTGTACTTCAGGCGGTGTATAATGCAGTACGCTGTACTTGTACTTCAGGCGGTGTATAATGCAGTAATGCAGTACCCTTTGTACTTGTACTTCAGGCGGTGTATAATGCAGTACGCTGTACTTGTACTTCAGGCGGTGTATAAAGCAGTAATGCAGTACGCTGTACTTGTACTTCAGGCGGTGTATAATGCAGTAATGCAGTACGCTGTACTTGTACTTCAGGCGGTGTATAATGCAGTAATGCAGTACCCTTTGTACTTGTACTTCAGGCGGTGTATAATGCAGTAATGCAGTACCCTTTGTACTTGTACTTCAGGCCGTGTAATAATGCAGTAATGCAGTACGCTGTACTTGTACTTCAGGCGGTGTATAATGCAGTAATGCAGTACCCTTTGTACTTGTACTTCAGGCGGTGTATAATGCAGTAATGCAGTACGCTGTACTTGTACTTCAGGCCGTGTAATAATGCAGTAATGCAGTACTCTGTGTACTTGTACTTCAGGCGGTGTATAAAGCAGTAATGCAGTACGCTGTACTTGTACTTCAGGCGGTGTATAATGCAGTAATGCAGTACCCTTTGTACTTGTACTTCAGGCCGTGTAATAAAGCAGTAATGCAGTACGCTGTACTTGTACTTCAGGCGGTGTATAATGCAGTAATGCAGTACGCTGTACTTGTACTTCAGGCGGTGTATAATGCAGTAATGCAGTACGCTGTACTTGTACTTCAGGCGGTGTATAATGCAGTAATGCAGTACGCTGTACTTGTACTTCAGGCCGTGTAATAATGCAGTAATGCAGTACTCTGTGTACTTGTACTTCAGGCCGTGTCTCTGGAGAAGTTCCGCTCCCTGCAGGACAAACTGCTGCTGCTCGACTTCTCCGTCAGCGCCAACGATGGGAACGTCATCACCGCCGTAACTTTATTTATAATGACAACATCATATATAACTTTATTTATCATTTGAAGCATGACAACACTATCTCATATAACTTTAATAACAGCTGTTCTCTCCACGCAGGTTTTGATATATTTAAAGAGGACTCTGAGTAAAGGTGAGAGAATACTAATTCCTGTTGTACCTGATGTTACTTCCTGTTGAACCTGATGTTACTTCCTGTTGAACCTGATGTTACTTCCTGTTGAACCTGATGTTACTTCCTGTTGAACCTGATGTTACTTCCTGTTGAACCTGATGTTACTTCCTGTTGAACCTGATGTTACTTCCTGTTGTACCTGATGTTACTTCCTGTTGAACCTGATGTTACTTCCTGTTGAACCTGATGTTACTTCCTGTTGAACCTGATGTTACTTCCTGTTGAACCTGATGTTACTTCCTGTTGAACCTGATGTTACTTCCTGTTGTACCTGATGTTACTTCCTGTTGAACCTGATGTTACTTCCTGTTGAACCTGATGTTACTTCCTGTTTCTGACAGAGCTTTTGTTCCGCGAGCTGCAGTCCAGACAAACGGCTCTGAGACATTTAATCTGCTACCTGAGAGAGAGCCGAGACCACCGTCTGCTGCAGGAGCTGTTCAGGTCTCTGAGTACACCTGTACTAGGGATGCATACCGGTATCCGGTATGACCGAAACACCGGATACTGGTGGCTACGGTATACCTTACCGAAATCAGATCCGGTTTCGATAATTTAAAAAAAAAAAAAAAAAAAAACTTTAAATATACATTTTTTTTACATTTAATTTAAAAAGTGAGCCGTAATATCCTTAAACTCGGGCCCAAACCGTCAAATTACGATGTCAATTTTGACGTGAAACTCCACAAACGAGTCACTGTGGAGTGTGGGCTGCGCCATATTGTTGATATGATGTGCTATTCACGCGTCACACCTGATGGCGGGTGTTATAAATTATATTCCAATTCCATAATCGGTTTTCTTCCTATTTTTAATGTATTTTTCATTGTTTGTTCAGAACTAAAAGGTCCAAGTCCCACAATTGAATTTAATATTCATTTGACATGTTAACTATATCGTAAAGCGCTTCATTGGAGTAATTGCGGATGATACATTTTCCCTTATGCAACATGAAAGTATCACGATATGTATCGGTTGAGTATCGGTATCGTTCAGTGGTATCGGTATCGTAAAAAAGTCAACGATATGCATCCCTAACCTGTACACACACCTGTACACACCTACACACACCTGTACACACCTGCACACACCTGTACACACTGCACACACCTGTACACACCTACATACACCTGTACACACCTACACACACCTGTACACACCTGCACACACCTGTACACACCTACATACACCTGTACACACCTGCACACACCTGTACACACCTGCACACACCTGTACACACCTGCACACACCTGCACACACCTGCACACACCTGTACACACCTGCACACACCTGTACACACCTACACACACCTGCACACACCTGCACACACCTGCACACACCTGCACACACCTGCACACACCTGCACACACCTGTACACACCTACACACACCTGTACACACCTGCACACACCTGTACACACCTGCACACACCTGTACACACCTGCACACACCTGTACACACCTGCACACACCTGCACACACCTGCACACACCTGTACACACCTACACACACCTGTACACACCTGCACACACCTGTACACACCTGCACACACCTGTACACACCTGCACACACCTGTACACACCTGTACACACCTACACACACCTGTACACACCTGTACACACCTACACACACCTGTACACACCTGCACACACCTGTACACACCTACACACACCTGTACACACCTACACACACCTACATACACCTTTACACACCTGTACACACCTACACACACCTGTACACATCTGCACACACCTGTACACACCTGCTCACACCTGTACACACCTGCTCACACCTGTACACACCTGTACACACCTGCTCACACCTGTACACACCTGCTCACACCTGCTCACACCTGCTCACACCTGTACACACCTGTACACACCTGCTCACACCTGTACACACCTGCTCACACCTGTACACACCTACTCACACCTGTACACACCTGCTCACACCTGTACACACCTGCTCACACCTGCTCACACCTGCTCACACCTGCTCACACCTGTACACACCTGCACACACCTGTACACACCTGCTCACACCTGTACACACCTGCTCACACCTGTACACACCTGCTCACACCTGTACACACCTGCTCACACCTGTACACACCTGTACACACCTGCTCACACCTGTACACACTGCTCACACCTGTACACACCTACTCACACCTGTACACACCTACACACACCTGTACACACCTACACACACCTGTACACACCTGCACACACCTGTACACACCTACACACACCTACACACACCTACACACACCTACACACACCTTTACACACCTGTACACACCTACACACACCTGTACACACCTGCTCACACCTGTACACACCTGCTCACACCTGTACACACCTGCTCACACCTGCTCACACCTGTACACACCTGCTCACACCTGCTCACACCTGTACACACCTGTACACACCTGCTCACACCTGTACACACCTGCTCACACCTGTACACACCTACTCACACCTGTACACACCTGCACACACCTGCTCACACCTGTACACACCTACACACACCTGCACACACCTGTACACACCTGTACACACCTGCTCACACCTGTACACACCTGCACACACCTGTACACACCTACACACACCTGCACACACCTGTACACACCTGCACACACCTGTACACACCTACACACACCTGCACACACTGAGTTTATCTGATGTGATTCCTTCTTCTGCTGCTTAGAGCTCTGGGCCGAACGGAGGACGTGGCGGTACGTACAACAAATAACAAGTACACACACATAGCACAAACACACACTACACACACATAGCACAAACACACAAACACACACTACACACACATAGCACAAACACACACTACACACTCATAGCACAAACACACACTACACACTCATAGCACAAACACACAAACACATACTACACACACATAGCACAAACACACACTACACACTACACACACATAGCACAAACACACACTACACATACATAGCACAAACACACACTACACACTACACACACATAGCACAAACACACACTACACACACATAGCACAAACACACACTACACACTACACACACATAGCACAAACACACACTACACACTCATAGCACAAACACACACACACATTACACACACTACACACACATAGCACAAACACACACACACATTACACACACTACACACACATAGCACAAACACACAAACACACACATAGCACAAACACACACTACACACACATAGCACAAACACACACTACACACTTCCTGAGTTCACAGGTGATTTCACTTTCTGTTTCTGTTTCCATGGCGACAGCTGCTACAGTATAAAGAACACCTGAGCATTGCTGACGAAAACAAGAGGCGGGACTTCCTGAAGAGCTGCCTCGGGTAACACGTGTACAAATACTCTGAACTAATGTTTACGTACTTAAACGCGTATACAAATACTCTGAACTGATGTTTACTTACTTAAATGCGTATACAAATACACGGAACTGATGTTTGCATACTTTAACACGTGTACAAATACTCTGAACTGATGTTTACGTACTTAAACGTGTACAAATACTCTGAACTGATGTTTACGTACTTAAACGCGTATACAAATACTCTGAACTGATGTTTACGTACTTAAATGCGTATACAAATACACGGAACTGATGTTTGCATACTTTAACACGTGTACAAATACTCTGAACTGATGTTTACGTACTTAAACGCGTATACAAATACTCTGAACTGATGTTTACGTACTTAAATGCGTATACAAATACACGGAACTGATGTTTGCATACTTTAACACGTGTACAAATACTCTGAACTGATGTTTACGTACTTAAACGTGTATACAAATACTCTGAACTGATGTTTGCATACTTTAACACGTGTACAAATACTCTGAACTGATGTTTACGTACTTAAACGCGTATACAAATACTCTGAACTGATGTTTACGTACTTTAACACGTGTACAAATACTCTGAACTGATGTTTACGTACTTTAACACGTGTACAAATACTCTGAACTGATATTTGCATACAAATACTCTGTTTCCAGTCTTCCATTTTCTCCAGAAGATTTTTCTCTCGTCCAGGATCACTACACTCTGCTGGAGAGACAAATCATCATCGAGGTCGGTTTAATCCCAGTTTAATCCCAGTTTAATCCCAGTTTAATCCCAGTTTAATCCCAGTTTAACTCCAGTTTAATCCCAGTTTAATCCCAGTTTAATCCCAGTTTAATCCCAGTTTAATCCCAGTTTAATCCCAGTTTAATCCCAGTTTAACCCCAGTTTAATCCCAGTTTAATCCCAGTTTAATCCCAGTTTAACTCCAGTTTAATCCCAGTTTAATCCCAGTTTAATCCCAGTTTAACTCCAGTTTAATCCCAGTTTAATCCCAGTTTAACTCCAGTTTAATCCCAGTTTAACTCCAATTTAATCCCAGTTTAACTCCAGTTTAACTCCAGTTTAATCCCAGTTTAACTCCAGTTTAATCCCAGTTTAATCCCAGTTTAACTCCAGTTTAATCCCAGTTTAACTCCAGTTTAATCCCAGTTTAATCCCAGTTTAACCCCAGTTTAATCCCAGTTTAATCCCAGTTTAATCCCAGTTTAACTCCAGTTTAATCCCAGTTTAATCCCAGTTTAATCCCAGTTTAACTCCAGTTTAACTCCAGTTTAATCCCAGTTTAATCCCAGTTTAATCCCAGTTTAATCCCAGTTTAATCCCAGTTTAACTCCAGTTTAATCCCAGTTTAATCCCAGTTTAATCCCAGTTTAATCCCAGTTTAATCCCAGTTTAACCCCAGTTTAATCCCAGTTTAATCCCAGTTTAATCCCAGTTTAACTCCAGTTTAATCCCAGTTTAATCCCAGTTTAATCCCAGTTTAACTCCAGTTTAATCCCAGTTTAATCCCAGTTTAACTCCAGTTTAATCCCAGTTTAACTCCAATTTAATCCCAGTTTAACTCCAGTTTAACTCCAGTTTAATCCCAGTTTAACTCCAGTTTAATCCCAGTTTAATCCCAGTTTAACTCCAGTTTAATCCCAGTTTAACTCCAGTTTAATCCCAGTTTAATCCCAGTTTAATCCCAGTTTAATCCCAGTTTAATCCCAGTTTAATCCCAGTTTAATCCCAGTTTAACTCCAGTTTAATCCCAGTTTAATCCCAGTTTAACTCCAGTTTAACTCCAGTTTAATCCCAGTTTAACTCCAGTTTAATCCCAGTTTAACTCCAGTTTAACTCCAGTTCAATCCCAGTTTAATCCCAGTTCAATCCCAGTTTAATCCCAGTTTAACCCCAGTTTAACTCCAGTTTAACTCCAGTTTAATCCCAGTTTAACTCCAGTTTAATCCCAGTTTAATCCCAGTTTAACTCCAGTTTAATCCCAGTTTAACTCCAGTTTAATCCCAGTTTAACTCCAGTTTAATCCCAGTTTAATCCCAGTTTAATCCCAGTTTAACTCCAGTTTAATCCAGTTTAACTCCAGTTTAACTCCAGTTTAATCCCAGTTTAATCCCAGTTTAATCCCAGTTTAACTCCAGTTTAATCCCAGTTTAACTCCAGTTTAACTCCAGTTTAATCCCAGTTTAATCCCAGTTTAATCCCAGTTTAATCCCAGTTTAACTCCAGTTTAACACCAGTTTAATCCCAGTTTAACTCCAGTTTAATCCCAGTTTAACTCCAGTTTAACTCCAGTTTAATCCCAGTTTAACTCCAGTTTAACTCCAGTTTAATCCCAGTTTAATCCCAGTTTAATCCCAGTTTAACTCCAGTTTAATCCCAGTTTAACTCCAGTTTAATCCCAGTTTAATCCCAGTTTAATCCCAGTTTAACTCCAGTTTAACACCAGTTTAATCCCAGTTTAACTCCAGTTTAACTCCAGTTTAATCCCAGTTTAACTCCAGTTTAATCCCAGTTTAATCCCAGTTTAACTCCAGTTTAACTCCAGTTTAACTCCAGTTTAATCCCAGTTTAATCCCAGTTTAACTCCAGTTTAATCCCAGTTTAATCCCAGTTTAACTCCAGTTTAACTCCAGTTTAATCCCAGTTTAACTCCAGTTTAATCCCAGTTTAACTCCAGTTTAACTCCAGTTCAATCCCAGTTTAATCCCAGTTCAATCCCAGTTTAATCCCAGTTTAACCCAGTTTAACTCCAGTTTAACTCCAGTTTAATCCCAGTTTAACTCCAGTTTAATCCAGTTTAATCCCAGTTTAACTCCAGTTTAATCCCAGTTTAACTCCAGTTTAATCCCAGTTTAACTCCAGTTTAATCCCAGTTTAATCCCAGTTTAATCCCAGTTTAACTCCAGTTTAATCCCAGTTTAACTCCAGTTTAACTCCAGTTTAATCCCAGTTTAATCCCAGTTTAATCCCAGTTTAACTCCAGTTTAATCCCAGTTTAACTCCAGTTTAACTCCAGTTTAATCCCAGTTTAATCCCAGTTTAATCCCAGTTTAATCCCAGTTTAACTCCAGTTTAACACCAGTTTAATCCCAGTTTAACTCCAGTTTAATCCCAGTTTAACTCCAGTTTAACTCCAGTTTAATCCCAGTTTAACTCCAGTTTAACTCCAGTTTAATCCCAGTTTAATCCCAGTTTAATCCCAGTTTAACTCCAGTTTAATCCCAGTTTAACTCCAGTTTAATCCCAGTTTAATCCCAGTTTAATCCCAGTTTAACTCCAGTTTAACACCAGTTTAATCCCAGTTTAACTCCAGTTTAACTCCAGTTTAATCCCAGTTTAACTCCAGTTTAATCCCAGTTTAATCCCAGTTTAACTCCAGTTTAACTCCAGTTTAACTCCAGTTTAATCCCAGTTTAATCCCAGTTTAACTCCAGTTTATCTCCAGTTTATCTCCAGTTTAATCCCAGTTTAACTCCAGTTTAATCCCAGTTTAACTCCAGTTTAACTCCAGTTTAATCCCAGTTTAACTCCAGTTTAATCCCAGTTTAACTCCAGTTTAACTCCAGTTTAATCCCAGTTTAATCCCAGTTTAATCCCAGTTTAATCCCAGTTTAACTCCAGTTTAACTCCAGTTTAATCCCAGTTTAACTCCAGTTTAATCCCAGTTTAATCCCAGTTTAATCCCAGTTTAACTCCAGTTTAATCCCAGTTTAACTCCAGTTTAACTCCAGTTTAATCCCAGTTTAATCCCAGTTTAACTCCAGTTTAATCCCAGTTTAACTCCAGTTTAACTCCAGTTTAATCCCAGTTTAATCCCAGTTTAATCCCAGTTTAACTCCAGTTTAATCCCAGTTTAACTCCAGTTTAACTCCAGTTTAATCCCAGTTTAATCCCAGTTTAATCCCAGTTTAACTCCAGTTTAATCCCAGTTTAACTCCAGTTTAACTCCAGTTTAATCCCAGTTTAATCCCAGTTTAATCCCAGTTTAATCCCAGTTTAACTCCAGTTTAATCCCAGTTTAACTCCAGTTTAACTCCAGTTTAATCCCAGTTTAACTCCAGTTTAACACCAGTTTAATCCCAGTTTAACTCCAGTTTAATCCCAGTTTAACTCCAGTTTAACTCCAGTTTAATCCCAGTTTAACTCCAGTTTAACTCCAGTTTAATCCCAGTTTAATCCCAGTTTAATCCCAGTTTAACTCCAGTTTAATCCCAGTTTAACTCCAGTTTAATCCCAGTTTAATCCCAGTTTAATCCCAGTTTAACTCCAGTTTAACACCAGTTTAATCCCAGTTTAACTCCAGTTTAACTCCAGTTTAATCCCAGTTTAACTCCAGTTTAATCCCAGTTTAATCCCAGTTTAACTCCAGTTTAACTCCAGTTTAACTCCAGTTTAATCCCAGTTTAATCCCAGTTTAACTCCAGTTTATCTCCAGTTTATCTCCAGTTTAATCCCAGTTTAACTCCAGTTTAATCCCAGTTTAACTCCAGTTTAACTCCAGTTTAATCCCAGTTTAACTCCAGTTTAATCCCAGTTTAACTCCAGTTTAACTCCAGTTTAATCCCAGTTTAATCCCAGTTTAATCCCAGTTTAATCCCAGTTTAACTCCAGTTTAACTCCAGTTTAATCCCAGTTTAACTCCAGTTTAATCCCAGTTTAATCCCAGTTTAATCCCAGTTTAACTCCAGTTTAATCCCAGTTTAACTCCAGTTTAACTCCAGTTTAATCCCAGTTTAATCCCAGTTTAACTCCAGTTTAATCCCAGTTTAACTCCAGTTTAACTCCAGTTTAATCCCAGTTTAATCCCAGTTTAATCCCAGTTTAACTCCAGTTTAATCCCAGTTTAACTCCAGTTTAACTCCAGTTTAATCCCAGTTTAATCCCAGTTTAATCCCAGTTTAACTCCAGTTTAATCCCAGTTTAACTCCAGTTTAACTCCAGTTTAATCCCAGTTTAATCCCAGTTTAATCCCAGTTTAATCCCAGTTTAACTCCAGTTTAATCCCAGTTTAACTCCAGTTTAACTCCAGTTTAATCCCAGTTTAATCCCAGTTTAATCCCAGTTTAATCCCAGTTTAACTCCAGTTTAATCCCAGTTTAACTCCAGTTTAACTCCAGTTTAACTCCAGTTTAATCCCAGTTTAACTCCAGTTTAATCCCAGTTTAACTCCAGTTTAACTCCAGTTCAATCCCAGTTTAATCCCAGTTCATCCCAGTTTAACTCCAGTTTAACACCAGTTTAATCCCAGTTTAACTCCAGTTTAATCCCAGTTTAACTCCAGTTTAATCCCAGTTTAACTCCATTTTAACTCCAGTTTAATCCCAGTTTAACTCCAGTTTAATCCCAGTTTAACTCCAGTTTAACTCCAGTTTAATCCCAGTTTAATCCCAGTTTAACTCCAGTTTAACTCCAGTTTAATCCCAGTTTAACTCCAGTTTATCTCCAGTTTAATCCCAGTTTAATCCCAGTTTAACTCCAGTTTAATCCCAGTTTAACTTCAGTTTAACTCCAGTTTAATCCCAGTTTAATCCCAGTTTCACTCCAGTTTAATCCCAGTTTCACTCCAGTTTAATCCCAGTTTAATCCCAGTTTAATCCCAGTTTAACTCCAGTTTAATCCCAGTTTAACTCCAGTTTAACTCCAGTTTAATCCCAGTTTAATCCCAGTTTAATCCCAGTTTAACTCCAGTTTAACTCCAGTTTAATCCCAGTTTAATCCCAGTTTAACTCCAGTTTAATCCCAGTTTAACTCCAGTTTAACTCCAGTTTAATCTCAGTTGAATCCCAGTTTAATCCCAGTTTAACTCCAGTTTAATCCCAGTTTAACTCCAGTTTAACTCCAGTTTAATCCCAGTTTAATCCCAGTTTAATCCCAGTTTAACTCCAGTTTAATCCCAGTTTAACTCCAGTTTAACTCCAGTTTAATCCCAGTTTAACTCCAGTTTAATCCCAGTTTAATCCCAGTTTAATCCCAGTTTAATCCCAGTTTAATCCCAGTTTAACTCCAGTTTAACACCAGTTTAATCCCAGTTTAACTCCAGTTTAATCCCAGTTTAATCCCAGTTTAACTCCAGTTTAACTCCAGTTTAATCCCAGTTTAACTCCAGTTTATCTCCAGTTTATCTCCAGTTTATCTCCAGTTTAATCCCAGTTTAACTCCAGTTTAACTCCAGTTTAATCCCAGTTTAACTCCATTTTAACTCCAGTTTAATCCCAGTTTAACTCCAGTTTAATCCCAGTTTAACTCCAGTTTAACTCCAGTTTAATCCCAGTTTAACTCCAGTTTAATCCCAGTTTAACTCCAGTTTAACTCCAGTTTAACTCCAGTTTAACTCCAGTTTAATCCCAGTTTAATCCCAGTTTCACTCCAGTTTAATCCCAGTTTCACTCCAGTTTAATCCCAGTTAATCCCAGTTTAACTCCAGTTTAATCCCAGTTTAACTCCAGTTTAATCCCAGTTTAATCCCAGTTTAACTCCAGTTTAATCCCAGTTTAACTCCAGTTTAATCCCAGTTTAACTCCAGTTTAATCCCAGTTTAATCCAAGTTTAACTCCAGTTTAATCCCAGTTTAATCCCAGTTTAACTCCAGTTTAACTCCAGTTTAACTCCAGTTTAATCCCAGTTTAACTCCAGTTTAATCCCAGTTTAACTCCAGTTTAATCCCAGTTTAATCCCAGTTTAACTCCAGTTTAAACCAGTTTAATCCCAGTTTAACTCCAGTTTAATCCCAGTTTAACTCCAGTTTAATCCCAGTTTAATCCCAGTTTAACTCCAGTTTAACTCCAGTTTAATCCCAGTTTAATCCCAGTTTATCTCCAGTTTAATCCCAGTTTAACTCCAGTTTAACTCCAGTTTAATCCCAGTTTAACTCCAGTTTAACTCCAGTTTAATCCCAGTTTAACTCCAGTTTAATCCCAGTTTAACTCCAGTTTAACTCCAGTTTAATCCAGTTTAACTCCAGTTTAACTCCAGTTTAACTCCAGTTTAATCCCAGTTTAACTCCAGTTTATCTCCAGTTTATCTCCAGTTTAATCCCAGTTTAATCCCAGTTTAACTCCAGTTTAATCCCAGTTTAACTCCAGTTTAATCCCAGTTTAACTCCAGTTTCACTCCAGTTTAATCCCAGTTTCACTCCAGTTTAATCCCAGTTAATCCCAGTTTAACTCCAGTTTAATCCCAGTTTAACTCCAGTTTAATCCCAGTTTAACTCCAGTTTAATCCCAGTTTAACTCCAGTTTAACTCCAGTTTAATCCCAGTTTAATCCCAGTTTAACTCCAGTTTAACTCCAGTTTAATCCCAGTTTAATCCCAGTTTAACTCCAGTTTAATCCCAGTGTAACTCCAGTTTAACTGCAGTTTAATCCCAGTTTAACTCCAGTTTAATCCCAGTTTAACTCCAGTTTAATCCCAGTTTAACTCCAGTTTAATCCCAGTTTAACTCCAGTTTAACTCCAGTTTAATCCCAGTTTAACTCCAGTTTAATCCCAGTTTAACTCCAGTTTAATCCCAGTTTAACTCCAGTTTAATCCCAGTTTAACTCCAGTTTAATCCCAGTTTAATCCCAGTTTAACTCCAGTTTAATCCAGTTTAACTCCAGTTTAATCCCAGTTTAATCCCAGTTTAATCCCAGTTTAACTCCAGTTTAATCCCAGTTTAACTCCAGTTTAATCCCAGTTTAATACCAGTTTAACTCCAGTTTAATCCCAGTTTAACTCCAGTTTAATCCCAGTTTAACTCCAGTTTAATCCCAGTTTAACTCGTTTAATCCGTTTAATCCCAGTTTAACTCCAGTTTAATCCCAGTTTAACTCCAGTTTAACTCCAGTTTAACTCGTTTAATCCCAGTTTAATCCCAGTTTAACTCCAGTTTAACTCGTTTAATCCCAGTTTAATCCCAGTTTAATCCCAGTTTAACTACAATTTAACTCCAGTGTAATCCCACCTCTTGCAGGCCACCGATCGGCAGGCTGAGCGAGGAGGGAAGCTGGAAATCTTCCAGAAGTTTCCAAGGAAAGCTTCGATTCTCAACATGCCGCTGATCACAACGCTGTACTACTGCTGCTTCTACCACTACTCCGAGGCCGAGGTTAGTCCGGGTTAAACCAGTTCCAGGTTAGTCCGGGTTAAACCAGTTCCAGGTTAGTCCGGGTCAAACTAAACCAGGCCGAGGTTAGTCCGGCTTAAACCAGGCCGAGGTTAGTCCGGGTTAAACCAGTTCCAGGTTAAACTAAACTAGGCCGAGGTTAGTCCGGTTTAAACCAGGCCAAGGTTAGTCCGGGTTCAACCAGTTCCAGGTTAGTCCGGGTTAAACTAAACTAGACCGAGGTTAGTCCGGGTTAAACCAGGCCGAGGTTAGTCCAGGTTAAACCAGTTCCAGGTTAGTCCGGGTTAAACTAAACTAGGCCGAGGTTTGTCCGGGTTAAACAAGGCCGAGGTGAGTCCGGGTTAAACCAGGCCGAGGTTAGTCCGGGTTAAACCAGACCGAGGTTAGTCCGGGTTAAACCAGTTCCAGGTTAGTCCGGGTTAAACTGGGCCGAGGTGAGTCCGGGTTAAACCAGGCCGAGGTTAGTCCGGGTTAAACCAGGCCTAGGTTAGTCCGGGTTAAACTAGGCCGAGGTGAGTCCGGGTTAAACCAGGCCGAGGTTAGTCCGGGTTAAACCAGGCCGAGGTTAGTCCGGGTTAAACCAGACCGAGGTTAGTCCGGGTTAAACCAGTTCCAGGTTAGTCCGGGTTAAACTGGGCCGAGGTGAGTCCGGGTTAAACCAGGCCGAGGTTAGTCCGGGTTAAACTAGGCCGAGGTGAGTCCAGGTTAAACCAGGCTGAGGTTAGTCCGGATTA
The DNA here is from genome assembly GCA_011823955.1 of Dissostichus mawsoni. Taxonomy (NCBI): domain Eukaryota; kingdom Metazoa; phylum Chordata; class Actinopteri; order Perciformes; family Nototheniidae; genus Dissostichus; species Dissostichus mawsoni. Next base: position 180,635 of record JAAKFY010000166.1, on the reverse strand, counting down.
AACCAGGCCGAGGTTAGTCCGGGTTAAACCAGTTCCAAGTTAGTCCGGGTTAAACTAGACCAGACCGAGGTTAGTCCGGTTTAAACTAAATTAAGCAGAGGTTATTCTGAACCTGAATATTGAAAGCAGTTTAACTTGCGTCTCTTCCTGTTTGCAGGGCACCTTCAGCAGCCCTCTGAACGTGCGTCAGACCTTCAAGGTGAGCCATGGTGGTTTGACAGGTGAGTTACAGGAGGTTACAGGTAAGGTCTTCGCCCTCTCACCTGGTTGACCTCTGACCTCAGATCTCGGAGAAGCAGTTTTTCGTGACGGCTCTAGCTGCGCGGGCGAAGCTGAAGGCGTGGTCGGACGTCGACGCTCTGTTTACCTGCAGGAACTGGCTCGGATTCACCAAGAAGAAATCTCCACTCAGCTTCCAGCGCGTGGTCGACGTCCTGCAGAAGAACTCCGCCCCCACACAGGTGAGAGGGAGGGGCTACCCTGCTGAAAACAGGTGTGTGACTGGCAGGTGTGCTGTTGAATGACAGGTGTGCTGTTGTTTGACAGGTGTGTTGATTGATTGACAGGTGTGTTGATTGATTGACAGGTGTGTTGATTGACAGGTGTGTTGTTTGATTGACAGGTGTGTTGTTTCTTTGACAGGTGTGTTGATTGATTGACAGGTGTGTTGTTTGATTGACAGGTGTGTTGTTTGATTGACAGGTGTGTTGTTTCTTTGACAGGTGTGTTGATTGATTGACAGGTGTGTTGTTTGATTGACAGGTGTGTTGTTTCTTTGACAGGTGTGTTGATTGATTGACAGGTGTGTTATTTGATTGACAGGTGTGTTGTTTCCTTGACAGGTGTGTTGATTGATTGACAGGTGTGTTGTTTGATTGACAGGTGTGTTGTTTGATTGACAGGTGTGTTGTTTCTTTGACAGGTGTGTTGATTGATTGACAGGTGTGTTATTTGATTGACAGGTGTGGTTTCTTTGACAGGTGTGTTGATTGATTGACAGGTGTGTTAATTGATTGACAGGTGTGTTGTTTGATTGACAGGTGTTTTGTTTGATTGACAGGTGTGTGATTGATTGACAGGTGTGTTGATTGACAGGTGTGTTGTTTCTTTGACAGGTGTGTTGTTGTTTGACAGTTGTTGTTGTTTGACAGGTGTGTTGTTGTTTGACAGGTGTTGTTGTTGTTTGACAGGTGTGTTGATTGATTGACAGGTGTGTTTTTTGATTGACAGGTGTGTTGTTGTTGTTTGACAGGTGTTGTTGTTGTTTGACAGGTGTGTTGTTTCTTTGACAGGTGTGTTGTTTGATTGACAGGTGTGTTGATTGATTGACAGGTGTGTTGATTGACAGGTGTGTTGTTTCTTTGACAGGTGTGTTGTTTGATTGACAGGTGTGTTGATTGATTGACAGGTGTGTTGATTGACAGGTGTGCTGTTGTTTGACAGGTGTGTTGGTTGATTGACAGGTGTGTTGATTGATTGACAGGTGTGTTGATTGATTGACAGGTGTGTTTTTTGATTGACAGGTGTGCGATTGATTGACAGGTGTGTTGATTGATTGACAGGTGTGTTGATTGATTGACAGGTGTGTTGATTGATTGACAGGTGTGTTGATTGACAGGTGTGCTGTTGTTTGACAGGTGTGTTGGTTGATTGACAGGTGTGTTGATTGATTGACAGGTGTGTTGATTGATTGACAGGTGTTTTTTTGATTGACAGGTGTGCGATTGATTGACAGGTGTGTTGATTGATTGACAGGTGTGTTGATTGACAGGTGTGTTGATTGATTGACAGGTGTGTTTTTTGATTGACAGGTGTGTTGTTTGATTGACAGGTGCTGCAGGACTACGTGGCGCTGGTTGATGACGCGGAGCTTAGGATCACTTTGGCCCAGAAACATAAATGTCACGACATCGTTATCAACGTGAGACTTTCATAATAACAATAATAATGAGTATTTAAAAGCTTACTTACGTTGTTTATGTCATGATGACTGGCGTCTCTCTGGGCCAATCAGACATACCGAGACCTGAAGGACCGCAGCAGTTGCTAGGATACCGAGGGAAGGTCGAGAGGGGGTCGGCCGAGGAGAGGAAGATCGATGAGCTGCTGACCAATCAGGTGAGGGTGGGGGGCAACCAGGTGAGGGGGGGGCAACCCTGAGGGGGGGTCATCATGTGACCTTTTTTTTCCTTCTTCTCTTTCAGCAAATTCGTTGGAAGAACTGAAAGCCTAAACTAAAGACTTTTACTTTGAAAATGAATAGGCTTCTTCCAGAGACAAGAGAAGAGCTGTCACCGTGGCAACAAGAACATCCAATTAGATTGCAGATGCTGATTGACCCCGCCCACAGGACACTGGGTGGGTGGGGCTTGTATTTCTGCTGAGTCATTGTTTCGACATTCCTCTTGATTTGATAAATAATGTTGTAAAAACTATTAAAACTTTAAAAAAATTGGACCTTTTCTTTTTTATTGGAAGACGAGAACTGGAAGGCCTAAAAGCTGTAATACAACAAGAAGAAAAGTTAGTATGGCGATTCAGATAACACACAGGAGCTAAAAGACCCACCTGCTTCTTTTAAATCAGCTGTGTGGGAACATTTCGGGTTCCCTGTGGACTACAACAACGATTTCATTTCAAACCTTTATTTAACCAGGTGAATCCATTGAGATCATCGATCTATTTTTCAAGGGAGACCTGCTGATGGAGTGCGAGTGGTGTGTCGGGGTTGTTCCACAGCGGTGCGGTATGCAGCCAGAGGTCCCAGTCACCGGAGCCCGGCGAAAGACAGCAGCAGCTCAACAGCTTATTACTTTTAAGAAGCCCATAGACATGAGAGCCGAGAGACACAAATAGATAACGGAAGCTATTGGCATATATATTTCAACGGCTATGCTTCGCCCTGGAAACACTTTCTTATTATTTATTTTGTAATATTTTCAAGACATTCTTTTTATTTTTACAGCTTGATGAAACGTTTTTGTTTGACATCAGCCATTATAGATAATATGGCCATCTGAGTGTGTGTACTGTTCGTGGTTTGTTTTTAACTGTGTAATAAAGTTAATTATTCAAATGTTAGAGTTCCTTATTTTTAAACTGAAATTGCACTGTTCAAAATAAATAAAAAACCTGGAATTATGACTTATTTTTGTTTTTTCTTGTCGTACCGAACCGTGAATTATGTGAACCGTTAAACCCCGAACGATGACGGAATAAAGTCCTCTGAATGTATACAGATAATAAGACTGCTGTTCATCAAACTGGAGCTCTACATTACTCAGAGTGACAGCTCTACATTACTCAGAGTGACAGCTCTACATTACTCAGAGAGTGACAGCTCTACATTACTCAGAGTGACAGCTCTACATTACTCAGAGTGACAGCTCTACATTACTCAGAGAGTGACAGCTCTACATTACTCAGAGTGACAGCTCTACATTACTCAGAGTGACAGCTCTACATTACTCAGAGAGTGACAGCTCTACATTACTCAGAGAGTGACAGCTCTACATTACTAAGAGTGACAGCTCTACATTACTCAGAGAGTGACAGCTCTACATTACTCAGAGTGACAGCTCTACATTACTCAGAGAGTGACAGCTCTACATTACTCAGAGTGACAGCTCTACATTACTCAGAGAGTGACAGCTCTACATTACTCAGAGTGGTAGCTCTACATTACTCAGAGTGACAGCTCTACATTACTCAGAGTGATAGCTCTACATTACTCAGAGTGACAGCTCTACATTACTCAGAGAGTGATAGCTCTACATTACTCAGAGAGTGACAGCTCTACATTACTCAGAGTGACAGCTCTACATTACTCAGGGAGTGACAGCTCTACATTACTCAGAGAGTGATAGCTCTACATTACTCAGAGTGACAGCTCTACATTACTCAGGGAGTGACAGCTCTACATTACTCAGAGAGTGATAGCTCTACATTACTCAGAGTGATAGCTCTACATTACTCAGAGTGACAGCTCTACATTACTCAGAGTGACAGCTCTACATTACTCAGGGAGTGATAGCTCTACATTACTCAGGAGTGACAGCTCTACATTACTCAGGGAGTGACAGCTCTACATTACTCAGAGTGATAGCTCTACATTACTCAGGGAGTGACAGCTCTACATTACTCAGAGTGACAGCTCTACATTACTCAGAGTGACAGCTCTACATTACTCAGAGAGTGAGCTCTACATTACTCAGAGTGACAGCTCTACATTACTCAGAGTGACAGCTCTACATTACTCAGGGAGTGACAGCTCTACATTACTCAGGGAGTGACAGCTCTACATTACTCAGAGTGACAGCTCTACATTACTCAGAGTGATAGCTCTACATTACTCAGAGAGTGACAGCTCTACATTACTCAGGGAGTGATAGCTCTACATTACTCAGGGAGTGACAGCTCTACATTACTCAGAGAGTGATAGCTCTACATTACTCAGAGAGTGACAGCTCTACATTACTCAAGTGATAGCTCTACATTACTCAGGGAGTGACAGCTCTACATTACTCAGGAGTGATAGCTCTACATTACTCAGAGAGTGACAGCTCTACATTACTCAGAGAGTGATAGCTCTACATTACTCAGGGAGTGATAGCTCTACATTACTCAGAGAGTGATAGCTCTACATTACTCAGAGTGATAGCTCTACATTACTCAGGAGTGATAGCTCTACATTACTCAGAGAGTGACAGCTCTACATTACTCAGGAGTGACAGCTCTACATTACTCAGAGAGTGATAGCTCTACATTACTCAGAGAGTGATAGCTCTACATTACTCAGGAGTGACAGCTCTACATTACTCAGAGAGTGATAGCTCTACATTACTCAGAGAGTGATAGCTCTACATTACTCAGAGAGTGATAGCTCTACATTACTCAGAGAGTGATAGCTCTACATTACTCAGGGAGTGACAGCTCTACATTACTCAGAGAGTGATAGCTCTACATTACTCATGGAGTGACAGCTCTACATTACTCAGATAGTGACAGCTCTACATTACTCAGAGAGTGATAGCTCTACATTACTCAGAGGAGTGACAGCTCTACATTACTCAGAGAGTGACAGCTCTACATTACTCAGAGAGTGATAGCTCTACATTACTCAGGGAGTGACAGCTCTACATTACTCAGAGAGTGACAGCTCTACATTACTCAGAGAGTGATAGCTCTACATTACTCAGGGAGTACAGCTCTACATTACTCAGAGAGTGATAGCTCTACATTACTCAGGAGTGACAGCTCTACATTACTCAGAGAGTGATAGCTCTACATTACTCAGATAGTGACAGCTCTACATTACTCAGAGAGTGATAGCTCTACATTACTCAGATAGTGACAGCTCTACATTACTCAGGGAGTGACAGCTCTACATTACTCAGAGAGTGACAGCTCTACATTACTCAGATAGTGACAGCTCTACATTACTCAGAGAGTGATAGCTCTACATTACTCAGGGAGTGACAGCTCTACATTACTCAGAGAGTGACAGCTCTACATTACTCAGAGAGTGATAGCTCTACATTACTCAGAGAGTGATAGCTCTACATTACTCAGAGAGTGATAGCTCTACATTACTCAGATAGTGATAGCTCTACATTACTCAGGGTGATAGCTCTACATTACTCAGGGAGTGATAGCTCTACATTACTCAGAGAGTGACAGCTCTACATTACTCAGAGAGTGATAGCTCTACATTACTCAGGGTGATAGCTCTACATTACTCAGGGAGTGACAGCTCTACATTACTCAGGGAGTGATAGCTCTACATTACTCAGAGTGATAGCTCTACATTACTCAGATAATGACAGCTCTACATTACTCAGAGAGTGACAGCTCTACATCACTCAGAGAGTGATAGCTCTACATTACTCAGGGAGTGATAGCTCTACATTACTCAGGGAGTGATAGCTCTACATTACTCAGAGAGTGATAGCTCTACATTACTCAGGGAGTGATAGCTCTACATTACTCAGAGTGATAGCTCTACATTACTCAGATAATGACAGCTCTACATTACTCAGAGAGTGACAGCTCTACATCACTCAGAGAGTGATAGCTCTACATTACTCAGATAATGACAGCTCTACATTACTCAGAGAGTGATAGCTCTACATTACTCAGGAGTGATAGCTCTACATTACTCAGAGTGATAGCTCTACATTACTCAGATAATGACAGCTCTACATTACTCAGAGAGTGATAGCTCTACATTACTCAGAGAGTGATAGCTCTACATTACTCAGAGAGTGATAGCTCTACATTACTCAGAGAGTGATAGCTCTACATTACTCAGAGAGTGATAGCTCTACATTACTCAGAGAGTGACAGCTCTACATTACTCAGAGAGTGATAGCTCTACATTACTCAGATAGTGACAGCTCTACATTACTCAGAGAGTGATAGCTCTACATTACTCAGGGAGTGACAGCTCTACATTACTCAGAGAGTGACAGCTCTACATTACTCAGAGAGTGACAGCTCTACATTACTCAGAGAGTGATAGCTCTACATTACTCAGGGATGACAGCTCTACATTACTCAGAGAGTGATAGCTCTACATTACTCAGAGAGTGATAGCTCTACATTACTCAGAGAGTGATAGCTCTACATTACTCAGAGAGTGATAGCTCTACATTACTCAGAGAGTGACAGCTCTACATTACTCAGAGAGTGACAGCTCTACATTACTCAGGAGTGATAGCTCTACATTACTCAGGGAGTGATAGCTCTACATTACTCAGAGAGTGATAGCTCTACATTACTCAAGGGAGTGATAGCTCTACATTACTCAGAGAGTGACAGCTCTACATTACTCAGGAGTGATAGCTCTACATTACTCAGAGAGTGATAGCTCTACATTACTCAGGGAGTGATAGCTCTACATTACTCAGAGAGTGATAGCTCTACATTACTCAGGGAGTGACAGCTCTACATTACTCAGAGAGTGATAGCTCTACATTACTCAGGAGTGATAGCTCTACATTACTCAGAGAGTGACAGCTCTACATTACTCAGAGAGTGACAGCTCTACATTACTCAGAGAGTGATAGCTCTACATTACTCAGGGAGTGATAGCTCTACATTACTCAGGGAGTGATAGCTCTACATTACTCAGGGAGTGACAGCTCTACATTACTCAGAGAGTGATAGCTCTACATTACTCAGAGAGTGACAGCTCTACATTACTCAGGGAGTGATAGCTCTACATTACTCAGAGAGTGATAGCTCTACATTACTCAGGGTGATAGCTCTACATTACTCAGGGAGTGACAGCTCTACATTACTCAGAGAGTGATAGCTCTACATTACTCAGGAGTGATAGCTCTACATTACTCAGGAGTGACAGCTCTACATTACTCAGAGAGTGACAGCTCTACATTACTCAGGGAGTGATAGCTCTACATTACTCAGGGAGTGACAGCTCTACATTACTCAGAGAGTGATAGCTCTACATTACTCAGAGAGTGACAGCTCTACATTACTCAAGAGTGACAGCTCTACATTACTCAGAGAGTGATAGCTCTACATTACTCAGATTGATAGCTCTACATTACTCAGAGAGTGATAGCTCTACATTACTCAGAGAGTGACAGCTCTACATTACTCAGAGAGTGACAGCTCTACATTACTCAGAGAGTGATAGCTCTACATTACTCAGAGAGTGACAGCTCTACATTACTCAGAGAGTGACAGCTCTACATTACTCAGAGAGTGACAGCTCTACATTACTCAGAGAGTGATAGCTCTACATTACTCATGGAGTGATAGCTCTACATTACTCAGGGTGACAGCTCTACATTACTCAAGAGTGATAGCTCTACATTACTCAGGGAGTGATAGCTCTACATTACTCAGAGAGTGATAGCTCTACATTACTCAGAGAGTGACAGCTCTACATTACTCAGAGAGTGACAGCTCTACATTACTCAGAGAGTGATAGCTCTACATTACTCAGGGAGTGATAGCTCTACATTACTCAGAGAGTGACAGCTCTACATTACTCAGAGAGTGACAGCTCTACATTACTCAGAGAGTGACAGCTCTACATTACTCAGAGAGTGATAGCTCTACATTACTCAGAGAGTGACAGCTCTACATTACTCAGAGAGTGATAGCTCTACATTACTCAGAGAGTGACAGCTCTACATTACTCAGAGAGTGACAGCTCTACATTACTCAGAGAGTGACAGCTCTACATTACTCAGGAGTGATAGCTCTACATTACTCATGGAGTGATAGCTCTACATTACTCAGGGAGTGACAGCTCTACATTACTCAGAGAGTGATAGCTCTACATTACTCATGGAGTGATAGCTCTACATTACTCAGGAGTGATAGCTCTACATTACTCAGAGAGTGATAGCTCTACATTACTCAGGAGTGATAGCTCTACATTACTCAGGAGTGATAGCTCTACATTACTCAGAGAGTGATAGCTCTACATTACTCAGGGATGATAGCTCTACATTACTCAGAGAGTGATAGCTCTACATTACTCAGAGAGTGATAGCTCTACATTACTCAGAGTGATAGCTCTACATTACTCAGGGAGTGACAGCTCTACATTACTCAGAGAGTGATAGCTCTACATTACTCAGAGGTGATAGCTCTACATTCTCAGAGAGTGATAGCTCTACATTACTCAGAGAGTGATAGCTCTACATTACTCAGAGTGATAGCTCTACATTACTCAGAGAGTGATAGCTCTACATTACTCAGAGAGTGATAGCTCTACATTACTCAGAGTGATAGCTCTACATTACTCAGGGAGTGATAGCTCTACATTACTCAGAGAGTGATAGCTCTACATTACTCAGGGAGTGATAGCTCTACATTACTCAGAGAGTGATAGCTCTACATTACTCAGATTGATAGCTCTACATTACTCAGAGAGTGATAGCTCTACATTACTCAGAGAGTGACAGCTCTACATTACTCAGAGAGGACAGCTCTACATTACTCAGAGAGTGATAGCTCTACATTACTCAGAGTGACAGCTCTACATTACTCAGAGAGTGACAGCTCTACATTACTCAGAGAGTGACAGCTCTACATTACTCAGAGAGTGATAGCTCTACATTACTCAGAGAGTGATAGCTCTACATTACTCAGAGAGTGAAGCTCTACATTACTCAGAGAGTGATAGCTCTACATTACTCAGAGAGTGACAGCTCTACATTACTCAGAGATGACAGCTCTACATTACTCAGAGAGTGACAGCTCTACATTACTCAGAGAGTGATAGCTCTACATTACTCAGGAGTGATAGCTCTACATTACTCAGGAGTGACAGCTACATTACTCAGAGAGTGATAGCTCTACATTATCAGGGAGTGATAGCTCTACATTACTCAGAGAGTGATAGCTCTACATTACTCAGAGAGTGATAGCTCTACATTACTCAGAGAGTGACAGCTCTACATTACTCAGAGAGTGATAGCTCTACATTACTCAGGGAGTGATAGCTCTACATTACTCAGAGAGTGATAGCTCTACATTACTCAGAGAGTGACAGCTCTACATTACTCAGAGAGTGACAGCTCTACATTACTCAGAGAGTGATAGCTCACATTACTCAGGAGTGACAGCTCTACATTACTCAGAGAGTGATAGCTCTACATTACTCAGGAGAGTGACAGCTCTACATTACTCAGAGAGTGACAGCTCTACATTACTCAGAGAGTGACAGCTCTACATTACTCAGAGAGTGATAGCTCTACATTACTCAGGAGTGATAGCTCTACATTACTCAGGGAGTGACAGCTCTACATTACTCAGAGAGTGACAGCTCTACATTACTCAGGAGTGATAGCTCTACATTACTCAGAGAGTGACAGCTCTACATTACTCAGAGAGTGACAGCTCTACATTACTCAGAGAGTGACAGCTCTACATTACTCAGGGAGTGACAGCTCTACATTACTCAGGAGTGACAGCTCTACATTACTCAGAGAGTGACAGCTCTACATTACTCAGGGAAGTAGTGACAGCTCTACATTACTCAGGGAGTGATAGCTCTACATTACTCAGGAGTGAAAGCTCTACATTACTCAGAGAGTGATAGCTCTACATTACTCAGAGAGTGACAGCTCTACATTACTCAGAGAGTGACAGCTCTACATTACCAGAGAGTGACAGCTCTACATTACTCAGAGGAGTGACAGCTCTACATTACTCAGAGAGTGATAGCTCTACATTACTCAGAGTGATAGCTCTACATTACTCAGAGAGTGATAGCTCTACATTACTCAGAGAGTGACAGCTCTACATACTCAGGAGTGATAGCTCTACATTACTCAGAGAGTGACAGCTCTACATTACTCATGGAGTGATAGCTCTACATTACTCAGGAGAGTGACAGCTCTACATTACTCAGGGAGTGATAGCTCTACATACTCAGAGAGGATAGCTCTACATTACTCAGAGTGACAGCTCTACTTACTCAGGAGTGATAGCTCTACATTATCAGAGAGTGATAGCTACATTACTCAGAGAGTGATAGCTCTACATTACTCAGATAGTGATAGCTCTACATTACCAGAGTGACAGCTCTACATTACTCATAGTGATAGCTCTACATTACTCAGGGAGTGACAGCTCTACATTACTCAGAGAGTGATAGCTTACATTACTCAGGGAGTGACAGCTCTACATTATCAGGAGTGATAGCTCTACATTACTCAGAGAGTGACAGCTCTACATTACTCAGAGAGTGACAGCTCTACATTACTCAGAGAGTGACAGCTCTACATTACTCAGAGAGTGATAGCTCTACATTACTCAGAGAGTGACAGCTCTACATACTCAGAGAGTGATAGCTCTACATTACTCATGGAGTGAAGCTCTACATTACTCAGAGAGTGATAGCTCTACTTACTCAGGAGTGATAGCTCTACGTTACTCAGGGAGTGATAGCTCTACATTACTCAGGGAGTGATAGCTCTACATTACTCAGGAGTGACAGCTCTACATTACTCAGAGAGTGATAGCTCTACATTACTCGAAGTGACAGCTCTACATTACTCAGGAGTGATAGCTCTACATTACTCAGGGAGAGTGATAGCTCTACATTACTCAGGAGTGATAGCTCTACATTATCAGAGAGTGATAGCTCTACATTACTCAGGGAGTGAAGCTCTACATTACTCAGAAGTGATAGCTCTACATTACTCAGGAGTGACAGCTCTACTACTCAGAGAGTGATATCTACATTACTCAGAGAGTGATAGTCTACATTACTCAGAGAGTGACAGCTCTACATTACTCAGGAGGACAGCTCTACATCACTCAGGAGTGACAGCTCTACATTACTCAGAGAGTGATAGCTCTACATTACTCAGAGAGTGTAGCTCTACATTACTCAGAGAGTGATAGCTCTACATTACTCAGAGAGTGACAGCTCTACATTACTCAGAGAGTGACAGCTCTACATTACTCAGAGAGTGAGCTCTACATTACTCAGAGAGTGATAGCTCTACATACTCAGATAGTGATAGCTCTACATTACTCAGGAGAGTGATAGCTCTACATTACTCAGAGAGTGATAGCTCTACATTACTCAGGAGTGATAGCTCTACATACTCAGAGAGTGATAGCTCTACATTACTCAGATAGTGATAGCTCTACATCACTCAGGGAGTGACAGCTCTACATTACTCAGAGAGTGATAGCTCTACATTACTCAGAGAGTGATAGCTCTACATTACTCAGATAGTGAAGCTCTACATTACTCAGAGGATGATAGCTCTACATTACTCAGGAGTGACAGCTCTACATTACTCAGAGAGTGATAG
>JAAKFY010000166.1:104818-167825 GCA_011823955.1 Dissostichus mawsoni | reverse complement strand
GTATGTAGAGCTATCACTCTCTGAGTAATGTAGAGCTATCACTCTGAGTAATGTAGACTCACTCCATGAGTATGTAGAGCTGTCACTCTCTGAGTAATGTAGAGCTATCACTCTGAGTAATGTAGAGCTGTCACTCCTGAGTAATGTAGACTATCACTCTCTGAGTAATGTAGAGCTATCCCTCTCTGAGTAATGTAGAGCTATCACTCCATGAGTACTGTAGAGCTATCACTCTCTGAGTAATGTAGAGCTGTCACTCCCTGAGTAATGTAGAGCTATCACTTAGAGTCTATCCTCTCTGAGTAATGTAGAGCTGTCACTCTCTGAGTAATGTAGAGCTGTCACCTCTGAGTAATGTAGAGCTATCATCTCTGAGTAATGTAGAGCTTGTCATCCCTGAGTAATGTAGAGCTGTCACTCTCTGAGTAATGTAGAGCTGTCACTCTCTGAGTAATGTAGAGCTGTCACTCCTCTGAGTAATGTAGAGCTGTCACTCCTCTGAGTAATGTAGAGCTGTCACTCTCTGAGTAATGTAGAGCTGTCACTCCCTGAGTAATGTAGAGCTATCACTCCTGAGTAATGTAGAGCTATCACTCTCTGAGTAATGTAGAGCTGTCACTCCCTGAGTAATGTAGAGCTGTCACTCTCTGAGTATGTAGAGCTGTCACTCTCTGATAATGTAGAGCTATCACTCTCTGAGTAATGTAGAGCGTCACTCTCTGAGTAATGTAGAGCTGTCACTCTCTGAGTAATGTAGAGCTCTCTCTGAGTAATGTAGCTGTCACTCTGAGTAATGTAGAGCTATCACTCTCCTGAGTATGTAGAGCTATCACTCCCTGAGTAATGTAGCTATCACTCTCTGAGTAATGTAAGCTGTCCACTCTCTGAGTAATGTAGAGCTATCACTCTCTGAGTAATGTATAGCTATCACTCCCTGAGTAATGTAGAGCTATCACTCCTGATTAATGTAGAGCTATCACTCTCTGAGTAATGTAGAGCTGTCACTCCCTGAGTAATGTAGAGCTATCACTCTGAGTAATGTAGAGCTATCACTCCCTGAGTAATGTAGAGCTATCACTCCCTGAGTATGTAAGCTATCACTATCCTGAGTAATGTAGAGCTATCCTCTCTGAGTAATGTAGAGCTATCACTCTGAGTAATGTAGAGCTATCACTCTCTGAGTAATGTAGAGCTGTCACTCTCTGAGTATGTAGAGCTGTCACTCTCTGAGTAATGTAGAGCTGTCACTCTCTGAGTATGTAGAGCTTCACTCTCTGAGTAATGTAGAGCTATCACTCTCTGAGTAATGTAGAGCTATCACTCTCTGAGTAATGTAGAGCTGTCACTCTCCTGGTAATGTAGAGCTGTCCTCTCTGAGTAATGTAGAGCTGTCACTCTGAGTAATGTAGAGCTATCACTCTCTGAGTAATGTAGCTATCACTCCCTGAGTAATGTAGAGCTATCACTCCTGAGTAATGTAGCGCTATCACTCCTGAGTAATGTAGAGCTATCACTCTCGAGTAATGTAGAGCTATCACTCTCTGAGTAATGTAGAGCTATCACTCTGAGTAATGTAAGCTATCACTCCCTGAGTAATGTAGAGCTATCACTCTCTGAGTAATGTAGAGCTATCACTCTGAGTAATGTATAGCTATCACTCTCTGAGTAATGTAGAGCTATCACTCTCTGAGTAATGTAGAGCTGTCACTCCTGAGTAATGTAGAGCTATCACTCTCTGAGTAATGTAGAGCTGTCACTCTCTGAGTAATGTAGAGCTATCACTCTCTGAGTAATGTAGAGCTATCACTCTGAGTAATGTAGAGCTGTCACTCCTGAGTAATGTAGAGCTATCACTCTGAGTAATGTAGAGCTATCACTCTCTGAGTAATGTAGAGCTATCACTCTCTGAGTAATGTAGAGCTATCACTCCCTGAGTAATGTAGAGCTATCACTCCTGAGTAATGTAGGCTATCACTCCTGAGTAATGTAGAGCTATCACTCCGATAATGTAGAGCTATCACTCTCTGAGTAATGTATAGCTGTCACTCCCTGAGTAATGTAGAGCTATCACTCTCTGAGTAATGTAGAGCTATCACTCTCTGAGTAAGTAGAGCTGTCACTCCTGAGTAATGTAGAGCTATCACTCTCTGAGTAATGTAGAGCTGTCACTCTCTGAGTAATGTAGAGCTATCACTCTCTGAGTAATGTAGAGCTGTCACTCTCTGAGTAATGTAGAGCTGTCACTCCTGAGTAATGTAGAGCTATCACTCTCTGAGTAATGTAGAGCTGTCACTCTCTGAGTAATGTAGAGCTATCACTCTCTGATAATGTAGAGCTGTCACTCTCTGAGTAATGTAGACTGTCACTCTCTGAGTAATGTAGAGCTATCACTCTCTGAATGTAGAGCTGTCATCTCTGAGTAATGTAGAGCTATCACTCTCTGAGTAATGTAGAGCTGTCACTCTCTGAGTAATGTAGAGCTGTCATCACTCTGGTAATGTATAGCTATCACTCTCTGAGTAATGTAGAGCTGTCACTCTCTGAGTAATGTAGAGCTATCACTCTCTGAGTATGTAGAGCTATCACTATCCCTGAGTAATGTAGAGCTGTCACTCTCTGATAATGTAGAGCTGTCACTCTCTGAGTAATGTAGAGCTGTCACTCTCTGAGTAATGTAGAGCTATCACTCTCTGAGTAATGTAGAGCTGTCACTCTCTGAGTAATGTAGAGCTATCACTCTCTGAGTAATGTATAGCTGTCACTCTCTGAGTAATGTAGAGCTGTCACTCCTGAGTAATGTAGAGCTATCACTCCTGAGTAATGTGAGCTATCACTCTGAGTAATGTAGAGCTGTCACTCTCTGAGTAAGTAGAGCTGTCACTCTCTGAGTAATGTAGAGCTATCACTCTCTGAGTAATGTAGAGCTATCACTCTCTGAGTAATGTAGAGCTGTCACTCTCTGAGTAATGTAGAGCTATCACTCTCTGAGTAATGTAGAGCTATTCACTCTCTGAGTAATGTAGAGCTGTCACTCCTGAGTAATGTAGAGCTATCACTCCCTGAGTAATGTAGAGCTATCACTCTCTGAGTAATGTAGAGCTATCACTCTCTGAGTAATGTAGAGCGTCACTCCTCTGAGTAATGTAGAGCTATCACTCTCTGAGTAATGTAGAGCTATCACTCTGAGTAATGTAGAGCTGTCACTCTCTGAGTAATGTAAGCTATCACTCTCTGAGTAATGTAGAGCTGTCACTCTCTGAGTAATGTAGAGCTGTCACTCTCTGAGTAATGTAGAGCTATCACTCTCTGAGTAATGTAGAGCTGTCACTCTCTGAGTAATGTAGAGCTATCACTCTCTGAGTAATGTAGAGCTGTCACTCTGAGTAATGTAGAGCTATCACTCTTGAGTAATGTAGAGCTATCACTCTCTGAGTAATGTAGAGCTATCACTCTCTGAGTAATGTAGAGCTATCACTCTCTGAGTAATGTAGAGCTATCACTCTCCTGAGTAATGTAGAGCTATCACTCTCTGAGTAATGTAGAGCTATCACTCTCCTGAGTAATGTAGAGCTGTCACTCTCTGAGTAATGTAGAGCTATCACTCTCTGAGTATGTAGAGCTGTCACTCTCTGAGTAATGTAGAGCTATCACTCTCTGAGTAATGTAGAGCTATCACTCTCTGAGTAATGTAGAGCTATCACTCTCTGAGTAATGTAGAGCTGTCACTCTCTGAGTAATGTAGAGCTATCACTCTCTGAGTAATGTAGAGCTGTCACTCTCTGAGTAATGTAGAGCTATCACTCTCTGAGTAATGTAGAGCTGTCACTCTCTGAGTAATGTAGAGCTGTCACTCTCTGAGTAATGTAGAGCTATCACTATCTGAGTAATGTAGAGCTATCACTCTCTGAGTAATGTAGAGCTGTCACTCTCTGAGTAATGTAGAGCTATCACTCTCTGAGTAATGTAGAGCTGTCACTCTCTGAGTAATGTAGAGCTATCACTCTCTGAGTAATGTAGAGCTATCACTCTCTGAGTAGTAGAGCTCACTCTCTGAGTAATGTAGAGCTGTCACTCTCTGAGTAATGTAGAGCTATCACTCTCTGAGTAATGTAGAGCTATCACTCTCTGAGATAATGTAGAGCTGTCACTCCTGAGTAATGTAGAGCTATCACTCTCTGAGTAATGTAGAGCTATCATCTCTGAGTAATGTAGAGCTATCACTCTGAGTAATGTAGAGCTATCACTCCTGAGTAATGTAGAGCTATCACTCTCTGAGTAATGTAGAGCTGTCACCTCTGAGTAATGTAGAGCTATCACTCTCTGAGTAATGTAGAGCTATCACTCTCTGAGTAAGTAGAGCTATCACTCCCTGAGTAATGTAGAGCTATCACTCTCTGAGTAATGTAGAGCTATCACTCTCCTGAGTAATGTAGAGCTATCACTCTCTGAGTAATGTAGAGCTATCACTCTGAGTAATGTAGAGCTATCACTCTCTGAGTAATGTAGAGCTATCACTCTCTGAGTAATGTAGAGCTGTCACTCTGAGTAATTAGAGCTATCACTCTCTGAGTAATGTAGAGCTATCACTCCTGAGTAATGTAGAGCTATCACTCTGAGTAATGTAGAGCTATCACTCTCTGAGTAATGTAGAGCTATCACTCTGAGTAATGTAGAGCTGTCACTCCTGAGTAATGTAGAGCTATCACTCTCTGAGTAATGTTAGAGCTATCACTCTCTGAGTAATGTAGAGCTATCACTCTCTGAGTAATGTAGAGCTATCACTCTCTGAGTATGTAGAGCTATCACTCTCTGAGTAATGTAGAGCTATCACTCTCTGAGTAATGTAGAGCTGTCACTCTCTGAGTAATGTAGAGCTGTCACTCTCTGAGTAATGTAGAGCTATCACTCTCTGAGTAATGTAGAGCTGTCACTCTCTGAGTAATGTAGAGCTGTCACTCTCTGAGTAATGTAGAGCTGTCACTCCCTGAGTAATGTAGAGCTGTCACTCTCTGAGTAATGTTCTGAGCTGTCACTATCTGAGTAATGTAGAGCTATCACTCTCTGAGTAATGTAGAGCTGTCACTCTGAGTAATGTAGAGCTATCACTCTCTGATAATGTAGAGCTGTCACTCCCGAGTAATGTAGAGCTATCACTCTCTGAGTAATGTAGAGCTGTCACTCTCTGAGTATGTAGAGCTGTCACTCTGAGTAATGTAGAGCTATCACTCCCTGATAATGTAGAGCTATCACTCTCTGAGTAATGTAGAGCTGTCACTCCCTGAGTAATGTAGAGCTATCACTCTCTGAGTAATGTAGAGCTGTCACTCTCTGAGTAATGTAGAGCTGTCACTCTGAGTAATGTAGAGCTATCACTCTCTGAGTAATGTAGAGCTATCACTCTCTGAGTAATGTAGAGCTATCACTCTCTGAGTAATGTAGAGCTGTCACTCTCTGAGTAATGTAGAGCTATCACTCTCTGAGTAATGTAGAGCTATCACTCTCTGAGTAATGTAGAGCTGTCACTCTGAGTAATGTAGAGCTATCACTCTGAGTAATGTAGAGCTGTCACTCTGCTAATGTAGAGCTATCACTCTCTGAGTAATGTAGAGCTATCACTCTCTGAGTAATGTAGAGCTATCACTCTCTGAGTAATGTAGAGCTATCACTCTGAGTAATGTAGAGCTCACTCCTGAGTAATGTAGAGCTATGTCACTCCTGAGTAATGTAGAGCTATCACTCTGAGTAATGTAGAGCTGTCACTCCCTGAGTAATGTAGAGCTGTCACTCTGAGTAATGTAGAGCTATCACTCTCTGAGTAATGTAGAGCTGTCACTCTGAGTAATGTAGAGCTGTCACTCTGAGTAATGTAGAGCTGTCACTCTCTGAGTAATGTAGAGCTGTCACTCTCTGAGTAATGTAGAGCTGTCACTCTGAGTAATGTAGAGCTATCACTCCCTGAGTAATGTAGAGCTGTCACTCTGAGTAATGTAGAGCTATCACTCTGAGTAATGTAGAGCTGTCACTCCTGAGTAATGTAGAGCTGTCACTCCCTGAGTAATGTAGAGCTATCACTCCCTGAGTAATGTAGAGCTGTCACTCTGAGTAATGTAGAGCTGTCACTCTGAGTAATGTAGAGCTGTCACTCTGAGTAATGTAGAGCTGTCACTCTGAGTAATGTAGAGCTGTCACTCTGAGTAATGTAGAGCTATCACTCCCTGAGTAATGTAGAGCTATCACTCTGAGTAATGTAGAGCTGTCACTCTGAGTAATGTAGAGCTATCACTCTCTGAGTAATGTAGAGCTATCACTCCCTGAGTAATGTAGAGCTGTCACTCTGAGTAATGTAGAGCTGTCACTCTGAGTAATGTAGAGCTGTCACTCTGAGTAATGTAGAGCTATCACTCTCTGAGTAATGTAGAGCTGTCACTCCCTGAGTAATGTAGAGCTGTCACTCTGAGTAATGTAGAGCTGTCACTCTCTGAGTAATGTAGAGCTGTCACTCTCTGAGTAATGTAGAGCTGTCACTCTGAGTAATGTAGAGCTGTCACTCTGAGTAATGTAGAGCTGTCACTCCTGAGTAATGTAGAGCTGTCACTCTCTGAGTAATGTAGAGCTGTCATACTCTGAGTAATGTAGAGCTGTCACTCTGAGTAATGTAGAGCTGTCCTCTGAGTAATGTAGAGCTGTCACTCTCTGAGTAATGTAGAGCTGTCACTCTCTGAGTAATGTAGAGCTGTCACTCTCTGAGTAATGTAGAGCTGTCACTCTCTGAGTAATGTAGAGCTGTCACTCTCTGAGTAATGTAGAGCTGTCACTCTGAGTAATGTAGAGCTGTCACTCTCTGAGTAATGGAGCTGTCACTCTCTGAGTAATGTAGAGCTGTCACTCTGAGTAATGTAGAGCTGTCACTCTGAGTAATGTAGAGCTGTCACTCTCTGAGTAATGTAGAGCTGTCACTCTGAGTAATGTAGAGCTGTCACTCTGAGTAATGTAGAGCTGTCACTCTGAGTATGTAGAGCTGTCACTCTGAGTATGTAGAGCTGTCACTCTGAGTAATGTAAGCTCCAGTTTGATGAACAGCAGTCTTATTATCTGTATACATTCAGAGGACTTTATTCCGTCATCGTTCGGGGTTTAACGGTTCACATAATTCACGGTTCGTACGACAAGAAAAAACAAAATAAGTCATAATTCCAGGTTTGTTGTTATTTATTTTGAACAGTGCAAGTTTCAGTTTAAAAATAAGGAACTCTAACATTTGAATAATTAACTTTATTACACAGTTAAAAACAAACCACGAACAGTACACACACTCAGATGGCCATATTATCTATAATGGCTGATGTCAAACAAAAACGTTTCATCAAGCTGTAAAAATAAAAAGAATGTCTTGAAAATATTACAAAATAATAATAAGAAAGTGTTTCCAGGGCGAAGCATAGCCGTTGAAATATATATGCCAATAGCTTCCGTTATCTATTTGTGTCTCTCGGCTCTCATGTCTATGGGCTTCTTAAAAGTAATAAGCTGTTGAGCTGCTGCTGTCTTTCGCCGGGCTCCGGTGACTGGGACCTCTGGCTGCATACCGCACCGCTGTGGAACAACCCCGACACACCACTCGCACTCCATCAGCAGGTCTCCCTTGAAAAATAGATCGATGATCTCAATGGGATTCACCTGGTTAAATAAAGGTTTGAAATGAAATCGTTGTTGTAGTCCACAGGGAACCCGAATGTTCCCACAGCTGATTTAAAAGAAGCAGGTGGGTCTTTTAGCTCCTGTGTGTTATCTGAAATCGCCATACTAACTTTTCTTCTTTTGTATTACAGCTTTTAGGCCTTCCAGTTCTCGTCTTCCATAAAAAAGAAAAGGTCCAATTTTTTAAAGTTTTAATAGTTTTTACAACATTATTTATCAAATCAAGAGGAATGTCGAAACAATGACTCAGCAGAAATACAAGCCCCACCCACCCAGTGTCCTGTGGGCGGGGTCAATCAGCATCTGCAATCTAATTGGATGTTCTTGTTGCCACGGTGACAGCTCTTCTCTTGTCTCTGGAAGAAGCCTATTCATTTTCAAAGTAAGTCTTTAGTTTAGGCTTTCAGTTCTTCCAACGAATTTGCTGAAAGAGAAGAAGGAAAAAAAAGGTCACATGATGACCCCCCCTCAGGGTTGCCCCCCCCCTCACCTGGTTGCCCCCCACCCTCACCTGATTGGTCAGCAGCTCATCGATCTTCCTCTCCTCGGCCGACCCCCTCTCGACCTTCCCTCGGTATCCTAGCAACTGCTGCCGGTCCTTCAGGTCTCGGTATGTCTGATTGGCCCAGAGAGACGCCAGTCATCATGACATAAACAACGTAAGTAAGCTTTTAAATACTCATTATTATTGTTATTATGAAAGTCTCACGTTGATAACGATGTCGTGACATTTATGTTTCTGGGCCAAAGTGATCCTAAGCTCCGCGTCATCAACCAGCGCCACGTAGTCCTGCAGCACCTGTCAATCAAACAACACACCTGTCAATCAAAAAACACACCTGTCAATCAATCAACACACCTGTCAATCAACACACCTGTCAATCAATCACACCACCTGTCAATCAATCGCACACCTGTCAATCAAAAAACACACCTGTCAATCAATCAACACACCTGTCAATCAATCAACACACCTGTCAATCAACCAACACACCTGTCAAACAACAGCACACCTGTCAATCAACACACCTGTCAATCAATCAACACACCTGTCAATCAATCAACACACCTGTCAATCATCAACACACCTGTCAATCAATCGCACACCTGTCAATCAAAAAACACACCTGTCAATCAATCAACACACCTGTCAATCAATCAACACACCTGTCAATCAACCAACACACCTGTCAAACAACAGCACACCTGTCAATCAACACACCTGTCAATCAATCAACACACCTGTCAATCAAACAACACACACTGTCAAAGAAACAACACACCTGTCAATCAACACACCTGTCAATCAATCAACACACCTGTCAATCAACAACACACCTGTCAAAGAAACAACACACCTGTCAAACAACAAAACACCTGTCAAACAACAACACACCTGTCAATCAAAAAACACACCTGTCAAACAACAACAACACCTGTCAAACAACAACACACCTGTCAAACAACAACAACTGTCAAACAACAACACACCTGTCAAAGAAACAACACACCTGTCAATCAACACACCTGTCAATCAATCAACACACCTGTCAATCAAACAAAACACCTGTCAATCAAACAACACACCTGTCAATCAATTAACACACCTGTCAATCAATCAACACACCAAACAACACACCTGTCAATCAAATAACACACCTGTCAATCAATCAACACACCTGTCAAAGAAACAACACACCTGTCAATCAAACAACACACCTGTCAATCAAACAACACACCTGTCAATCAATCAACACACCTGTCAAGGAAACAACACACCTGTCAATCAAATAACACACCTGTCAATCAATCAACACACCTGTCAAAGAAACAACACACCTGTCAATCAACACACCTGTCAATCAAACAACCACCTGTCAATCAATCAACACACCTGTCAAAGAAACAACACACCTGTCAATCAACAACACACCTGTCAATCAATCAACACACCTGTCAAAGAAACAACACACCTGTCAATCAACACACACCTGTCAATCAAACAACACACCTGTCAATCAATCAACACACCTGTCAAAAACACACTGTCAATCAACACACACCTGTCAATCAACACACCTGTCAATCAATCAACACACCTGTCAAACAACAGCACACCTGTCATTCAACAGCACACCTGCCAGTCGCACACCTGTTTTCAGCAGGGTAGCCCCTCCCTCTCACCTGTGTGGGGGCGGAGTTCTTCTGCAGGACGTCGACCACGCGCTGGAAGCTGAGTGGAGATTTCTTCTTGGTGAATCCGAGCCAGTTCCTGCAGGTAAACAGAGCGTCGACGTCCGACCACGCCTTCAGCTTCGCCCGCGCAGCTAGAGCCGTCACGAAAAACTGCTTCTCCGAGATCTGAGGTCAGAGGTCAACCAGGTGAGAGGGCGAAGACCTTACCTGTAACCTCCTGTAACTCACCTGTCAAACCACCATGGCTCACCTTGAAGGTCTGACGCACGTTCAGAGGGCTGCTGAAGGTGCCCTGCAAACAGGAAGAGACGCAAGTTAAACTGCTTTCAATATTCAGGTTCAGAATAACCTCTGCTTAATTTAGTTTAAACCGGACTAACCTCGGTCTGGTCTAGTTTAACCCGGACTAACTTGGAACTGGTTTAACCCGGACTAACCTCGGCCTGGTTTAATCCGGACTAACCTCAGCCTGGTTTAACCTGGACTCACCTCGGCCTAGTTTAACCCGGACTAACCTCGGCCTGGTTTAACCCGGACTCACCTCGGCCCAGTTTAACCCGGACTAACCTGGAACTGGTTTAACCCGGACTAACCTCGGTCTGGTTTAACCCGGACTAACCTCGGCCTGGTTTAACCCGGACTAACCTCGGCCTGGTTTAACCCGGACTCACCTCGGCCTAGTTTAACCCGGACTAACCTAGGCCTGGTTTAACCCGGACTAACCTCGGCCTGGTTTAACCCGGACTCACCTCGGCCCAGTTTAACCCGGACTAACCTGGAACTGGTTTAACCCGGACTAACCTCGGTCTGGTTTAACCCGGACTCCTCGGCCTGGTTTAACCCGGACTCACCTCGGCCTTGTTTAACCCGGACAAACCTCGGCCTAGTTTAGTTTAACCCGGACTAACCTGGAACTGGTTTAACCTGGACTAACCTCGGCCTGGTTTAACCCGGACTAACCTCGGTCTAGTTTAGTTTAACCCGGACTAACCTGGAACTGGTTGAACCCGGACTAACCTTGGCCTGGTTTAAACCGGACTAACCTCGGCCTAGTTTAGTTTAACCTGGAACTGGTTTAACCCGGACTAACCTCGGCCTGGTTTAAGCCGGACTAACCTCGGCCTGGTTTAGTTTGACCCGGACTAACCTGGAACTGGTTTAACCCGGACTAACCTGGAACTGGTTTAACCCGGACTAACCTCGGCCTCGGAGTAGTGGTAGAAGCAGCAGTAGTACAGCGTTGTGATCAGCGGCATGTTGAGAATCGAAGCTTTCCTTGGAAACTTCTGGAAGATTTCCAGCTTCCCTCCTCGCTCAGCCTGCCGATCGGTGGCCTGCAAGAGGTGGGATTACACTGGAGTTAAATTGTAGTTAAACTGGGATTAAACTGGGATTAAACTGGGATTAAACGAGTTAAACTGGAGTTAAACTGGGATTAAACTGGGATTAAACGAGTTAAACTGGAGTTAAACTGGAGTTAAACTGGGATTAAACTGGAGTTAAACTGGGATTAAACGGATTAAACGAGTTAAACTGGATTAAACTGGAGTTAAACTGGGATTAAACTGGAGTTAAACTGGGATTAAACTGGAGTTAAACTGGAGTTAAACTGGTATTAAACTGGGATTAAACTGGAGTTAAACTGGGATTAAACTGGAGTTAAACTGGGATTAAACTGGGATTAAACTGGGATTAAACTGGAGTTAAACTGGGATTAAACTGGAGTTAAACTGGGATTAAACTGGGATTAAACTGGAGTTAAACTGGGATTAAACTGGAGTTAAACTGGGATTAAACTGGAGTTAAACTGGGATTAAACTGGAGTTAAACTGGGATTAAACTGGAGTTAAACTGGAGTTAAACTGGGATTAAACTGGAGTTAAACTGGGATTAAACTGGAGTTAAACTGGGATTAAACTGGAGTTAAACTGGGATTAAACTGCAGTTAAACTGGAGTTACACTGGGATTAAACTGAGTTAAACTGGGATTAAACTGGGATTAAACTGGAGTTAAACTGGAGTTAAACTGGGATTAAACTGGGATTAAACTGGAGTTAAACTGGAGTTAAACTGGAGTTAAACTGGGATTAAACTGGAGTTAAACTGGGATTAAACTGGGATTAAACTGGAGTTAAACTGGGATTAAACTGGAGTTAAACTGGGATTAACTGGGATTAAACTGGAGTGAAACTGGGATTAAACTGGAGTGAAACTGGAGTTAAACTGGGATTAAACTGGAGTTAAACTGGGATTAAACTGGAGTTAAACTGGGATTAAACTGGAGTTAAACTGGAGTTAAACTGGGATTAAACTGGAGTTAAACTGGGATTAAACTGGATTAAACTGGAGTTAAACTGGATTAAACTGGATTAAACTGGAGTTAAACTGGGTTAAACTGGATTAAACTGGAGTTAAACTGGGATTAAACTGGAGATAAACTGGATTAAACTGGGATTAAACTGGAGTTAAAGGGATTAAACTGGGATTAAACTGGAGTTAAACTGGGATTAAACTGGAGTTAAACTGGGATTAAACTGGTGTTAAACTGGAGTTAAACTGGGATTAAACTGGGATTAAACTGGAGTTAAACTGGAGTTAAACTGGGATTAAACTGGAGTTAAACTGGGATTAAACTGGAGTTAAACTGGATTAAACTGGATTAAACTGCAGTTAAATTGGAGTTACTGGGATTAAACTGGAGTTAAACTGGAGTTAAACTGGAGTTAAACTGGATTAAACTGGGATTAAACTGGAGTTAAACTGGATTAAACTGGAGTTAAACTGGATTAAACTGGAGTTAAACTGGGATTAAACTGGGATTAAACTGGAGTTAAACTGGGATTAAACTGGAGTTAAACTGGGATTAACTGGGATTAAACTGGAGTGAAACTGGATTAAACTGGAGTGAAACTGGGATTAAACTGGGATTAAACTGGAGTTAAACTGGAGTTAAACTGGAGTTAAACTGGGATTAAACTGGAGTTAAACTGGATTAAACTGGGATTAAACTGGAGATAAACTGGAGTTAAACTGGGATTAAACTGGAGTTAAACTGGAGTTAAACTGGAGTTAAACTGGGATTAAACTGGGATTAAACTGGAGTTAAACTGGAGTTAAACTGGGATTAAACTGGAGTTAAACTGGATTAAACTGGAGTTAAACTGGGATTAAACTGGAGTTAAACTGGAGTTAAACTGGATTAAACTGGAGATAAACTGGAGATAAACTGGAGATAAACTGGAGTTAAACTGGGATTAAACTGGAGTTAAACTGGAGTTAAACTGGAGTTAAACTGGGATTAAACTGGAGTTAAACTGGGATTAAACTGGAGTTAAAATGGAGAGTTAAACTGGGATTAAACTGGAGTTAAACTGGAGTTAAACTGGGATTAAACTGGAGTTAAACTGGAGTTAAACTGGGATTAAACTGGAGATAAACTGGAGATAAACTGGAGATAAACTGGAGTTAAACTGGGATTAAACTGGAGTTAAACTGGAGTTAAACTGGAGTTAAACTGGATTAAACTGGGATTAAACTGGAGTTAAACTGGATTAAACTGGAGTTAAACTGGGATTAAACTGGTGTTAAAGGAGTTAAACTGGGAACTGGGATTAAACTGGATTAAACTGGGATTAAACTGGAGTTAAACTGGGATTAAACTGGAGTTAAACTGGAGTTAAACTGGGATTAAACTGGAGTTAAACTGGGATTAAACTGGGATTAAACTGGGATTAAACTGGAGTTAAACTGGAGTTAAACTGGGATTAAACTGGAGTTAAACTGGGATTAAACTGGGATTCAACTGAGATTAAACTGGAGTTAAACTGGAGTTAAACTGGGATTAAACTGGAGTTAAACTGGGATTAAACTGGAGTTAAACTGGAGTTAAACTGGATTAAACTGGGATTAAACTGGGATTAAACTGGAGTTAAAACTGGAGTTAAACTGGGATTAAACTGGAGTTAAACTGGGATTAAACTGGGATTAAACTGGGATTAAACTGGAGTGAAACTGGGATTAAACTGGAGTGAAACTGGGATTAAACTGGGATTAAACTAGAGTTAAACTGGAGTTAAACTGGGATTAAACTGGAGTTAAACTGGGATTAAACTGGAGTTAAACTGGGATTAAACTGGGATTAAACTGGGATTAAACTGGAGTTAAACTGGGATTAAACTGGAGTTAAACTGGAGTTAAACTGGGTTAAACTGGGATTAAACTGGGATTAAACTGGGATTAAACTGGGATTGAACTGGAGTTAAACTGGAGTTAAACTGGGATTAAACTGGAGTTAAACTGGGATTAAACTGGAGTTAAACTGGGATTAAACTGGGATTAAACTGGAGTTAAACTGGGATTAAACTGGGATTAAACTGGGATTAAACTGGGATTAAACTGGGATTAAACTGGAGTTAAACTGGAGTTAAACTGGGATTAAACTGGAGTTAAACTGGGATTAAACTGGGATTAAACTGGGATTAAACTGGATTAAACTGGAGTTAAACTGGAGTTAAACTGGGATTAAACTGGAGTTAAACTGGGATTAAACTGGGATTAAACTGGGATTAAACTGGAGTTAAACTGGAGTTAAACTGGGATTAAACTGGAGTTAAACTGGATTAAACTGGGATTAAACTGGGATTAAACTGGAGTTAAACTGGAGTTAAACTGGGATTAAACTGGAGTTAAACTGGGATTAAACTGGGATTAAACTGGAGTTAAACTGGAGTTAAACTGGGATTAAACTGGAGTTAAACTGGGATTAAACTGGGATTAAACTGGGATTAAACTGGAGTTAAACTGGGATTAAACTGGAGTTAAACTGGAGTTAAACTGGGATTAAACTGGGATTAAACTGGATTAAACTGGGATTAAACTGGAGTTAAACTGGAGTTAAACTGGGATTAAACTGGAGTTAAACTGGGATTAAACTGGAGTTAAACTGGAGTTAAACTGGGATTAAACTGGAGTTAAACTGGGATTAAACTGGAGATAAACTGGAGATAAACTGGAGTTAAACTGGGATTAAACTGGATTAAACTGGAGTTAAACTGGAGTTAAACTGGAGTTAAACTGGGATTAAACTGGGATTAAACTGGAGTTAAACTGGGATTAAACTGGAGTTAAACTGGAGTTAAACTGGGATTAAACTGGTGTTAAACTGGAGTTAAACTGGGATTAAACTGGGATTAAACTGGATTAAACTGGAGTTAAACTGGATTAAACTGGAGTTAAACTGGGAAAACTGGGATTAAACTGGGATTAAACTGGAGTTAAAGGAGTTAAACTGGGATTAAACTGGAGTTAAACTGGAGTTAAACTGGGATTAAACTGGAGTTAAACTGGGATTAAACTGGTGTTAAACTGGAGTTAAACTGGGATTAAACTGGGATTAAACTGGGATTAAACTGGGATTAAACTGGAGTTAAACTGGAGTTAAACTGGGATTAAACTGGAGTTAAACTGGGATTAAACTGGATTAAACTGGGATTAAACTGGGATTAAACTGTTGTTAAACTGGGATTAAACTGGAGTTAAACTGGAGAAACTGGGTTAAACTGGGATTAAACTGGGATTAAACTGGGATTAAACTGGGATTAAACTGGAGTTAAACTGGAGTTAAACTGGGATTAAACTGGAGTTAAACTGGGATTAAACTGGAGTTAAACTGGGATTAAACTGGGATTAAACTGGAGTTAAACTGGGATTAAACTGGGATTAAACTGGGATTAAACTGGATTAAACTGGGATTAAACTGGAGTTAAACTGGATTAAACGGAGTTAAACTGGAGTTAAACTGGGATTAAACTGGATTAAACTGGGATTAAACTGGAGTTAAACTGGAGTTAAACTGGGATTAAATTGGAGTTAAACTGGGATTAAACTGGAGTTAAACTGGGATTAAACTGGAGTTAAACTGGGATTAAACTGGGATTAAACTGGGATTAAACTGGAGTTAAACTGGGATTAAACTGGGATTAAACTGGGATTAAACTGGGTTAAACTGGGATTAAACTGGGATTAAACTGGATTAAACTGGGATTAAACTGGAGTTAAACTGGGATTAAACTGGGATTAAACTGGGATTAAACTGGGATTAAACTGGGATTAAACTGGGATTAAACCGACCTCGATGATGATTTGTCTCTCCAGCAGAGTGTAGTGATCCTGGACGAGAGAAAAATCTTCTGGAGAAAATGGAAGACTGGAAACAGAGTATTTGTATGCAAATATCAGTTCAGAGTATTTGTACGTGTTAAAGTACGTAAACATCAGTTCAGAGTATTTGTACACGTGTTAAAGTACGTAAACATCAGTTCAGAGTATTTGTACACGTGTTAAAGTATGCAAACATCAGTTCAGAGTATTTGTATACACGTTTAAGTACGTAAACATCAGTTCAGAGTATTTGTACACGTGTTAAAGTATGCAAACATCAGTTCCGTGTATTTGTATACGCATTTAAGTACGTAAACATCAGTTCAGAGTATTTGTATACGCGTTTAAGTACGTAAACATCAGTTCAGAGTATTTGTACACGTGTTAAAGTATGCAAACATCAGTTCCGTGTATTTGTATACGCATTTAAGTACGTAAACATCAGTTCAGAGTATTTGTATACGCGTTTAAGTACGTAAACATCAGTTCAGAGTATTTGTACACGTGTTAAAGTACGTAAACATCAGTTCAGAGTATTTGTATACGCGTTTAAGTACGTAAACATCAGTTCAGAGTATTTGTACACGTGTTAAAGTATGCAAACATCAGTTCAGAGTATTTGTATACACGTTTAAGTACGTAAACATCAGTTCAGAGTATTTGTACACGTGTTAAAGTATGCAAACATCAGTTCCGTGTATTTGTATACGCATTTAAGTACGTAAACATCAGTTCAGAGTATTTGTATACGCGTTTAAGTACGTAAACATCAGTTCAGAGTATTTGTACACGTGTTAAAGTATGCAAACATTAGTTCAGTGTATATGTACACGTGTTACCCGAGGCAGCTCTTCAGGAAGTCCCGCCTCTTGTTTTCGTCAGCAATGCTCAGGTGTTCTTTATACTGTAGCAGCTGTCGCCATGGAAACAGAAACAGAAAGTGAAATCACCTGTGAACTCAGGAAGTGTGTAGTGTGTGTTTGTGCTATGTGTGTGTAGTGTGTGTTTGTGCTATGTGTGTGTTTGTGTGTTTGTGCTATGTGTGTGTAGTGTGTGTAATGTGTGTGTGTGTTTGTGCTATGAGTGTGTAGTGTGTGTTTGTGCTATGTGTGTGTAGTGTGTAGTGTGTGTTTGTGCTATGTGTGTGTAGTGTGTGTTTGTGCTATGTGTGTGTAGTGTGTAGTGTGGTTTGTGCTATGTATGTGTAGTGTGTGTTTGTGCTATGTGTGTGTAGTGTGTAGTGTGTGTTTGTGCTATGTGTGTGTAGTATGTGTTTGTGTGTTTGTGCTATGAGTGTGTAGTGTGTGTTTGTGCTATGAGTGTGTAGTGTGTGTTTGTGCTATGTGTGTGTAGTGTGTGTTTGTGCTATGTGTGTGTAGTGTGTAGTGTGTGTTTGTGCTATGTGTGTGTAGTATGTGTTTGTGTGTTTGTGCTATGTGTGTGTAGTGTGTGTTTGTGCTATGTGTGTGTACTTGTTATTTGTTGTACGTACCGCCACGTCCTCCGTTCGGCCCAGAGCTCTAAGCAGCAGAAGAAGGAATCACATCAGATAAACTCAGTGTGTGCAGGTGTGTGTAGGTGTGTACAGGTGTGTGCAGGTGTGTACAGGTGTGTGCAGGTGTGTGTAGGTGTGTACAGGTGTGTGCAGGTGTGTACAGGTGTGAGCAGGTGTGTACAGGTGTGTACAGGTGTGTGCAGGTGTGTGTAGGTGTGTACAGGTGTGAGCAGGTGTGTGCAGGTGTGTACAGGTGTGAGTAGTGTGTACAGGTGTGAGCAGGTGTGTACAGGTGTGAGCAGGTGTGTACAGGTGTGTACAGGTGTGTACAGGTGTGAGCAGGTGTGAGCAGGTGTGAGCAGGTGTGTACAGGTGTGAGCAGGTGTGTACAGGTGTGTACAGGTGTGAGCAGGTGTGTACAGGTGTGAGCAGGTGTGTACAGGTGTGTGCAGATGTGTACAGGTGTGTGTAGGTGTGTACAGGTGTGTAAAGGTGTGTGTAGGTGTGTGTAGGTGTGTACAGGTGTGTGTAGGTGTGTGTAGGTGTGTACAGGTGGTGCAGGTGTATACAGGTGTGTAGGTGTGTACAGGTGTGTACAGGTGTGTGTAGGTGTGTGTAGGTGTGAGTAGGTGTGTACAGGTGTGAGCAGGTGTGTACAGGTGTGAGCAGGTGTGTACAGGTGTGAGCAGGTGTGAGCAGGTGTGTACAGGTGTGAGTAGGTGTGTACAGGTGTGAGCAGGTGTGTACAGGTGTGAGCAGGTGTGTACAGGTGTGTACAGGTGTGAGCAGGTGTGAGCAGGTGTGAGCAGGTGTGTACAGGTGTGAGCAGGTGTGTACAGGTGTGTACAGGTGTGAGTAGGTGGTACAGGTGTGAGCAGGTGTGTACAGGTGTGAGCAGGTGTGTACAGGTGTGTACAGGTGTGAGCAGGTGTGAGCAGGTGTGAGCAGGTGTGTACAGGTGTGAGCAGGTGTGTACAGGTGTGTACAGGTGTGAGCAGGTGTGTACAGGTGTGTGCAGATGTGTACAGGTGTGTGTAGGTGTGTAAAGGTGTATGTAGGTGTGTGTAGGTGTGTACAGGTGTGTGTAGGTGTGTACAGGTGTGTGCAGGTGTGTACAGGTGTGTGTAGGTGTGTACAGGTGTGTACAGGTGTGTGCAGGTGTGTACAGGTGTGTGCAGGTGTGTACAGGTGTGTGCAGGTGTGTACAGGTGTGTGCAGGTGTGTACAGGTGTGTGCAGGTGTGTACAGGTGTGTGTAGGTGTGTACAGGTGTGTGCAGGTGTGTGCAGGTGTGTGCAGGTGTGTGCAGGTGTGTGCAGGTGTGTAGGTGTGTACAGGTGTGTGCAGGTGTGTACAGGTGTGTGCAGGTGTGTGCAGGTGTGTGCAGGTGTGTGCAGGTGTGTACAGGTGTATGTAGGTGTGTACAGGTGTGTGCAGGTGTGTACAGGTGTGTGTAGGTGTGTACAGGTGTGTGTAGGTGTGTACAGGTGTGTGTAGGTGTGTACAGGTGTGTGTAGGTGTGTACAGGTGTGTGTACAGGTTAGGGATGCATATCGTTGACTTTTTTACGATACCGATACCACTGAACGATACCGATACTCAACCGATACATATCGTGATACTTTCATGTTGCATAAGGGAAAATGTATCATCCCGCAATTACTCCAATGAAGCGCTTTACGATATAGTTAACATGTCAAATGAATATTAAATTCAATTGTGCGACTTGGACCTTTTAGTTCTAAACAAACAATGAAAATACATTAAAAATAGGAAGAAAACCGATTATGGAATTGGAATATAATTTATAACACCCGCCATCAGGTGTGACGCGTGAATAGCACATCATATCAACAATATGGCGCAGCCCACACTCCACAGTGACTCGTTTGTGGAGTTTCACGTCAAAATTGACATCGTAATTTGACGGTTTGGGCCCGAGTTTAAGGATATTACGGCTCACTTTTTAAATTAAATGTAAAAAAATGTATATTTAAAGTTTTTTTTTTTTTTTTTTTTAAATTATCGAAACCGGATCTGATTTCGGTAAGGTATACCGTAGCCACCAGTATCCGGTGTTTCGGTCATACCGGATACCGGTATGCATCCCTAGTACAGGTGTACTCAGAGACCTGAACAGCTCCTGCAGCAGACGGTGGTCTCGGCTCTCTCTCAGGTAGCAGATTAAATGTCTCAGAGCCGTTTGTCTGGACTGCAGCTCGCGGAACAAAAGCTCTGTCAGAAACAGGAAGTAACATCAGGTTCAACAGGAAGTAACATCAGGTTCAACAGGAAGTAACATCAGGTACAACAGGAAGTAACATCAGGTTCAACAGGAAGTAACATCAGGTTCAACAGGAAGTAACATCAGGTTCAACAGGAAGTAACATCAGGTTCAACAGGAAGTAACATCAGGTTCAACAGGAAGTAACATCAGGTTCAACAGGAAGTAACATCAGGTACAACAGGAATTAGTATTCTCTCACCTTTACTCAGAGTCCTCTTTAAATATATCAAAACCTGCGTGGAGAGAACAGCTGTTATTAAAGTTATATGAGATAGTGTTGTCATGCTTCAAATGATAAATAAAGTTATATATGATGTTGTGATTATAAATAAAGTTACGGCGGTGATGACGTTCCCATCGTTGGCGCTGACGGAGAAGTCGAGCAGCAGCAGTTTGTCCTGCAGGGAGCGGAACTTCTCCAGAGACACGGCCTGAAGTACAAGTACACAGAGTACTGCATTACTGCATTATTACACGGCCTGAAGTACAAGTACAGCGTACTGCATTACTGCATTATACACCGCCTGAAGTACAAGTACAGCGTACTGCATTACTGCATTATTACACGGCCTGAAGTACAAGTACAGCGTACTGCATTACTGCATTATTACACGGCCTGAAGTACAAGTACAGCGTACTGCATTACTGCATTATACACCGCCTGAAGTACAAGTACAGCGTACTGCATTACTGCATTATACACCGCCTGAAGTACAAGTACAGCGTACTGCATTACTGCTTTATACACCGCCTGAAGTACAAGTACACAGAGTACTGCATTACTGCATTATTACACGGCCTGAAGTACAAGTACAAAGGGTACTGCATTACTGCATTATTACACCGCCTGAAGTACAAGTACAGCGTACTGCATTACTGCTTTATACACCGCCTGAAGTACAAGTACACAGAGTACTGCATTACTGCATTATACACCGCCTGAAGTACAAGTACAAAGGGTACTGCATTACTGCATTATACACCGCCTGAAGTACAAGTACAGCGTACTGCATTACTGCATTATACACCGCCTGAAGTACAAGTACAGCGTACTGCATTACTGCATTATACACCGCCTGAAGTACAAGTACAGCGTACTGCATTACTGCATTATACACCGCCTGAAGTACAAGTACAGCGTACTGCATTACTGCTTTATACACCGCCTGAAGTACAAGTACACAGAGTACTGCATTATACACCGCCTGAAGTACAAGTACAGCGTACTGCATTACTGCTTTATACACCGCCTGAAGTACAAGTACAGCGTACTGCATTATACACCGCCTGAAGTACAAGTACAAAGGGTACTGCATTACTGCATTATACACCGCCTGAAGTACAAGTACAAAGGGTACTGCATTACTGCATTATACACCGCCTGAAGTACAAGTACAGCGTACTGCATTATTACACCGCCTGAAGTACAAGTACAGCGTACTGCATTACTGCATTATACACCGCCTGAAGTACAAGTACAAAGGGTACTGCATTACTGCATTATACACCGCCTGAAGTACAAGTACAGCGTACTGCATTACTGCATTATTACACGGCCTGAAGTACAAGTACAAAGGGTACTGCATTACTGCATTATACACCGCCTGAAGTACAAGTACAAAGGGTACTGCATTACTGCATTATACACCGCCTGAAGTACAAGTACAGCGTACTGCATTACTGCATTATACACCGCCTGAAGTACAAGTACAGCGTACTGCATTACTGCTTTATACACCGCCTGAAGTACAAGTACAGCGTACTGCATTATACACCGCCTGAAGTACAAGTACAAAGGGTACTGCATTACTGCATTATACACCGCCTGAAGTACAAGTACAGCGTACTGCATTATACACCGCCTGAAGTACAAGTACAAAGGGTACTGCATTACTGCATTATACACCGCCTGAAGTACAAGTACAGCGTACTGCATTACTTTTTTTATTTAACCAGATAAAAAAGCATTGAGATAAAATCTCATTTTCAAAGCTGACCCGGCCGAGAAGAGCAACGTGACTCGTTCTTACCCACAACACACACAATAAAATACAGAGAACACAACTAAGAAAACAAAAGAGGAAACAGCAGTCACTACATTGAGCACATCAGGACAGTAAGAAAGGTACTACTTATTACTGCAAGAGCAGCTGGAGGTGAGGAGCTCAGACACTTCAATCTAAAACAGGCTCTAGAGACAAGAGCCCTCAGTTTGAGACGTGAGTGAAGGTCATTCCAAGACCAAGGACCATCATGAAAAAGACTCCTTTTTCCAGCCTCAGTCCGCACAGCAGGAACCTGGAACCGTATCCAGGTGCCTGGAACCGTATCCAGGCACCTGGAACCGTATCCAGGCATCCAGGCACCTGGAACCGTATCCAGGTACCTGGAACCGTATCCAGGCACCTGAACCGTATCCAGGTACCTGGAACCGTATCCAGGCACTGGGTCTGAGGTTGTAAGAGTCACAAACTGGAGCAGATCTCTCTCATACGTACAGTGGAAGCTGACCTGAAATGGCTTCATACATGAATAAAAACCAATGCTGCATCCTACGCATAGTAAGTGAGGACCATCCAGTTAGGCTGTACAGTGTGCAACGATGAGTCCTATAGGGTGCATTTGATATATAACGCAGTGCAGAATGGTAGAGTGGGTCAAGTTTGGCCCAAACAGTGGGACAGGCAAATCTATAGATGGTGTCCCCGTAGTCCAGCTGGGACAGGAAGAAGCCAGAGACCAACCTTTTACGGGAAGAAGTTGAACAACAACATTTAAGTCTGAAAAGGAAGCCAAGAGTGAATTTCAATGTCTTAGTTAGAACTTCAATGTGGTGTTTAAAGTTCAGATTACTGTCCAACCAAAAGCCCAGATATTTGTAGGTATCGACAAACTCAACGGAGACGCCATCAAGGGTGTCAATGGAGAGGCAAGAGGACGCTGACTTGGGAGCAAAGAGCATTGCTTTGGTTTTCTTCCTGTTCAATAGCAGTTTGGAATCAAGAAGCGCATGCTGCAGCGTGATAACATCCGATTTTAAATTGGAAACTCACTAACACATCTATTAGAAAGCTGCAGCTAATTCAGAACGCTGCTGCTCGAGTCCTCACTGACACTAAGAAAGTGGATCAGTCTAGTTCTGAAGTCTTTACACTGGTTCCTCACTAACACTAAGAAAGAGGATCAGTCCAGTTCTGAAGTCTTTACACTGGTTCCTCACTAACACTAAGAAGAGGATCAGTCCAGTTCTGAAGTCTTTACACTGGTTCCTCACTGACACTAAGAAAGTGGATCAGTCTAGTTCTGAAGTCTTTACACTGGTTCCTCACTAACACTAAGAAAGAGGATCAGTCCAGTTCTGAAGTCTTTACACTGGTTCCTCACTGACACTAAGAAAGAGGATCAGTCCAGTTCTGAAGTCTTTACACTGGTTCCTCACTAACACTAAGAAAGAGGATCAGTCCAGTTCTGAAGTCTTTACACTGGTTCCTCACTAACACTAAGAAAGAGGATCAGTCCAGTTCTGAAGTCTTTACACTGGTTCCTCACTAACACTAAGAAAGAGGATCAGTCCAGTTCAGAAGTCTTTACACTGGTTCCTCACTAACACTAAGAAAGAGGATCAGACCAGTTCTGAAGTCTTTACACTGGTTCCTCTCTAACACTAAGAAAGAGGATCAGTCCAGTTCAGAAGTCTTTACACTGGTTCCTCTCTAACACTAAGAAAGAGGATCAGTCCAGTTCAGAAGTCTTTACACTGGTTCCTCACTAACTAAGAAAGAGGATCAGTCCAGTTCTGAAGTCTTTACACTGGTTCCTCTCTAACACTAAGAAAGAGGATCAGTCCAGTTCTGAAGTCTTTACACTGGTTCCTCTCTAACACTAAGAAAGAGGATCAGTCCAGTTCTGAAGTCTTTACACTGGTTCCTCTCTAACACTAAGAAAGAGGATCAGTCCAGTTCAGAAGTCTTTACACTGGTTCCTCACTGACACTAAGAAGAGGATCAGTCCAGTTCTGAAGTCTTTAACTGGTTCCTCACTACACTAAGAAGAGGATCAGTCCAGTTCAGAAGTCTTTAAACTGGTTCCTCACTAACACTAAGAAAGAGGATCAGTCCAGTTCTGAAGTCTTTACACTGGTTCCTCACTAACACTAAGAAAGAGGATCAGTCCAGTTCAGAAGTCTTTACACTGGTTCCTCACTAACAAAAGAGGATCAGTCCAGTTCAGAAGTCTTTACACTGGTTCCTCACTGACACTAAGAAAGTGGATCAGACCAGTTCTGAAGTCTTTACACTGGTTCCTCACTGACACTAAGAAAGTGGATCAGACCAGTTCTGAAGTCTTTACACTGTTCCTCACTGACACTAAGAAAGAGGATCAGTCCAGTTCTGAAGTCTTTACACTGGTTCCTCACTAACACTAAGAAAGAGGATCAGACCAGTTCTGAAGTCTTTACACTGGTTCCTCTCTAACACTAAGAAAGAGGATCAGACCAGTTCTGAAGTCTTTACACTGGTTCCTCACTAACACTAAGAAAGAGGATCAGACCAGTTCTGAAGTCTTTACACTGGTTCCTCTCTAACACTAAGAAAGAGGATCAGACCAGTTCTGAAGTCTTTACACTGGTTCCTCACTAACACTAAGAAAGAGGGTCAGACCAGTTCTGAAGTCTTTACACTGGTTCCTCACTAACACTAAGAAAGAGGATCAGTCCAGTTCTGAAGTCTTTACACTGGTTCCTCACTGACACTAAGAAAGAGGATCAGTCCAGTTCAGAAGTCTTTACACTGGTTCCTCACTACACTAAGAAAGGATCAGTCCAGTTCAGAAGTCTTTACACTGGTTCCTCACTAACACTAAGAAAGGGATCAGTCCAGTTCAGAAGTCTTTACACTGGTTCCTCACTGACACTAAGAAAGAGGATCAGTCCAGTTCAGAAGTCTTTACACTGGTTCCTCACTAACACTAAGAAAGAGGATCAGTCCAGTTCTGAAGTCTTTACACTGGTTCCTCTCTAACACTAAGAAAGAGCATCAGTCCATTCTGAAGTCTTTACACTGGTTCCTCTCTAACACTAAGAAAGAGGATCAGTCAGTTCTGAAGTCTTTACACTGGTTCCTCACTACACTAAGAAAGAGGATCAGTCCAGTTCTGAAGTCTTTACACTGGTTCCTCACTGACACTAAGAAAGAGCATCAGTCCAGTTCTGAAGTCTTTACACTGGTTCCTCTCTAACACTAAGAAAGAGGATCAGTCCAGTTCTGAAGTCTTTACACTGGTTCCTCACTGACACTAAGAAAGAGGATCAGTCCAGTTCTGAAGTCTTTACACTGGTTCCTCACTGACACTAAGAAGAGGATCAGTCCAGTTCTGAAGTCTTTACACTGGTTCCTCACTAACACTAAGAAGAGGATCAGTCCAGTTTCGAAGTCTTTACACTGGTTCCTCACTAACACTAAGAAAGAGGATCAGCCAGTTCTGAAGTCTTTACACTGGTTCCTCACACACTAAGAAAGAGGATCAGTCCAGTTCTGAAGTCTTTACACTGGTTCCTCACTGACACTAAGAAAGAGGATCAGTCCAGTTCTGAAGTCTTTACACTGGTTCCTCACTGACACTAAGAAAGAGGATCAGACCAGTTCTGAGTCAGTCTTTACACTGGTTCCTCACTGACACTAAGAAAGAGGATCAGTCCAGTTCTGAAGTCTTTACACTGGTTCCTCACTGACACTAAGAAAGAGGATCAGTCCAGTTCTGAAGTCTTTACACTGGTTCCTCACTAACACTAAGAAAGAGGATCAGACCAGTTCTGAAGTCTTTACACTGGTTCCTCACTAACACTAAGAAAGAGGATCAGTCCAGTTCTGAAGTCTTTACACTGGTTCCTCACTAACACTAAGAAAGAGGATCAGTCCAGTTCTGAAGTCTTTACACTGGTTCCTCACTAACACTAAGAAAGAGGATCAGTCCAGTTCTGAAGTCTTTACACTGGTTCCTCACTAACACTAAGAAAGAGGATCAGACCAGTTCAGAAGTCTTTACACTGGTTCCTCACTAACACTAAGAAAGAGGATCAGTCCAGTTCTGAAGTCTTTACACTGGTTCCTCACTAACACTAAGAAAGAGGATCAGACCAGTTCTGAAGTCTTTACACTGGTTCCTCTCTAACACTAAGAAAGAGGATCAGACCAGTTCTGAGTCTTTACACTGGTTCCTCACTAACACTAAGAAAGAGGATCAGTCCAGTTCTGAAGTCTTTACACTGGTTCCTCTCTAACACTAAGAAAGAGGATCAGACAGTTCTGAAGTCTTTACACTGGTTCCTCACTAACACTAAGAAAGAGGATCAGACCAGTTCTGAAGTCTTTACACTGGTTCCTCACTGACACTAAGAAAGAGGATCAGTCCAAGTTCTGAAGTCTTTACACTGGTTCCTCACTGACACTAAGAAAGAGGATCAGTCCAGTTCTGAAGTCTTTACACTGGTTCCTCACTGACACTAAGAAAGAGGATCAGTCCAGTTCTGAAGTCTTTACACTGGTTCCTCACTAACACTAAGAAAGAGGATCAGTCCAGTTCTGAAGTCTTTACACTGGCTTCCTGTGTGTCAAAGAATTGATTTCAAAAATATTGCTGCTGGTTTATAAGCTTTGAATGGTTTAGGCCCAAAATACATTTGTGACGACCTGCTAAATGATGAACCATCCAGATCTCTCAGGTCTTCAGGGACTGAGTCAGAACTAAACATGGTAAAGCAGCGTTCAGTTATTATGCTCCAAACATCTGGAACAAACTCCCAGAAACCTGCAGGTCCGCTGCAACTCTGACTACTTTTAAATCCAGGCTGAAGACTTTTCTTTTTGTCACTGCTTTTAATTGAACTATTCACATCTCAAACTGCACTGTAATTTTATCCATGTATTTTTTCTTTTAATGTTTATTTTATTATCTTTGCTTTTTAATGACTGATTTTAAATGCCATTTTCTTAATGTCTTTCATTTTTGTAAAGCACTTTGAATTGCCTTGTGTTGAAAGGTGCTGTATAAATAAACTTGCCTTGCCTAAGTCAATAAACAATGCAACACAAACAGATTTCTGATCCAAAGCAGCCTTAATATCGTCTAAGCCTTTCAGACTGGCAGTCCCAGTACTGAGCTTTGATCTGAACCCAGAATGCATAGGGTTAAGGATGTTGTGTGAATTTAAAAGAGCTTTAGCTGAGTAGAAACTAGGGACTCAAGAATCTTTGATAACAGAGAGATTTGAGAAAGGACGAGTTATTCAACTCCGTGGGATCACCAGCTTTCAAGAGGGGCGATACCAGAGCTTCCACACAGCTGGCAGTGTGTGAGTGGACAGGGAGAGATTACACATATCAGTTACTGGTTGTAATCTGAGCTGCAATTTTTCAAAGAACGGGTCGAGGCCGGCAGATTTTAGGATCAATTGAGTGCAAACCCTGTAAGACTTCAGAGACCGAGAAAGAAGTTAAATCAAAAACAGGGGAGTTCATCTCTTGACTAGCGCTGTGAGTACGACCATTAGAGAGTCAGGACTTTCTCATCACAATGTGACCAGCCTTTTTGAAGTGAGCATTGAAAGCATTAGACATACCATCTGAATCTGAAACAAAAGAATCACTGACCTTCAGTTTTTGTGGGAAACTAGAAACCTTCTTGTTCTGAAGTGATTTAAGTGCATATACACCGCCTGAAGTACAAGTACAGCGTACTGCATTACTACATTATACACAGCCTCAAGTACAAGTACAAAGAGTACTGCATGTGTACTCTGTAGTACTGCAGTGTGTGTGTTTACAGGTGTGTTACCTTTCCGTGCTGCATCCTCTGAACCGTCTCCTCAGGCGACCAATCACTGATGTAATCCTGAAACAGAACCAGCCAATCACTGATGCTATCCTGAAACAGAACCAGCCAATCACTCATGCTATCCTGAAACAGAACCAATCACTGATGTAATCCTGAAACAGAACCAATCACTGATGTAATCCTGAAACAGAACCAATCACTGATGTAATCCTGAAACAGAACCAATCACTGATGTAATCCTGAAACAGAACCAATCACTGATGTAATCCTGAAACAGAACCAATCACTGATGCTATCCTGAAACAGAACCAATCACTGATGTAATCCTGAAACAGAACCAATCACTGATGTAATCCTGAAACAGAACCAATCACTGATGTAATCCTGAAACAGAACCAATCACTGATGCTATCCTGAAACAGAACCAATCACTGATGCTATCCTGAAACAGAACCAATCACTGATGCTATCCTGAAACAGAACCAATCACTGATGTAATCCTGAAACAGAACCAATCACTGATGTAATCCTGAAACAGAACCAATCACTGATGCTATCCTGAAACAGAACCAATCACTGATGTAATCCTGAAACAGAACCAATCACTGATGCTATCCTGAAACAGAACCAATCACGGATGTAATCCTGAAACAGAACCAATCACTGATGCTATCCTGAAACAGAACCAATCACGGATGTAATCCTGAAACAGAACCAATCACTGATGTAATCCTGAAACAGAACCAATCACTGATGTAATCCTGAAACAGAACCAATCACTGATGTAATCCTGAAACAGAACCAATCACTGATGTATCCTGAAACAGAACCAATCACTGATGTAATCCTGAAACAGAACCAGCTCGTTAGGAAACGGATCAAATTAAATTCCTTCATCAGATTTATTTCGTACCTTGTATTCAGATTTGGGTTTTCGGAGTTCTGGAGCATAGAGCCGGAGAGAGGAGTCGGTGAGCGCTACGACACAAACACCTTAACATTAGGCTAACCCATTCCCCATTCATTCACTAACTCATTAACCCATTCCACATTAATTCACTAACTCATTCATTGACCCATTCACTAACTCATTCATTGACCCATTCACTAACTCATTCATTGACCCATTCACAAACTCATTCATTGACCCATTCACGAACTCATTCATTGACCCATTCACTAACTCATTCATTGACCCATTCACTAACTCATTCATTGACCCATTCACTAACTCATTCATTGACCCATTCACTAACTCATTCATTGACCCATTCACTAACTCATTCATTGACCATTCACTAACTCATTCATTGACCATTCACTAACTCATTCATTGACCCATTCACTAACTCATTCATTGACCATTCACTAACTCATTCATTGACCCATTCACTAACTCATTCATTGACCCATTCACTAACTCATTCATTGACCCGTTCACAAACTCATTCATTGACCCATTCACTAACTCATTGACCCATTCACTAACTCATTCATTGACCCATTCACTAACTCATTCATTGACCATTCACTAACTCATTCATTGCATTCATAACTAACATTCATTGACCATTCACTAACTCATTCATTGACCATTCACTAACTCATTCATTGACCCATTCACTAACTCATTCATTGACCCGTTCACAAACTCATTCATTGACCCATTCACTAACTCATTGACCCATTCACTAACTCATTCATTGACCCATTCACTAACTCATTCATTGACCATTCACTAACTCATTCATTGACCATTCACTAACTCATTCATTGACCATTCACTAACTCACACAGAGTGTATTTTACTCACAGTCGGTGAACTGCTGGAAGTTTCCTCCTTTAGTTTTCCCTGCAG
The DNA here is from genome assembly GCA_011823955.1 of Dissostichus mawsoni. Classification (NCBI taxonomy): domain Eukaryota; kingdom Metazoa; phylum Chordata; class Actinopteri; order Perciformes; family Nototheniidae; genus Dissostichus; species Dissostichus mawsoni. The sequence goes on along the minus strand of JAAKFY010000166.1, from coordinate 138,300 downwards.
AGAAAAAATCTACCTTCAGTTTCATACATTCACCTGTCTGTCTCTCACCTGTCTGTCTCTCACCTGTTTTCTCTCACCTGTCTGTTTCTCACCTGTCTGTCTCTCACCTGTCTGTTTCTCACCTGTTTGTCTCTCACCTGTCCCTCTCTCACCTGTCTGTCTCTCACCTGTCTGTCTCTCACCTGTTTGTCTCTCACCTGTCCGTCTCTCACCTGTCTGTTTCTCACCTGTCTGTCTCTCACCTGTCTGTTTCTCACCTGTTTGTCTCTCACCTGTCCCTCTCTCACCTGTCTGTCTCTCACCTGTCTCTCTCACCTGTCTGTCTCTGACCTGTCTGTCTCTCACGTGTCTGTCTCAGTGACGAAGGTAACTTCGTCACTGAGGATTGACGGCTTCGGCCTTGTAATATTGCACATGTGGTTTAGATAGAAAGTGTTCCCCCTCCCGTTTTGTCTGTGGCTGGTGATTGTGTTCACCTTGTGCCCTGTGTTGTCTCCTCCCCCCTCACCTGGTGCCCTGTGTTGTCTCCTCCCCCCTCACCTGGTGCCCTGTGTTGTCTCCTCCACCCTCACCTGGTGCCCTGTGTTGTCTCCTCCCCCCTCACCTGGTGCCCTGTGTTGTCTCCTCCCCCCTCACCTGGTGCCCTGTGTTGTCTCCTCCCCCCTCACCTGGTGCCCTGTGTTGTCTCCTCCCCCCTCACCTGTGTCTTATTGGCCTGATTAGTGAGTCTGTATTTAGGCTCTGTTTTCCCTGTCAGTAAACAGGTAGTGTGTGTGAGATCCTTGTGGCTGGTGACTGTGTTCACATGAGACAGTCATATTGAGGCTGTGTCATGCACCACAGCGATGAATAAATGCTCACACCGGGTTATATTTGAACTCTCTCTCTCTGCCTCCTTGCTTGGACGGGCCGCTCAACGGTCAGTCTCACAGTCTCTCACCTGTCTGTCTCTCACCTGTCCGTCTCACCTGTCTCTCTCTCACCTGTCCGTCTCACCTGTCTGTCTCTCACCTGTCTGTCTCTCATCTGTCTGTCTCCCACCTGTCCGTCTCACCTCTCTGTCTCTCATCTGTCTGTCTCTCACCTGTCTGTCTCACCTTTGAACAGGGAGCTCAGGAGTATCCTGATTGGCTCTTGCTGGTCGTTGAGGTGTCAGTGTTGATTTTGGGGAAGGCGGGCTCTCTGTCTGTTCTCTGATTGGACGCTGCCGTCTCGTTCACAGACCAGGATATACCTGAGGAGATGAAGCAAAATGATTACAATAATAAACTCAGCTGCGACAGCCAATCCAAGCCCAGGACTGCCCACAGGTGTTAATAATAATAAAAAACTCACTCCCCACAGGCTCTCCGCTCCAGCTGATCTTCTCCACGTCCTCTTCATCATCGTCTTCCTCCACCAGGCGGCGGATGCTGTTCACCGCCTGCTTCGACTCTTTCAACTGAAACACAGAGGAATAGCTCATAATGCTGACTCAGGGGTTAGGACTCATAATGCTGACTCAGGGTTTAGGACTCATAATGCTGACTTAGGGTTTAGACTCATAATGCTGACTCAGGGTTTAGGACTCATAACGCTGACTCAGGATTTAGGACTCATAATGCTGACTTAGGGTTTAGACTCATAATGCTGACTCATGTCAGGGGTTAGGACTCATAAAGCTGACTCAGGGGCTGGGACTCATAATGCTGACTCATGTCAGGGTTAGGACTCATAAAACGGACTTAGGGTTTAGGACTCATAATGCTGACTCAGGGGTTAGGACTCATAATGCTGACTCAGGGGCTGGGACTCATAATGCTGACTCTTGTCAGGGGTTAGGACTCATAAAACGGACTTAGGGTTTAGGACTCATAATGCTGACTCAGGGGTTAGGACTCATAAAGCTGACTCAGGGGCTGGGACTCATAATGCTGACTCTTGTCAGGGGTTAGGACTCATAAAACGGACTTAGGGTTTAGGACTCATAATGCTGACTCAGGGGCTGGGACTCATAATGCTGACTCATGTCAGGGGTTAGGACTCATAAAACGGACTTAGGGTTTAGGACTCATAATGCTGACTCAGGGGTTAGGACTCATAAGCTGACTCAGGGGCTGGACTCATAATGCTGACTCTTGTCAGGGGTTAGGACTCATAAAACGGACTTAGGGTTTAGGACTCATAATGCTGACTCAGGGGTTAGGACTCATAATGCTGACTCATGTCAGGGGTTAGGACTCATAAAACTGACTCAGGGTTTAGGACTCATAATGCTGACTCAGGGGTTAGGACTCATAACGCTGACTCAGGGTCTAGGACTCATAATGCTGACTCAGGGTTTAGGACACATAATGGTGACTCAGGGTCTAGGACTCATAATGCTGACTCAGGGTCTAGGACTCATAATGCTGACTCAGGGTTTAGAATCATAATGCTGACTCACGGTTTAGGACAAATAATGCTGACTCAGGTCAGGGTTTAGACTCATAATGCTGACTCAGGGTCTAGGACTCATATGCTGACTCAGGGTTTAGAATCATAATGCTGACTCAGGGTTTAGGACAAATAATGCTGACTCAGGTTTAATGACTCATAATGCTGACGCAGGGTCTAGGACTCATAATGCTGACTCAGGGTTTAGACTCATAATGCTGACTCAGGTTTAGACTCATAATGCTGACGCAGGGTCTAGGACTCATAATGCTGACTCAGGGTTTAGACTCATAATGCTGACTCAGGGTTAGGACTCATAATGCTGACTCAGGGTTTAGACTCATAATGCTGACTCAGGGTCTAGACTCATAATGCTGACTCAGGGTTTAGGACTCATAATGCTGACTCAGGGTTTAGGACTCATAATGCTGACTCATGTCAGGTTTAGGACTCATAATGCTGACTCAGGGTTTAGGACTCATAATGCTGACACGGGGTTTAGACTCATAATGCTGACTCAGGTCAGGGTTTAGGACTCATAATGCTGACTCAGGGTCTAGGACTCATAATGCTGACTCAGGGTTTAGGACACATAATGGTGACTCAGGGTCTAGGACTCATAATGCTGACTCAGGGTCCTAGGACTCATAATGCTGACTCAGGTCTAGGACTCATAATGCTGACTCAGGGTCTAGGACTCATAATGCTGACTCAGGTCAGGGTTTAGACTCATAATGCTGACTCAGGGTCTAGGACTCATAATGCTGACTCAGGGTTTAGAATCATAATGCTGACTCAGGGTTTAGGACAAATAATGCTGACTCAGGGTTAATGACTCATAATGCTGACGCAGGGTCTAGGACTCATAATGCTGACTCAGGGTTTAGACTCATAATGCTGACTCAGGGTTTAGACTCATAATGCTGACGCAGGGTCTAGGACTCATAATGCTGACTCAGGGTTTAGACTCATAATGCTGACTCAGGTTTAGACTCATAATGCTGACTCAGGGTCTAGGAATCATAATGCAGACTCAGGGTCTAGGACTCATAATGCTGACTCAGGGTTTAGGACTCATAATGCTGACTCAGGGTTTAGACTCATAATGCTGACTCAGGGTCTAGACTCATAATGCTGACTCAGGGTTTAGGACTCATAATGCTGACTCAGGGTTTAGGACTCATAATGCTGACTCATGTCAGGGTTTAGGACTCATAATGCTTACTCAGGGTTTAGGACTCATATGCTGACACGGGGTTTAGACTCATAATGCTGACTCAGGTCAGGGTTTAGGACTCATAATGCTGACTCAGGGTCTAGGACTCATAATGCTGACTCAGGGTTTAGGACACATAATGGTGACTCAGGGTCTAGGACTCATAATGCTGACTCAGGGTCTAGGACTCATAATGCTGACTCAGGGTCTAGGACTCATAATGCTGACTCAGGGTCTAGGACTCATAATGCTGACTCAGGTCAGGGTTTAGACTCATAATGCTGACTCAGGGTCTAGGACTCATAATGCTGACTCAGGGTTTAGAATCATAATGCTGACTCAGGGTTTAGGACAAATAATGCTGACTCAGGGTTAATGACTCATAATGCTGACGCAGGGTCTAGGACTCATAATGCTGACTCAGGTTTAGACTCATAATGCTGACTCAGGGTTTAGACTCATAATGCTGACGCAGGGTCTAGGACTCATAATGCTGACTCAGGGTTTAGACTCATAATGCTGACTCAGGGTTTAGACTCATAATGCTGACTCAGGGTCTAGGAATCATAATGCAGACTCAGGGTCTAGACTCATAATGCTGACTCAGGGTTTAGGACTCATAATGCTGACTCAGGTTTAGGACTCATAATGCTGACTCATGTCAGGGTTTGGACTCATAATGCTGACTCAGGTTTAGGACTCATAATGCTGACTCAGGGTTTAGGACTCATAATGCTGACTCAGGGTTTAGGACTCATAATGCTGACTCATGTCAGGGTTAAGGACTCAGAATGCTTACTCAGGGTTTAGGACTCATAATGCTGACTCATGTCAGGGTTAAGGACTCATAATGCTGACTCAGGGTTTAGGACTCATAATGCTGACTCAGGGTTAAGGACTCATAATGCTGACTCAGGTTCTCACCCGCTGAACTCGTCGTCTTCATCATCGAAGTGAAGGCTTTGAACTTGGAGCTGTTCCAGTAGTCTTCCTCGTCGGCTTTACTCTTCGTCATCTGGAAACAACAACACTTTATTAATCAAACCGTCATCACAGACAGAAACAATAAAGATCTCCCTGTTTTAAATATGAGTAAATATTACAACAGACCCTCCTGATGTTATTACTGACTTTAACCACAGACCCTTTAGATACCAGACCCTGTTGCTAGCATGTTAGCCTGTTAGTCTGTTAGCCTGTTAGTCTGTTAGTCTGTTAGTCTGTTAGCCTGTTAGCCTGTTAGCCTGTTAGCCTGTTAGCCTGTTAGCAGGTTAGCCTGTTAGCCTGTTAGCCTGTTAGTCTGTTAGTCTGTTAGTCTGTTAGCCTGTTAGTCTGTTAGCCTGTTAGCCTGTTAGTCTGTTAGCCGTTAGTCTGTTAGCCTGTTAGCAGGTTAGCCTGTTAGCCTGTTAGCCTGTTAGTCTGTTAGCCTGTTAGCCTGTTAGTCTGTTAGCCTGTTAGTCTGTTAGCCTGTTAGCAGGTTAGCCTGTTAGCCTGTTAGCCTGTTAGCCTGTTAGTCTGTTAGCCTGTTAGCCTGTTAGTCTGTTAGCAGGTTAGCCTGTTAGCCTGTTAGCCTGTTAGTCTGTTAGCTGTTAGTCTGTTAGCCTGTTAGCCTGTTAGTCTGTTAGCCTGTTAGTCTGTTAGCCTGTTAGCAGGTTAGCCTGTTAGCCTGTTAGCCTGTTAGTCTGTTAGTCTGTTAGCCTGTTAGCCTGTTAGTCTGTTAGCCTGTTAGTCTGTTAGCCTGTTAGCAGGTTAGCCTGTTAGCCTGTTAGCCTGTTAGTCTGTTAGCCTGTTAGCCTGTTAGTCTGTTAGCAGGTTAGCCTGTTAGCCTGTTAGTCTGTTAGCCTGTTAGTCTGTTAGCCTGTTAGCAGGTTAGCCTGTTAGCCTGTTAGTCTGTTAGCCTGTTAGCGTGTTAGTCTGTTAGCCTGTTAGCCTGTTAGTCTGTTAGCCTGTTAGCATGTTAGTCTGTTAGCCTGTTAGCCTGCTAGTCTGTTAGCCTGTTAGCATGTTAGTCTGTTAGCTTGTTAGCCTGTTTACAGTAACAGGAGGCAGTTAGAAACAGACATGTTAGCCTGTTAGCATGCTAGCCTGTTTACAATAACAGAGAATCTACTGAGTTAGAAACAAACATGTTAGCTATGCTGTCAGAAACTGTCAGTAATTTAAGGCTCACTTGTATCACGTTAACTAAGTCCTTCCTCAGAGCATCGACCTTCTGTTGATATTTTATACTCTGTCTGGCTCTCAATGTTTTTACTAAGATCAGAGGCTGCTTCCTCACACCAAGTAGTGCTATCAGCCATATATTACAGACAATCAGCTGTTACCTTATTACATACGGTACAGAGACTATCAGCTGTTACCTTATTACATACGGTACAGAGTCTATCAGCTGTTACCTTATTACATACGGTACAGAGACTATCAGCTGTTACCTTATTACATACGGTACAGAGACTATCAGCTGTTATTAAATACGGTACAGAGACTATCAGCTGTTATTTAAATACGGTACAGAGACTATCAGCTGTTTACCTTTTTATTCTTCTCTGATGGAGGCTTCACGGCTTCCGGTCACGCAGAGGCTGCTGGGAGTTGTAGTGCTCTGACATGGCGGAGTGTTTATCTGAGAGCTGCAGTCTGGGGGATTTAAACTACACATTAAAAAAATATATACAATCCGCCTATGTCTGCTGTTACATGTCTAATCTCTGAGACCTCTGCAGGGGAAACAGTTAGCCTAGCTTAGCTTCAGGACTGGAAGCAGGGAAAACACTTAGCCTAGCTTAGCATCAGGACTGGAAGCTTTGGAAACAGTTAGCCTAGCTTAGCGTCAGGACTGGAAGCTTTGGAAACAGTTAGCCTAGCTTAGCATCAGGACCTGGTCGTCCTGGTCGTGGAACGACGGATCAGCTTTTTACTCTCGTAAGGATCCTGGAGGGGCCTGGGAGTATGCTTATCCGGTCTACATGTGTTTTGTAGACTTGGAGAAGGCGTATGACCGAGTTCCCAGGGAGTTACTGTGGGAGGTGCTGCAGGAGTATGGGGTGAGGGGGTCTCTACTCAGGGCCATCCAATCTCTGTACTCCCAAAGCGAGAGCTGTGTCCGGGTCCTCGGCAGTAAGTCGGACCCATTTCCAGTGAGGGTTGGCCTCCGCCAGGGCTGCGCTTTGTCTCCGATCCTGTTTGTAATATACATGGATGGGATTTCGAGGCGTAGTTGTGGGGGGGGGGTCTGCAGTTCGGTGGACTAAGGATTGCACCACTGCTTTTTGCAGATGATGTGGTTCTAATGGCTTCATCGGTCTGCGACCTTCAGCACTCACTGGATCGGTTCGCAACCGAGTGTGAAGCGGCTGGGATGAGGATCAGCACCTCCAAATCTGAGGCCATGGTTCTCAGCAGGAAACCGATGGACTGTCCACTCCAAGTAGGGAATGAGTCCTTACCCCAAGTGAAGGAGTTCAAGTATCTCGGGGTCTTGTTCTCGAGTGAGGGAACAATGGAGCGTGAGATGGGCCGGAGAATCGGAGCAGCGGGAGCGGTACTGCAGTCGCTTTACCGCACCGTTGTGACGAAAAGAGAGCTGAGCCAGAAGGCGAAGCTCTCTGTCTACCGGGCCATTTCCGTTCCTACCCTCACCTATGGTCATGAAGGATGGGTCATGACCGAAAGAACGAGATCGCGGATACAAGCGGCCGAGATGGGTTTTCTCCGCAGGGTGGCTGGCGTCTCCCTTAGGGATAAGGTGAGAAGTTCAGTCATCCGGGAGGGACTCGGAGTTGAACCGCTCCTCCTTCGCGTCGAAAGGAGCCAGTTGAGGTGGTTCGGGCACCTAGTAAGGATGCCACCTGGCGCCTCCCTAGGGAGGTGTTCCAGGCACGTCCAGCTGGGAGGAGACCAAGGGGTAGACCTAGGACCAGGTGGAGGGATTATATCTCTTCGCTGGCCTGGGAGCGCCTTGGGATCCCCCAGTCAGAGCTGGTTGATGTCGCCAGGGAAAAGAAAGTTTGGGCTCTCTGCTGGAACTGCTACCCCGTGACCCGACCACGGATAAGCAGGAGAAGATGGATGATGGATGGATGGATGGATGGATGGATGATGGATGGATGGATGGATGGATGGTGGATGGATGGATGGATGGATGGAAGGATGGATGGATGGATGGATGGATGGATGGATGGATGGATGGATGGATGGATGGATGGATGGACTTTAACATTTCCCGAAACACATTTAGAAACCAGAATCAAAGCGGAAAGGGAATGTCCATCATACCGGAAGTGACGTGTTAGTGATTGGCTCAAATTTAAGTTTGTTTTGGCGGAAAGACCAAAGGTACGAGTGTGTTTACGTTCGGTAAACATGTTTTGTCCGTCTTGTGGACAATCTCTGGAGTGTTTAAAGGACACTGACCAGACTGAAGGACCAGATATCTTGCATCATTGCGTGCAATATTTTAATGAAGGTCACTCGTATGCTGTAATCGTGGACATGTTGTCTACCTTTCACGGTGTAAAAATCAGTTTGCGGACTCTTAAAAGCAAACTGAATCAAGCCGGGTTTTACCGCAGAAAGGGTTATTCCTCTCGAAACGCTGTAATTAACGCCATCAGGTTGGAACTTCGTGGACCTGGACAATTGTTTGGATACCGAACAATGTGGCAAGTACTAAAACAAAAGTACAGTCTTCGAGTGAAGAGAGATGATGTGATGAAGTTGCTCCGGGAGCTTAACCCTCGAGGCTGCGAGAGGAGATCTCGCAGAAGGTTTACAAGGAGAACCTACCACTCAATGGGACCGAACTATATGTGGCATGCTGACGGTTATGACAAACTTAAGCCATTCGGTGTGGCCCTTTCAGGATGCATAGATGGATTTTCACGTAAAGTACTATGAATGTGGTCCAACAAACAATAACCCAAGAGTTATCGCTCAATATTTCCTCAAATGTGTGCGAAACCTCGGTGTCATCCCCATGAGGCTGCGGACTGATTGTGGCACGGAGAACGGAATTATGGCTGCAATTCAGTGTACCCTACGTCACCATCACCATGACTACCACTCTGGAGCGTCCAGCCACATGTATGGCACATCCATGACTAATCAGCGTATTGAGGCCTGGTGGTCCATATTAAGAAAGGGAAGGTAAGTGTCTTCATGAAGTAATCTATGACTTGCCAACACTGTCAGACAAACAAGATTTGCTTAACTGCTTTAAGGCTCTGTGTCAAAATAATTTAGTTATTTTTCAGTGTTAATTCTAACTACGTTTTCTCACTTTACTTTACAAAGCCGTAAGCGAAATAAACTCAGGCAGTATAACTGCCATAAAGTATATCAGTTTTCATTATAATAGATATAATATATAGCCTGTAGTCTATGACCCAGACTATACAAGGCCTTTCAGTTTAGAACTTCCCTTTGGCATAAATAAAGTTGGAAACTGTGAACATCTAAGCGTGGGTTTTGGATTGAACAGCGGCCCCTGAGGGGACCTAGGCACTATAGGTTGTGAAGCAAATACATGATTAAATAAGACACTCCATGATTTGTTGTCTATTTTACTGGTAACCTTTTAATGTAATTTGTAGAACTGTTGTATATTGCTTAATAATTCACTTGAAAATATATCAATTTCTATAGGTCTCAGTTCTGGATGGAGCTATTTGCAGACCTGAGAGATGCTGGATACTTCAACGGGAGTCACGAGCATCAGTGCCTTCTGAGATTCTGCTTCATTGATGTTATTCAGAAGGACTTGGATGAGTGTGTGAGACTGTGGAACAGTCACAGGATTCGCCCTTCCAGAACAGCATCATGTCCAGGAGGAGTGCCCAATGAACTGTACTACTTGCCACACAGGTAATACATTGGTGATGGATTGATACTTCTTTGTCTGTTTTTATCTTAAATGTAAATTAATACTATTGTGTCTTCTATTTAACATAGATTTGGCTCCAGGGACTGTGGATTTGAGATTGAACAGGCAGAATTGGATGCTGTTCCTGAGACAAACCTGTCTATAGCTCCATGTGGGGACCAAAACATGCAGGAGTACTTGGACTTTGCTATGGAGCGCAATGACCTACAGAAGCCAGAGAACTGGGAGACTGCATCAGAACTGTACATGAAGCTGAAAGAATATGCTCAGCTATAAAGTAATTGAAAAGGTCCTCATTCATTCTCAGGTTTCCAGTGAGTCCACATGGTTGAAATAAGACTTATCACGCACACAACATAACCTTGTTTGTGCTTGCTAATTGGAGCGTTGTTTGTTGTTATTCCAGTTATATTTTATAATGATTAAGATATTTATTTTATGACTATGCTGTGATTTGGTGCTGTATAAATGACATTGAAACAAATATTGGATTGGCTGGAAACCATGTCCGCTGTTTTTATTTAAAATATATGGGAATATGTTTTTAAATAGGACCAGTCTTCAGATGAACAGGTACCATAATCATTTGGATACATCACTGGGTAAAGAGTAAATGCAGTCTGACAAACCATGAAACCAAGCATTGTTGAGCCCTGAATCTGATTTGGAGTGTGAAACAGTGCTACTGTACTTCTGAATACACTGATTGCCACCCATAGCTTCTTTGTTGTAAATGTGAAATAAGTAAGCAAAGTTCAGAGTATTTATAAAAATTGTATAGGTATAGAACAATACTTTTATTTTGTCCCAAACTAAATGGACAACATGATAGCTGTGAGAAAAAAAACATGCTCACATATCTAACAACGACTATATGAACAACCTTCATAGAGTCTGTACTCTATGGGCCATCCAGTCACATGACTTCAAAACAGCCAAATCCTGGAGAATGTTGCATTCCAAAGTCCATTTGGGACTGAAACACATTGCATGCTTCTAGGAGTGGTAGTTTCAATGTGTTGGAACATGTGTTGGAACATGTGTTGGAACATGTGTTGGAACATGTGTTGGAACAGGTGTTGGAACAGGTGTTGGAACATGTGTTGGAACATGTGTTGGAACAGGTGTTGGAACAGGTGTTGGAACAGGTGTTGGAACAGGTGTTGGAACAGGTGTTGGAACATGTGTTGGAACAGGTGTTGGAACAGGTGTTGGAACAGGTGTTGGAACATGTGTTGGAACAGGTGTTGGAACAGGTGTTGGAACAGGTGTTGGAACAGGTGTTGGAACATGTGTTGGAACAGGTGTTGGAACAGGTGTTGGAACATGTGTTGGAACAGGTGTTGGAACAGGTGTTGGAACATGTGTTGGAACAGGTGTTGGAACAGGTGTTGGAACATGTGTTGGAACAGGTGTTGGAACATGTGTTGGAACAGGTGTTGGAACAGGTGTTGGAACAGGTGTTGGAACAGGTGTTGGAACAGGTGTTGGAACAGGTGTTGGAACAGGTGTTGGAACAGGTGTTGGAACATGTGTTGGAACATGTGTTGGAACATGTGTTGGAACATGTGTTGGCCATTGGGAATGGAGAGTCATCAAGGAACTCTATTCCTGGCGATGGTTCAAATCCAGATGGGGGAAGTGAAGTCAGCCCAGTCGCAAACATCAACACATCCTCCAAAGACACAGCAGTCTGGATTTCTGCAAAGAAAACATGTTCAGATACATTTTGGCGATGTGTTTCCTGAAATAGTTATAAAAACAGCGATTTGCAAACCTTCACAGTCGAGGAGATAGTCTGCCCAGTAGCCCAAAGTGTGACTTTCCCCACGCCTCCTGTTACTCCCTGGTGGACTGAGGTCAGGCTTGAAGAGTCGCTCAAGTTCCAGAGCAGTAAGTCGCTTTTCAGAGTGGCACAGGACCGGGGCCAGCAGAGTGGGGTGTTGCTGTAGTGCGTTGAGAAACTGAAGGACCCTCCTGAATCTGAAGAGTGAACAAAAACATGTTTCATCACAAAGTCACATTTAAATAACCTAATACCTAAAACAAAGGGGGGGGGGGGGGGGGGGGGGGGGGGGGGGGGGGGGGGGGGGGGGGGGGGGCATGAGCACTTAAAGATTGGCACAAGACAGGCAGGGAAAGGAGAGACGGACGTCCCATATCAGTTATACTACACTAAGGCCACATTCTGACTAATTGCTAACAGGTAAACATAGTAGAAACCAAGAGGGACCATGAGGCATTTTAACAAAACATTCTTACATACATTAAAAAAATCACATGAATACAAATATGATCTTACCTGTCGATTACAGATGAGTTTCAGCCAATAAAGTACCACTGGAGGTCGTCTGACACAATTCCTTTCCTTCAACAGAAGCCACATGTCTCAGACACCTGCCGTGTCTCATGGACATGTCTCAGACCACCTGCTGTCTGTCACATTGTGCTGTGTCTCATGGACATGTCTCAGACCACCTGCTGTCTGTCACATTGTGCCGTGTCTCATGGACATGTCTCAGACCACCTGCTGTCTGTCACATTGTGCTGTGTCTCATGGACATGTCTCAGACCACCTGCTGTCTGTCACATTGTGCGTGTCTCATGGACATGTCTCAGACCACCTGCTGTCTGTCACATTGTGCCGTGTCTCATGGACATGTCTCAGACCACCTGCTGTCTGTCACATTGTGCTGTGTCTCATGGACATGTCTCAGACCACTGCTGTCTGTCACATTGTGCCGTGTCTCATGGACATGTCTCAGACAACCTGCTGTCTGTCACATTGTGCTGTGTCTCATGGACATGTCTCAGACCATCTGCTGTCTGTCACATTGTGCCGTGTCTCATGGACATGTCTCAGACAACCTGCTGTCTGTCACATTGTGCTGTGTCTCATGGACATGTCTCAGACAACCTGCTGTCTGTCACATTGTGCTGTGTCTCATGGACATGTCTCAGACAACCTGCTGTCTGTCACATTGTGCCGTGTCTCATGGACATGTCTCAGACAACCTGCTGTCTGTCACATTGTGCTGTGTCTCATGGACATGTCTCAGACCACCTGCTGTCTGTCACATTGTGCCGTGTCTCATGGACATGTCTCAGACCACCTGCTGTCTGTCACATTGTGCTGTGTCTCATGGACATGTCTCAGACACCTGCTGTCTGTCACATTGTGCTGTGTCTCATGGACATGTCTCAGACAACCTGCTGTCTGTCACATTGTGCCGTGTCTCAGGACATGTCTCGCAGGGCGTCCACTGAGGCTGCATGTACTGTATATTCTTGCCATTTTGTTCCATTGCAGGATTGATATATTACTACGATGCTTGTGAAATATCTAACTCTCCGTCACAGGAGGGGGTTTTTTGTAAATTGTGTTTTATCTTTAATAGTTTTGAATCATTCTTCTTAGGTAACATTAAGCTGTCTTTGGCTCCAACCATGTAAATGTCCCCTCAGTGGGACTAATAAGGGTCTTCTGCTTCTGATCACAAAACTAAAAATGAAGCCAATTGGGTGTATGTGATAAAGGTAAAACACTGCAGGAACGACGTAATAATCCACCCTACCCACACAGTTGCTGAAGGCACTTCTCACCTCTTGTAAAGCTTTCCCTTCTTCTTCATCAGTTATTAAATGAACTGTTGCTTTGAAAGAAGGCTGGCCTGCAAGATAATGTACAAGATCTCCTGAGAGGAATGTGGCCCTGGACCTCCAGACAACTGACACGGCAATCCTCTTTCCTGCCAAGTAGTATCCATCCTCCCTAACAGCTGGGAACACATGTTTCATATTGCACAATTAAGACATGATTTATTATATACTTTAATTTACTGAAATGAAACTCAACGTTTTGGAAAAATTGTTCAAGCAACAAATCATCATGTGATATATATGGTTAATGATCATTAACAATTGTATTAGTACACTTCTAACCGTATGCATTGTAGACCAAGAAGCGGCGTCCGTCTGGTCCATCTCTCCTGGGACCACCTGAGTCTCTCCTGGGACCACCTGAGTCTCTCCTGGGACCACCTGAGTCTCTCCTGGGACCCACTGAGTCTCTCCTGGGACCACCAGTCTCTCCTGGGACCACCTGAGTCTCTCCTGGGACCACCTGAGTCTCTCCTGGGACCACCTGAGTCTCTCCTGGGACCACCAGAGTCTCTCCTGGGACCACCTGAGTCTCTCCTGGGACCACCTGAGTCTCTCCTCTGACTGCTCCATGATCAATAGGCTGTGACAGGTTAGCAATAATGGCAGGTAATGTAACGCTCGCCTCCTCCCTGTAAAGGAAAAAGGTGACCTTATCAGTGGATATTCCAGAGAGTTCACCAACAGTTTACAAAAATCATTTTTGTACCAGAAATATTGTACAGAGAAGAAAATGTAATGCCACTGTAATAACTGTCCGTTTACATTTCAGTGTCCACTAAACTCGTCACGTCGACTGCAACCAGCTCCTCGTCCTCTTCCTCGACACATACAGGTCTGTGTATGTACTGTTAGGAAATGATCATTCACTTGTTAAAACATCTTACAAACAAAAATGTCTTTCTCGTGTAAGTGAGTCACTAACATTTGTACTTACCTGTAGCAAGTAGTCTTGTCTGTATGTGTTTTGGGTGGACCCATATCCTCAGTATCAGATATTACTATCTGAAATACAAGTAAAAATGTCTGTAACAAAACAACACTGAACGTTAGAAACATCAGGCTTCCACAATCTGCCTCCATACCTGTCCATGCTGAGTTGTGGATGAATGTCCACGTGCCTTCCTGAAACACGATACAGGGTATAACAGTAACATTTAGAGGTAGGGGGAACCATAAGACGTATAAATAACAGGTTATTTTAGTTTGAAATTAGATTAAACATGACAAGTATGGTATTTTTTTATCCATGTTCACCAGAGAAAATGCTGTGGCCTATTCTTATCATCCACTTAAAGATAAATTACTAATTTTGTAAAAATAAGTACAAACTTACCCTTCATTTTCAGGTCTGTGTTTTGGAGTACTTTTGTTTCGTGGTTGAAATACCTGAGAGTAAAAGCCTGACCACATGGTGTCTACAACAGTGAAACGCTGTCAGTGTTTCTGATAGGAATTGTAACTGCCAAGTTGGTTCTTCTAAATATTGACCAGAATAGATTTCCTGCTTAAAATCAAATGTATATCAAATAAATAATGAACATTAAAATATAATCCTTTACGCACCAGTGTCAGCCTGATTGAGTTCAGCTGTGCTCCTAGATGTGATGACAATATCCGAATCAGAGTCTGAGGTATCGTCCCCTGTCGTAAAAGCAAAACGTTCAACACAGTATTATGTGTGCTGCAGTAGAGGATGTTAACATGTACAAATATTGAATAATAACATCCACAAACCTCCTGTTTCTCAAGGCAAATGAAAAGAGTGATCCTGGCATAAGCCTTTCCTAAGTCCTTTTTATATTCTGCCAATGTGAATGGCTTTTCTGAACCAGGCACATTGACAACCTCTGAGCAGTCTGGATACAAAAGGACGTAGGGTCCTTCATCCATGTCCTTGTTAAAGGCCTTCTGGACAGCTCGTTCCAGTAGAACAGGTGCTGCTATCTCCGGGTCTGTAAACAACGGGAGTGTTTTCCCTCTCCGAGGTTTTAAATCAACTCCTTGAGGCGACATCATTCCTATGTTGATCTAGTAAAATAGCAGAGAGGATATAAGTAATGACACACACAGACACTGAGATTTGTATGAAACGGATAATGCAGCTTACCTGGACTTGTCTCCTTTCTTGTTTAAGTCTTCCTTTCCACAGTTAAAAGACTGTTTCTCTTTTGACTTTGAGTTTCTGTACTCCATGAAATGTCTATAGATGGGCCTGGTTGTTCTGCTGGTATGAATAGTTCCAATAAAATATAAAAATTAGCAGCAGCTCCAACAATCAGCAATAGCAAGTGTGCATTAAGGTTTACGGAAAGCCTAAAATAAAAACTAGCATATTAGCTCAATGCGTTGCTATTCCGTTAAGACATGGATTGGTATTTGACTGATCTGAAACTGATTGCACTTTTATTTACTGCATGTCTGACATTAGCATCACAAAGCTAGCGCAATACTACACTTACTTTGTTTAGCATGTTCCGGCTGTTTCGATGTCCCTGTGCGCTTGGTAAACCCGTCTGGCGCGTGCCCTTTAAACACTCCAGAGATCCTCCGCACGAAAGGCAAAACCGTGTCACTTGTCCCGGGTTGTTTCCACAAAACGGAAAAACATGTTTACCGAACGTAAACACACTCGTACCTTTGGGCTTTCCGCCAAAACAAACTTAAATTTGAGCCAATCACTAACACGTCACTTCCGGTATGATGGCCATTCCTTTTCCGCTTTGATTCTGGTTTGTTAAAGTGTTTCGGGAAATGTTAAAGTGTTTTTGCTAATGTAATTTTGTTTTATAAAATGTAAATTTGTCTCAAGCTTTGTTAAAGTGTTTCACACTTTGTAATTGTCCATTGCACTTCTCAGCTCACCAGGTGAGAAGTTAGCACTTCTTTATTAAATATTATGAATATGTCTTTATTATCGGGCTATGTTCCACAATCATTTAAAGTAGCAGTGATAAAACCGCTTCTTAAAAAGCACAACCTCGATCCAGAGGTTTTAGCCAACTATAGACCTATTTCTAATCTTCCGTTCCTCTCAAAAATTCTTGAGAAAGCGGTCGCAAAACAGTTGTGTGATTACTTAAAAAACAATGATTTATTTGAAGATTTTCAGTCTGGCTTTAGAACACATCATAGCACAGAGACAGCTCTGGTTAAAGTCACAAATGACCTTCTAATAGCCTCAGACAAAGGACTTGTCTCTATTCTTGTCTTACTCGATCTCAGTGCTGCATTTGATACTATCGACCATGATATCCTATTGCAAAGACTAGAGCACTTAGTTGGCATAAAGGGAACTGCTTTAGGCTGGTTTAGGTCCTATCTATCTGAACGCTCTCAGTTTGTATGTGTCAACGATAAATCTTCCATGCAAACCAAAGTTAGCCATGGAGTGCCACAGGGCTCAGTGCTTGGACCTATTTTGTTCACATTATATATGCTTCCGTTAGGCAATATTATAAGGAATCATTCTGTACAGTTTCATTGTTATGCGGATGATACTCAACTATATTTATCCATCAAGCCTGATGAAATTAATCATCTAAATAAAATTCAAGACTGCCTTAAGGACTTAAAAACGTGGATGACTTTAAACTTTTTGATGTTAAACACGGCCAAAACTGAAGTTATTGTACTCGGCCCAAAGAATCTACGAAACAAATTATCTAAAGATATACTAACTATGGATGGCATTAATTTGGCCTCCAGTGAGACTGTAAGGAATCTTGGTGTTATATTTGATCAGGATTTATCCTTTAACGCCCACATAAAATCTATTTCAAGGACCGCCTACTTCCATCTACGTAACATTGCAAAAATCAGGCATATCTTGCCTCAAAACGATGCAGAGAAACTAGTCCATGCATTTGTTACTTCAAGGCTAGATTATTGTAACTCTCTATTATCAGGGTGTACCAAGAAGTCAGTTAAGTCGCTTCAGCTGATTCAAAATGCTGCAGCACGTGTACTAACCAGAGTTAGGAAAAGGGACCACATTACTCCTGTTCTGGCTGCCTTACACTGGCTCCCTATAGAACATAGGATAGAATTTAAAATTCTTCTTCTCGCCTACAAAGCCCTTAATGGGCAGGCGCCATCTTACCTTAAAGAACTCATTATACCCTACTGTCCTACTAGGGCATTGCGTTCCAAGAATGCAGGGTTGTTGGTTGTTCCTAGAGTCTCTAAAAGTACAATGGGAGCCAGAGCCTTTTCTTATCAAGCTCCACATTTGTGGAATCAGCTTCCAGTTTGTGTTCGGGCGGCAGACACCCTATCCGTTTTTAAGAGTGCGCTTAAGACCTTCCTTTTTGATAAAGCTTATAGTTAGGGCTGATTAGATTCAGCCCCTAGTTTAGCTGCTATAGGCTTAGTTTGTCGGGGGACACTTTACTTCTTCCTTCTCTCTGTCTGTACCTGTGTACTCTCATGTTCCGAATAACCCAGCTTCCCCAAATTTCTTTTTGGTGTCTATCTACGCCGGGACCCTGAGTCGTGGCTGATCCTGTTGCTGTGGTCCTGAGTCCTGGATCGCGAGCCCTGGATCTTGAGTCGTGGCTGTGCCTGTTGCTGTGGTCCTGGATCATAAGTCCTGGATGGATATCCTCGTGGATTCATCTTCTTATTATAGACACATGCATTTCCAAACATTTGGACTACCTATGTTGTAAATGTATTATCTTCTCAATTTACACACGGCATCTATTGCACGTCTGTCCGTCCTGGGAGAGGGATCCCTCCTCTGTTGCTCTCCCTGAGGTTTCTCCCATTTTTTTCCCCCTTAAACTGTGGGGTTTTTCCTTTTTCTGGAAGTTTTTCCTTGTACGATGTGAGGGTCTAAGGACAGAGGGTGTCGTATTGTCTACTGATATTCTGTACAAACTGTGAAGTCCACTGAGACAAATGTAACATTTGTGATATTGGGCTATATAAATAAACATTGATTGATTGATTGATTGAGAGAGGTGAGACAGGTGAGAGACAGACAGGGAGACAGGTGAGAGACAGAAAGGGAGAGGTGAGACAGGTGAGAGACAGACAGGGAGACAGGTGAGAGAGAGACAGGTGAGAGAGGTGAGAGAGAGACAGGTGAGAGACAGAAAGGGAGAGAGGTGAGACAGGTGAGAGACAGACAGGGAGACATGTGAGAGAGAGAGACAGGTGAGAGACACAGGTGAGAGAGGTGAGAGACAGACAGGGAGAGAGGTGAGACAGGTGAGAGACAGACAGGTGAGAGACAGAGGAGAGAGGTGAGACAGGTGAGAGAGAGACAGGTGAGAGAGGTGAGACAGGTGAGAGACAGACAAGGAGAGGTGAGACAGGTGAGAGACAGGTGAGAGGTGAGAGACAGACAGGGAGAGAGGTGAGACAGGTGAGAGACAGATAGGGAGACAGGTGAGAGAGAGACAGGTGAGACAGGTGAGAGACAGACAGGGAGAGAGGTGAGAGACAGACAGGAGAGAGAGACAGGTGGTGACAGTGAGACAGGTGAGAGACAGACAGGTGAGAGACAGACAGGGAGAGAGAGACAGGTGAGAGTGAGACAGGTGAGAGACAGACAGGTGAGAGACAGACAGACAGTGTGAGAGAGACAGACAGGTGAGAGACAGGTGAGAGACAGACAGGTGAGAGAGAGACAGGTGAGAGACAGGTGAGAGACAGACAGGTGTGAGAGAGACAGACAGGTGAGAGACAGACAGGTGAGAGAGAGACAGGTGAGAGAGAGACAGGTGAGAGACAGACAGGTCCACTGCTGCTGTGTGATTGGTGGCGTGTGATGTGTTAGAGCACATGAGTCAAACTCAAGGCCGGGGGCCAAATCCGGCCCGTGGTGGATTTCATTTGGGCCCGCAGGATCATTCTTAATGACTATTAGATCTGGCCCTCCGGTATACTGCACGCACACCTTCACTCAATCCTGAGGGTCTCCTCCGCTCAGAGCCTGAGCCCAAACATTGATGAACTTGCACCCAAGATGAGATGCCAAGTATCTGAACTAGCATCACAGAGCAGCACACTGAGTTTAATGGATGTTTCCTTCTGCCCTTTGTTTCTCACGACAACAGGGCATGTGTGCTTTTTTCTTTGAGGGGAATTAATTTTTTGAAGCTGTTGTTGGCCTGTGGAGAAATGTACTCATAAGAAATGACTCTGCAGATAGAGCCATAAGAAATGAGTCTGCAGATAGAGCCATAAGAATGACTCTGCAGATAGAGCCATAAGAAATGAGTCTGCAGATAGAGCCATAAGAAATGACTCTGCAGATAGAGCCATAAGAAATGAGTCTGCAGATAGAGCCATGAGAAATGACTCTGCAGATAGAGCCATAAGAAATGAGTCTGCAGATAGAGCCATAAGAAATGACTCTGCAGATAGAGCCATAATGAATGACTCTGCAGATAGAGCCATGAGAAATGACTCTGCAGATAGAGCCATGAGAAATGACTCTGCAGATAGAGCCATAAGAAATGAGTCTGCAGATAGAGCCATGAGAAATGACTCTGCAGATAGAGCCATAAGAAATGACTCTGCAGATAGAGCCATAAGAAATGAGTCTGCAGATAGAGCCATGAGAATGACTCTGCAGATAGAGCCATGAGAAATGACTCTGCAGATAGAGCCATAAGAAATGAGTCTGCAGATAGAGCCATGAGAAATGACTCTGCAGATAGAGCCATGAGAAATGACTCTGCAGATAGAGCCATAAGAAATGAGTCTGCAGATAGAGCCATGAGAAATGACTCTGCAGATAGAGCCATAAGGAATGACTCTGCAGATAGAGCCATGAGAATGACTCTGCAGATAGAGCCATAAGAAATGACTCTGCAGATAGAGCCATGAGAAATGACTCTGCAGATAGAGCCATAAGAAATGAGTCTGCAAATAGAGCCATGAGAAATGACTCTGCAGATAGAGCCATGAGAAATGACTCTGCAGATAGAGCCATGAGAAATGAGTCTGCAGATAGAGCCATGAGAAATGACTCTGTAGATAGAGCCATGAGGAATGACTCTGCAGATAGAGCCATAAGAAATGACTCTGCAGATAGAGCCATAAGAAATGACTCTGCAGATAGAGCCATGAGAAATGAGTCTGCAGATAGAGCCATAAGAATGACTCTGCAGATAGAGCCATAAGAAATGACTCTGCAGATAGAGCCATAAGAAATGAGTCTGCAGATAGAGCCATAAGAAATGAGTCTGCAGATAGAGCCATGAGAAATGACTCTGCAGATAGAGCCATGAGAAATGACTCTGCAGATAGAGCCATGAGAAATGACTCTGCAGACAGAGCCATGAGAAATGACTCTGCAGATAGAGCCATGAGAAATGACTCTGCAGATAGAGCCATAAGAAATGACTCTGCAGATAGAGCCATGAGAAATGACTCTGCAGATAGAGCCATAAGGAATGACTCTGCAGATAAAGCCATAAGAAATGACTCTGCAGATAGCCATAAGGAATGACTCTGCAGATAGAGCCATAAGAATGACTCTGCAGATAGAGCCATAAAAATGACTCTGCAGATAGAGCCATAAGAAATGAGTCTGCAGATAGAGCCATAAGAAATGAGTCTGCAGATAGAGCCATGAGAAATGACTCTGCATAGAGCCATGAGAAATGACTCTGCAGATAGAGCCATGAGAAATGACTCTGCAGATAGAGCCATGAGAAATGACTCTGCAGATAGAGCCATAGAAATGACTCTGCAGATAGAGCCATGATAATGACTCTGCAGATAGAGCCATGAGAAATGACTCTGCAGATAGAGCCATGAGAAATGACTCTGCAGATAGAGCCATGAGAAATGACTCTGCAGATAGAGCCATAGAATGACTCTGCAGATAGAGCCATGATAATGACTCTGCAGATAGAGCCA
This sequence comes from Dissostichus mawsoni, assembly GCA_011823955.1. Lineage (NCBI taxonomy): Eukaryota > Metazoa > Chordata > Actinopteri > Perciformes > Nototheniidae > Dissostichus > Dissostichus mawsoni. Next base: position 117,250 of record JAAKFY010000166.1, on the reverse strand, counting down.
TGAGAAATGACTCTGCAGATAGAGCCATGAGAAATGACTCTGCAGATAGAGCCATGAGAAATGACTCTGCAGATAGAGCCATGAGAAATGAGTCTGCAGATAGAGCCATAAGAAATGACTCTGCAGATAGAGCCATGAGAAATGACTCTGCAGATAGAGCCATAAGGAATGACTCTGCAGATAGAGCCATAAGAAATGACTCTGCAGATAGAGCCATAATGAATGACTCTGCAGATAGAGCCATGAGAAATGACTCTGCAGATAGAGCCATAAGAATGACTCTGCAGATAGAGCCATGAAAATGACTCTGCAGATAGAGCCATGAGAAATGACTCTGCAGATAGAGCCATGAGAAATGACTCTGCAGATAGAGCCATGAGAATGACTCTGCAGATAGAGCCATGAGAAATGACTCTGCAGATAGAGCCATGAGGAATGACTCTGCAGATAGAGCCATGAGGAATGACTCTGCAGATAGAGCCATGAGAAATGACTCTGCAGATAGAGCCATGAGAAATGACTCTGCAGATAGACCATAAGGAATGACTCTGCAGATAGAGGCATAAGGAATGACTCTGTATATAGAGCCATGGAAATGACTCTGCAGATAGAGCCATAAGAATGCCTGCAGATAGAGCCATAAGGAATGACTGCAACTGATTATTTAATGTTTAATGTTGTTTTTTACGCAATAATTTAAGCTTTGTTAGTTCCAGGTTTAATATGTGCAATAAATTCATTTCAATACGTTTTGCAATAAACATTGAACCAGTCCGGCCCTCGACTAGTACCGACTTTTAATTTTGGCCCATTGTGTATTTGAGTTTGACACCCCTGTGTTAGAGAGATCAGACAGGCAGAGGGTTATTGAATGTTTAATTGTTCAGTGCAGGTTGTACATGTTTAATATTCATTTAGGTACAGGAAACGTTTCAGACATACAGCACGCTAAGATCATGCTAACGTTAACTAAGAAGCTCTTAGCATGACTCAGTGATCATCCGCAGAACCGCCGGTCGCTAACCCCCCGCCTTCACTTACAAGACTGTCAACACTAACGGGTAATACTGCCTGGTGGGTTAAAGGGGAAACAAGCTAATGATCTGGATTACATATAAATATATTTCAGTGTTAGGTTCATTAACATCTCAGAGCTGAGGTACCCAGAGGTTCCTGCTCTCAGGCCTCACCATCATAATACAATAACAATAACAAACAATAATCATAATAATCATAATAACTGTGATATATGTCTGATTTAACACGTGTTGGATATACAGAATGACCCTTCAGGGTCTGCGCGGGTCTCATGCTCAGGTTGGGAAACCTCTGAAGACCGGATCTGTTCTGATTGGACCCACAGCTGGAGCAAGCTACATAAAACTAAATGTTTTCAGAGGCTGTAACTGACAGGATATCCTACCACCTCTACTCAATAACAGATACAGAACAAACATAACCTAATATAATAATATGCCTTTCATATGATTTGTTTAACTCTCTAATGACATCAACTATAAACGGTCTCCAGATGGTAAACACTATGAATCATGGGGTTTGTAGTTTTTACTGCTTGTAGTCTTTAGGAGTCACTTGCTGACGGGTCGATGACACGTCCGATGGACAGCACGGCGCCGCTCGCCTGCAGGTAGATGACGAAGATAAACGGTCTGTTGACCGTCAGTCGGGGGGCAGCGTGGAGAAAACGCTGGCTCCGCCTCCCGCACCGTCACCGTCGGCAACCGTCACCACAGCTTTATGAAAAACCTGAACAACAAACAGGAAGTGTTGAAAATAGACAGGAAGTGTTGACAATAAACAGGAAGTGTTGACAACAGACCGGAAGTGTTGACAACAGACAGAAGTGTTGACAACAAACAGGAGTGTTGACAACAGACCGGAAGTGTTGACAACAAACAGGAAGTGTTGACAACAAACAGGAAGTGTTGACAACAACAGGAAGTGTTGACACAGACCGGAAGTGTTGACAACAAACAGGAAGTGTTGACAACAGACAGGAAGTGTTGACAACAGACCGGAAGTGTTGACAACAAACAGGAAGTGTTGACAATAGACAGGAAGTGTTGACAAAAAACAGGAAGTGTTGACAACAAACAGACTGAGTCCCTGTGTGAGTTTCACAGCTCCGCCCCAGAGACTCACCTGTGTGAGTTTCACAGCTCCGCCCCAGAGACTCACCTGGGTGAGTTTCACAGCTCCGCCCCAGAGACTCACCTGGTGAGTTTTCACAGCTCCACCCCAGAGACTCACCTGTGTGAGTTCACAGCTCCACCCAGAGACTCACCTGGGTGAGTTTCACAGCTCCGCCCCAGAGACTCACCTGTGTGAGTTGCACAGCTCCACCCCAGAGACTCACCTGTGTGAGTTTCACAGCTTCACCCTCCCCCCAGAGACTCACCTGGGTGAGTTTCACAGCTTCGCCCCAGAGACTCACCTGTGTGAGTTTCACAGCTCTGCCCCAGAGACTCACCTGTGTGAGTTTCACAGCTCCGCCCCGAGACTCACCTGTGTGAGTTGCACAGCTCCACCCCAGAGACTCACCTGTGTGAGTTGCACAGCTCCACCCCAGAGACTCACCTGTGTGAGTTTCACAGCTCTGCCCAAGAGACTCACCTGGGTGAGTTTCACAGCTCCGCCCCAGAGACTCACCTGGGTGAGTTTCACAGCTTCACCCTCCCCCAGAGACTCACCTGGGTGAGTTTCACAGCTTCGCCCCAGAGACTCACCTGTGTGAGTTTCACAGCTTCACCCTCCCCCCAGAGACTCACCTGGGTGAGTTTCACAGCTTCGCCCCAGAGACTCACCTGTGTGAGTTTCACAGCTTCACCCTCCCCCCAGAGACTCACCTGGTGAGTTTCACAGCTTCGCCCCAGAGACTCACCTGTGTGAGTTTCACAGCTTCACCCTCCCCCAGAGACTCACCTGTGTGAGTTTCACAGCTTCACCCTCCCCCCAGAGACTCACCTGGGTGAGTTTCACAGCTTCGCCCCAGAGACTCACCTGGGTGAGTTTCACAGCTCTGCCCCAGAGACTCACCTGGGTGAGTTTCACAGCTCCGCCCCAGAGATAGGCCTGTCGCGATAATCAATAAATTGACTTATCGTACGATAAATTAAAATGGACTCGATAACTTTTCTGAGCTCGATAAATTGCCGTTTACATGCGTGTTTGTTTACATAAGGATGTGACCAGAATTCTAGCCCGGCGCGCTGTGAGGGGCGGGGCTCACACACAGCCAAGTCAGGACACTCCGCGTGCAACAGTGTAGCAGCCAAATTAATAATATAGAGACAAGCAGAGACAACGCGTGACTTACTCGAGGGGAATTTGAAGTTAATGGAGTTGGTTGCAAAACTAATACCACATCTCCGGTGTGGGAATATTTACGATTTAAGCCAAATCAACGAGGCGAACCTACGGACTTGAATGAGTGTGTCGCATTTGTTTAAAAAAGGTAGCAACAAAAGCTAGCAATACGACCAACCTTAAACTGCACCTGAAACACAACCACCCCATTCCGTTTTCCCAGCTGGGAGCAAACACGGCAGCTGGAGATGGAGAGCCCCCACCTTCCCGACAGTTTACAATCAAAGATGCATTTGCCCGACAATGCAAACATGTTGGTGTTCCTTGCTCGAAATCTTTGAAATACAGATTTGGATATGGCCTGTTGAGGCATCTGGGTCTTTGTATGGACAGTGGACTGTACACTTGACTGCTATTTTAAGGAGGGTTTTTTTGCTTGTGAGACAATGTGTGCTCATATTTATTTATTTATTTATATATATATATATATATATATATATATATATATATATATATATATATGCTCTGTTTTAGAGTCTATTTAATTGTTTGTTTTTGTTGTGTGTGATTTAATACATTTTTTATAATTTAATTTGTTTTATTTATTATATATAATTTATATATTTGAATATTATTTCACATTTCATTTGCAATGTTGGATGTTCTGTTTGAAAGGATGTACTTGAATTATTATATATATTATCATTATGTCAGTGGTCTAAAATGGTCTTACAACGGTGACGACAATATTATCGTTTATCGCAATAATTTACGGGAAAATTAATCGTCCAACAAAATTAATTATCGTGACAGGCCTAACCAGAGACTCACCTGGGTGAGTTTCACAGCTCCGCCCTCCCTCCAGAGACTCACCTGGGTGAGTTTCACAGCTTCACCCTCCCCCCGAGACTCACCTGGGTGAGTTTACAGCTTCGCCCCAGAGACTCACCTGGGTGAGTTTCACAGCTTCGCCCCAGAGACTCACCTGTGTGAGTTTCACAGCTCCGCCCCAGAAACTCACCTGTGTGAGTTTCACAGCTCCGCCCCAGAGACTCACCTGTGTGAGTTTCACAGCTCTGCCCCAGAGACTCACCTGTGTGAGTTTCACAGCTCCGCCCCAGAAACTCACCTGTGTGAGTTTCACAGCTCCGCCCCAGAGACTCACCTGTGTGAGTTTCACAGCTCCGCCCCGGAGACTCACCTGGGTGAGTTTCACGGCTTCGCTCTCCCCCCAGAGACTCACCTGGCTGAGTTTCACAGCTTCGCCCTCCCCCAGAGACTCACCTGGGTGAGTTTCACAGCTTCGCCCCAGAGACTCACCTGGTGAGTTTCACAGCTTCGCCCCAGAGACTCACCTGGCTGAGTTTCACAGCTTCGCCCTCCCCCAGAGACTCACCTGGGTGAGTGTCACAGCTCTGCCCCAGAGACTCACCTGTGTGAGTTTCACAGCTTCGCCCTCCCCCCAGAGACTCACCTGGGTGAGTTTCTCAGCTTCGCCCTCCCCCAGAGACTCACCTGGGTGAGTTTCACAGCTTCGCCCTCCCCCCAGAGACTCACCTGGGTGAGTTTCACAGCTTCGCCCTCCCCCATGTTGCTCAGGTCGGCCTCCTCCTGGAACACCTGAGTGATGTTGAGAGTCTGCAGGACGTCACGCAGAGAGTAAGAGCGTTCCAACAGGAAGCGAGGAAGCTGCACCTCCAACTTCCTGTTTCGGAGCAAAACATAAACAAGAAACTAAAATAAATCACGTCAAGAACGAGGATGGAAGGAATGAAGGAGTTAGGAGGTAGGAGGTAGGACATGAGGGTATAGGAGGTAAGGGGTAGGAGGTAGGAGGTAAGGGGGTAGGAGATGAGGGGATAGGAGATGAGGGTATAGGAGGTAAGGGGTCAGGAGGCCTCACGTCTTCTTCAGCTGTCTGATCCAGGTCTGGATCTGGTCTCCGGTCACTGCCTCCTCCACTGAAGTGATGTCCACGTCTTCATCGGGCAGAACCACCAACATGGCCGCCCCGCCGGCCATCGGCAGCTTCAGGACGCCGGCCTTCAGCCCGAGGTCGTAGGCCAGGAAGAACTTATCTGCCCGGAACATCATGGGAACCATAACCACACGGTACTTGTTCACGTAGAACCGCTCGTCCTGGGTGAGGGACTCGTTAAAGGACGGACTGAACTTAACTGCAACACACAAACAACTTTATTTATACAACAAGACAAATATAACCAACACAATCCTCAATACTTTAATAAACTGGTATCGGAGGTAACTCTGAAACTGGTATCAGGGGTTAACTCTGAAACTGGTATCAGGGGTAACTCTGAAACTGGTATCAGGGGTTAACTCTGAAACTGGTATCAGGGGTTAACTCTGAAACTGGGATCAGAGGTAACTCTGAAACTGGTATCAGGGGTTAACTCTGAAACTGGTATCAGGGGGTAACTCTGAAACTGGTATCAGGGGTAACTCTGAAACTGGTATCAGGAGGTAACTCTGAAACTGGTATCAGGAGGTACTCTGAAACTGGTATCGGAGGTAACTCTGAAACTGGTATCAGGGGTTAACTCTGAAACTGGTATCAGGAGGTAACTCTGAAACTGGTATCAGGAGGTAACTCTGAAACTGGTATCAGGAGGTAACTCTGAAACTGGTATCAGGAGGTAACTCTGAAACTGGTATCAGGAGGTAACTCTGAAACTGGTATCAGGGGTAACTCTGAAACTGGTATCAGGAGGTAACTCTGAAACTGGTATCAGGGGTAACTCTGAAACTGGTATCGAGGTAACTCTGAAACTGGTATCAGGAGGTAACTCTGAAACTGGTATCAGGAGGTAACTCTGAAACTGGTATCGGAGGTAACTCTGAAACTGGTATCAGGGTTAACTCTGAAACTGGTATCAGGAGGTAACTCTGAAACTGGTATCAGGAGGTAACTCTGAAACTGGTATCGGAGGTAACTCTGAAACTGGTATCAGGGGTTAACTCTGAAACTGGTATCAGGGCGTAACTCTGAAACTGGTATCAGGTTAACTCTGAAACTGGTATCAGGCGTAACTCTGAAACTGGTATCAGGGGTTAACTCTGAAACTGGTATCAGAGGTAACTCTGAAACTGGTATCAGGGTTAACTCTGAAACTGGTATCGGAGGTAACTCTGAAACTGGCATCAGGGGGTAACTCTGAAACTGGTATCAGGGCGTAACTCTGAAACTGGTATCAGGGGGTAACTCTGAAACTGGTATCAGGGGTAACTCTGAAACTGGTATCAGGGGTAACTCTGAAACTGGTATCAGAGGTAACTCTGAACTGGTATCGGAGGTAACTCTGAAACTGGTATCAGGGGTTAACTCTGAAACTGGTATCGGAGGTAACTCTGAAACTGGTATCAGGGTAACTCTGAAACTGGCATCAGGGGGTTAACTCTGAAACTTATCAGGGTAACTCTGAAACTGGTATCAGGGCGTAACTCTGAAACTGGTATCAGGGGTAAACTCTGAAACTGGTATCAGGGGTAACTCTGAAACTGGTATCAGGGCGTAACTCTGAAACTGGTATCAGGGGGTAACTCTGAAACTGGTATCAGGGCGTAACTCTGAAACTGGTATCAGGGTTAACTCTGAAACTGGTATCAGGGCGTAACTCTGAAACTGGTATCAGGGGTAACTCTGAAACTGGTATCAGGGGTAACTCTGAAACTGGTATCAGGAGGTAACTCTGAAACTGGTATCAGGAGTTAACTCTGAAACTGGTATCAGGGCGTAACTCTGAAACTGGTATCAGGGGTTAACTCTGAAACTGGTATCGGAGGTAACTCTGAAACTGGTATCAGGAGGTAACTCTGAAACTGGTATCGGAGGTAACTCTGAAACCGGTATCAGGGGTAACTCTGAAACTGGTATCAGGAGGTAACTCTGAAACTGGTATCGGAGGTAACTCTGAAACCGGTATCAGGGGGTAACTCTGAAACTGGTATCGGAGGTAACTCTGAAACTGGTATCAGGGGGTAACTCTGAAACTGGTATCAGGGGGTAACTCTGAAACCGGTATCAGGAGGTAACTCTGAAACTGGTATCGGAGGTAACTCTGAAACTGGTATCAGGGGTTAACTCTGAAACTGGTATCGGAGGTAACTCTGAAACTGGTATCAGGGGGTAACTCTGAAACTGGCATCAGGGGGTTAACTTTGAACTGGTATCCGGGGTAACTCTGAAACTGGTATCAGGGCGTAACTCTGAAACTGGTATCAGGGGGTAACTCTGAAACTGGTATCAGGGGTTAACTCTGAAACTGGTATCAGGGGTAACTCTGAAACTGGTATCAGGGCGTAACTCTGAAACTGGTATCAGGGGTAACTCTGAAACTGGTATCAGGGCGTAACTCTGAAACTGGTATCAGGGGTAACTCTGAAACTGGTATCAGGGGTAACTCTGAAACTGGTATCAGGTGTAACTCTGAAACTGGTATCAGGCGTAACTCTGAAACTGGTATCGGAGGTAACTCTGAAACTGGTATCGGAGGTAACTCTGAAACTGGTATCAGGAGGTAACTCTGAAACTGGTCTCAGGGTAACTCTGAAACTGGTATCAGGGGTTAACTCTGAAACTGGTATCACGGGTGAACTCTGAAACTGGTATCAGGAGGTAACTCTGAAACTGGCATCAGGGGGTAACTCTGAAACTGGTATCAGGGGTTAACTCTGAAACTGGTATCGGAGGTAACTCTGAACTGGTATCAGGAGGTAACTCTGAAACTGGTATCGGAGGTAACTCTGAAACTGGTATCAGGGGGTAACTCTGAAACTGGTATCAGGGGTAACTCTGAAACTGGTATCAGGGGTAACTCTGAAACTGGCATCAGGGGTAACTCTGAAACTGGTATCAGGGGGTAACTCTGAAACTGGTATCAGGAGGTAACTCTGAAACTGGTATCGGAGGTAACTCTGAAACTGGTATCAGGGGGTAACTCTGAAACTGGTATCAGGGGGTAACTCTGAAACTGGTATCAGGGGTAACTCTGAAACTGCATCAGGGGGTAACTCTGAAACTGGTATCAGGGGTAACTCTGAAACTGGTATCAGGAGGTAACTCTGAAACTGGTATCAGGGGGTAACTCTGAAACTGGTATCAGGGGTAACTCTGAAACTGGTATCAGGGGGTAACTCTGAAACTGGCATCAGGGGTAACTCTGAAACTGGTATCAGGGGTAACTCTGAAACTGGTATCAGGAGGTAACTCTGAAACTGGTATCGGAGGTAACTCTGAAACTGGCATCAGGGGGTTAACTCTGAAACTGGTATCAGGGGGTAACTCTGAAACTGGTATCAGGGCGTAACTCTGAAACTGGTATCAGGGGGTAACTCTGAAACTGGTATCAGGGGTTAACTCTGGAACTGGTATCGGGTAACTCTGAAACTGGTATCAGGAGGTAACTCTGAAACTGGTATCGGAGGTAACTCTGAAACTGGTATCAGGGGTAACTCTGAAACTGGTATCAGGGGGTAACTCTGAAACTGGTATCGGAGGTAACTCTGAAACTGGTATCAGGGGCAACTCTGAAACTGGTATCAGGGGGTAACTCTGAAACTGGTATCAGGAGGTAACTCTGAAACTGGTATCGGAGATAACTCTGAAACTGGTATCAGGGGTTAACGCTGAAACTGGTATCGGAGGTAACTCTGAAACTGGTATCAGTGGGTAACTCTGAAACTGGCATCAGGGGTTAACTCTGAAACTGGTATCAGGGGTAACTCTGAAACTGTATCAGGGGAACTCTGAAACTGGTATCAGGGGGTAAACTCTGAAACTGGTATCAGGAGGTAACTCTGAAACTGGTATCGGAGGTAACTCTGAAACTGGTATCAGGGCGTAACTCTGAAACTGGTATCAGGGTTAACTCTGAAACTGGTATCAGGCGTAACTCTGAAACTGGTATCGGAGGTAACTCTGAAACTGGTATCAGGGGTAACTCTGAAACTGGTATCAGGGGGTAACTCTGAAACTGGTATCAGGGGGTAAACTCTGAAACTGGTATCAGGAGGTAACTCTGAAACTGGTATCGGAGGTAACTCTGAAACTGGTATCAGGGCGTAACTTTGAAACTGGTATCAGGGGTTAACTCTGAAACTGGTATCAGGGCGTAACTCTGAAACTGGTATCAGGGGTTAACTCTGAAACTGGTATCAGGGCGTAACTCTGAAACTGGTATCAGGGGTAACTCTGAAACTGGTATCAGGGGTTAACTCTGAAACTGGTATCAGGGCGTAATTCTGAAACTGGTATCAGGGGTTAACTCTGAAACTGGTATCAGGGCGTAACTCTGAAACTGGTATCGGAGGTAACTCTGAAACTGGTATCAGGGCGTAACTCTGAAACTGGTATCGGAGGTAACTCTGAAACTGGTATCAGGGGGTAACTCTGAAACTGGTATCAGGGGGTAAACTCTGAAACTGGTATCAGGGCGTAACTCTGAAACTGGTATCAGGGCGTAACTCTGAAACTGGTATCAGGGTTAACTCTGAAACTGGTATCGGGTAACACTGAAACTGGTATCAGGGGGTAACTCTGAAACTGGTATCAGGGGGTAACTCTGAAACTGGTATCAGGGCGTAACTCTGAAACTGGTGTCAGGGCGTACTCTGAAACTGGTATCAGGGCGTAACTCTGAAACTGGTATCAGGTTAACTCTGAAACTGGTATCAGGCGTAACTCTGAAACTGGTATCAGGGCGTAACTCTGAAACTGGTATCAGGGCGTAACTCTGAAACTGGTATCGGAGGTAACTCTGAAATTGGTATCAGGGGTAACTCTGAAACTGGTATCAGGGGTAAACTCTGAAACTGGTATCAGGGGGTAACTCTGAAACTGGTATCAGGGCGTAACTCTGAAACTGGTATCAGGAGGTAACTCTGAAACTGGTATCAGGAGGTAACTCTGAAACTGGTATCAGGGGGTAACTCTGAAACTGGTATCAGGAGTAACTCTGAAACTGGTATCAGGGGGTAACTCTGAAACTTGTATCAGGGGTAAACTCTGAAACTGGTATCAGGGGTAACTCTGAAACTGGTATCAGGGGTAACTCTGAAACTGGTATCAGGGGGTAAACTCTGAAACTGGTATCAGAGGTAACTCTGAAACTGGTATCAGGGGGTAACTCTGAAACTGGTATCGGAGGTAACTCTGAAACTGGTATCAGGACGTAACTCTGAAACTGGTATCGGAGGTAACTCTGAAACTGGTATCAGGGGGTAACTCTGAAACTGGTATCAGGGCGTAACTCTGAAACTGGTATCAGGGGTAACTCTGAAACTGGTATCAGGGCGTAACTCTGAAACTGGTATCGGAGGTAACTCTGAAACTGGTATCAGGGGTAACTCTGAAACTGGTATCAGGGCGTAACTCTGAAACTGGTATCAGGAGGTAACTCTGAAACTGGTATCAGCGGGTAACTCTGAAACTGTATCAGGGGTAACTCTGAAACTGGTATCAGGGGTAACTCTGAAACTGGTATCAGGGCGTAACTCTGAAACTGGTATCAGGGCGTAACTCTGAAACTGGTATCAGGGCGTAACTCTGAAACTGGTATGAGGGCGTAACTCTGAAACTGGTATCAGGCGTAACTCTGAACTGGTATCAGGCGTAACTCTGAAACTGGTATCGGAGGTAACTCTGAAACTGTATCAGGGGTAACTCTGAAACTGGTATCAGGGGGTAACTCTGAAACTGGTATCAGGGGGTAACTCTGAAACTGGTATCAGGGGTAACTCTGAAACTGGTATCAGGGGTAACTCTGAAACTGGTATCAGGAGGTAACTCTGAAACTGGTATCAGGAGGTAACTCTGAAACTGGTATCAGGGGTAACTCTGAAACTGGTATCAGGGGGTAACTCTGAAACTGGTATCAGGGTAACTCTGAAACTGGTATCGGAGGTAACTCTGAAACTGGTATCAGGAGGTAACTCTGAACTGGTATCGGAGGTACTCTGAAACTGGTATCGGAGGTAACTCTGAAACTGGTATCGGAGGTAACTCTGAAACTGGTATCAGGGGGTAACTCTGAAACTGGTATCGGAGGTAACTCTGAAACTGGTATCAGGGGGTAACTCTGAAACTGGTATCGGAGGTAACTCTGAAACTTACCCTGGTAAGCAGCAGCAGTGGCGATCAGCAGCTGGGTCTGGGGGTCCAGGTCGGTCACCAGCTCCCTGACGGTGTCTCCGGTCCATTCCTGAGCCAACAGGTTGATGGTGCTGGCCGCTTCCAATGGTGATGTGTAGGCCAGACTCTGAGGGTTCCCTCCAAACTTGTTCTGAACCAGATCCAGGAAGGACGAGGACACCTGGAGGCCTTGTCTGGGGAGGAGGGCCGCGCCCTGCCTCAGGTTCATGTCAAGGCTGCCATCCTGCACCGCAGTCCTGAGACTCTGAACAGGTCTGAGGACAGATTCTGGATTACTGACCATCATGAGGTCTCAGAGACTGACTGACGGTACTCATCATGTGATCCGAAACCAGTTTACACCGGCTTCATTTTACATTTCCTACTTCCTGATTTAACATCTTCTTGGCCTTGAGTTGGATCTGGATCATCCCAGCCGGAGTAAGATGCTGTTATCCCTGTAATCAAAACCTTTAGTGGCCATAACTGCCTGTCTCTATAAACCTGGTTCCTAACTGGCGCAGTCGCCTGTAGGGACTTGGTCTTGGAACCGAAGGGTCGCCGGTTCACGGTTAAAAAATACAAAAGATAAAGAGTGGGAGCTGGTAGCTAGAGAGGTTGCATTTGTGCATGTACAGTACCAGTCAAAAGTTTGGACCTTCTCATTCAATGGTTTTTGTTTATTTGTATTTGTTTCTACTTTGTAGATTAATACTGAAGACATCAAAACTATGAAAGAGTTTATATGGAATTATCTAATTAACAAAAAAGTGTTAACAAATCCAGAATATTGTGGGGACATATGGACATAATTCACCTTGATATGATTGTGTGTTGCAACCCGGACCTGTTAGTGAAGGTACCGTTTGTAGGTTGTCATACTAGCTTGAAATGCAGTAGCAAGCAGATGTCCTCACCTCTTCTTCATGCTCAATGGCAAATGAAGTGTGGAGTTC
>JAAKFY010000166.1:25000-96318 GCA_011823955.1 Dissostichus mawsoni | reverse complement strand
TAGCATTAGTAGCATGAACACAGTAGTAATGGTATCAGTAGCATTAGTAGCATTAACAGTGAACACAGTAGTAATGGTATCAGTAGCATCAGTAGCATTAACAGTGAACACAGTAGTAATGGTATCAGTAGCATTAGTAGCATTAACAGTGAACACAGTAGTAATGGTATCAGTAGCATTAGTAGCATTAACAGTGAACACAGTAGTAATGGAATCAGTAGCATTAGTAGCATTAACAGTGAACACAGTAGTAATGGTATCAGTAGCATTAGTAGCATTAACAGTGAATACAGTAGTAATGGTATCAGTAGCATTAGTAGCATTAACAGTGAACAGTAGTAATGGTATCAGTAGCATTAGTAGCATTAACAGTGAACACAGTAGTAATGGAATCAGTAGCATTAGTAGCATTAACAGTGAACACAGTAGTAATGGTATCAGTAGCATCAGTAGCATTAACAGTGAACACAGTAGTAATGGTATCAGTAGCATCAGTAGCATTAACAGTGAACACAGTAGTAATGGTATCAGTAGCATCAGTAGCATTAACAGTGAACACAGTAGTGGTATCAGTAGCATTAGTAGCATTAACAGTGAACACAGTAGTAACGGTATCAGTAGCATTAGTAGCATTAACAGTGAATACAGTAGTAACGGTATCAGTAGCATTAGTAGCATTAACAGTGAACACAGTAGTAATGGTATCAGTAGCATTAGTAGCATTAACAGTGAATACAGTAGTAATGGTATCAGTAGCATTAGTAGCATTAACAGTGAACACAGTAGTAATGGTATCAGTAGCATTAGTAGCATTAACAGTGAATACAGTAGTAATGGTATGTTAGTGTTAGTTTTAATAGTATTATTGAACCCCCCCCCCCCCCCAGGTTGCCCTCTGACCTCACCATGAGGGTCTGCAGGAGCTGTGGGGGGGGGACATCGACGTGGACCAGGCCGAGGCAGCGCTGTCTGCACCAGCTGTGGGTCTGTCCTCGAGGACAACATCATCGTCTCCGAGGTCCAGTTCGTAGAGGGGTCGGGGGGCGTGTCCTCTGCAGTGGGACAGTTTGTCTCCGCTGACGGTGAGACACACCCATCCTCATGTCCTCATACCAGTGTTTCCCCTAGGTTTACTGCTTTGGGGGGGTGCTGCCTGAGCGGGGGGGGGGGCGGGGCATTGGGATATATATTTTTTTAAATCCTCTGGAGCAGAGAGGAGCTGTGGATTATTGTTATTGATTAATGCATCAGTGTTTCTTAGGGTCAAAAACACTAAACTCACAACTTAAAATGAAAGCGTTTAGTTTATTTAATAAAAGAGCACATGTTCAATGTGAAAAGCGACAGTAGATATAGATTAGTTGCAATTTGGTGCATATATATGTATATATAGATTTTAAAAAATTCAGGGGGGCGCGGGGCTCCGTTGGCGGGGCGGGGCGCAGCGCCCCTCCAAGACAATGGTAGGGGAAACACTGCATACTGTACAGAAACATGTCCTCATACTGTCCAGAGACATGTCCTCATACTGCCCAGAGACATGTCCTCATACTGTCCAGAGACAAGTCCTCATACTGTCCATAGACAAGTCCTCATACTGTCCAGAGACATGTCCTCATACTGTCCAGAGACACTCTAAATCCTCATGTCCACATACTGTCCAGAGACATGTCCTCATACTGCCCAGAGACATGTCCTCATACTGTCCAAAGACAAGTCCTCATACTGTCCAGAGACACTCTAAATCCTCATGTCCACATACTGTCCAGAGACATGTCCTCATACTGTCCAGAGACACTGAATCCTCATGTTTTCATTCTGTACAGAGACACTGAAACCTCATGTCCTCATACTGTACAGAGACACTGAATCCTCATGTTCTCATACTATACAGAGACACTGAATGTGTGTGTGTGTGTGTGTGTGTGTTGTGTGTGTGTGTGTGTGTGTGTGTGTGTGTGTGTGTGTGTGTGTGTGTGTTGTGTGTGTGTGTGTGTGTGTGTGTGTGTGTGTGTGTGTGTGTGTGTGTGTGTGTGTGGTGTGTGTGTGTGTGGTGTGTGTGTGTGTGTGTGTGTGTGTGTGTGTGTGTGTGTGTGTGTGTGTGTGTGTGTTGTGTGTGTGTGTGTGTGTGTGTGTGTGTGTGTGTGTGTGTGTGTGTGTTGTGTGTGTGTTTGTGTGTGTGTGTAGGTCCAGTGAAGCGCCGCTGCTTGGTTCTGGTTTTCATACGAGTGTTGGTAAAGAATCCAGAGCGCAGACCCTGCAGGCTGGTAAGTACCTTCAGCTTCCTGTCAGCTCCCTGTCAGCTCCCTTTCAGCCTCCTGTCAGCTCCCTGTCAGCTCCCTGTCAGCTCCCTGTCAGCCTCCTGTCAGCTTCCTGTCAGCTCCCTGTCAGCCTCCTGTCAGCTCCCTGTCATTTTCCTGTCAGCTCCCTGTCAGCCTCCTGACAGGGAGCTGACAGGAAAATGACAGGAGCCTCCTGTCAGCTTCCTGTCAGTCTCCTTTCAGCCTCCTGTCAGCTCCCTGTCAGCCTCCTTTCAGCTTCCTGTCAGCCTCCTTTCAGCTCCCTGTCAGCCTCCTGTCAGCCTCCTGCCAGCTCCCTGTCAGCCTCCTTCAGCCTCCTCTCAGCTCCCTCCCTGTCAGCCTCCTGTCAGCTCCCTGTCAGCCTCCTGACAGCTGCCTCTCAGCTCCCTGTCAGCCTCCTGTCAGCTTCCTGTCAGCCTTTCAGCTCCCTGTCAGCTGCCTGTCAGCTCCCTGTCAGCTTCCTGTCAGTCTCCTTTCAGCCTCCTCTCAGCTACCTGTCAGCTCCTTTCTTCTTCCTGTCAGCCTCCTTTCAGCTCCCTGTGAGCCTCCTGTCAGCCTCCTGTCAGCCTCCTGCCAGCTCCATGTCAGCCTCCTGTCAGCTTCCTGACAGCTGCCTCTCAGCTCCCTGTCAGCCTCCTGTCAGCCTCCTGTCAGCCCCCTGTCAGCTCCCTGTCAGCATCCTGTCAGCCTCCTGTCAGCTTCCTGTCAGTCTCCTTTCAGCCTCCTGTCAGCTCCCTGTCAGCATCCTGTCAGCCTCCTGTCAGCTCCTGTCAGCCTCCTGTCAGCCCCTGTCAGCTCCCTGTCAGCATCCTGTCAGCCTCCTGTCAGCTTCCTGTCAGCCTCCTGTCAGCCTCCTGTCAACCCCTGTCAGCTCCCTGTCAGCATCCTGTCAGCCCCCTGTCAGCTCCCTGTCAGCCTCCTGTCAGCCCCCTGTCAGCTCCCTGTCAGCCTCCTGTCAGCTCCCTGTCAGCCTCCTTTCAGCTTCCTGTCAGCCTCCTTTCAGCTCCCTGTCAGCCTCCTGTCAGCCTCCTGCCAGCTCCCTGTCAGCCTCCTCTCAGCCTCCTCTCAGCTCCCTCCCTGTCAGCCTCCTGTCAGCTCTCCCTGTCAGCCTCCTGACGACAGCTTCCTCTCAGCTCCCTGTCAGCCTCCTGTCAGCTTCCTGTCAGCTGCCTGTCAGCTCCCTGTCAGCTGCCTGTCAGCTCCCTGTCAGCTTCCTGTCAGTCTCCTTTCAGCCTCCTCTCAGCTCCTGTCAGCCTCCTTTCAGCTTCCTGTCAGCCTCCTTTCAGCTCCCTGTCAGCCTCCTGTCAGCCTCCTGTCAGCCTCCTGCCAGCTCCATGTCAGCCTCCTGTCAGCTTCCTGACAGCTGCCTCTCAGCTCCCTGTCAGCCTCCTGTCAGCCTCCTGTCAGCTCCCTGTCAGCCTCCTTTCATTCTCCTGTCAGCCTCCTGTCAGCTCCCTGTCAGCCTCCTGTCAGCTTCCTGTCAGCCTCCTTCAGCCTCCTGTCAGCCTCCTGTCAACTTCCTGTCAGCCTCCTGTCAGCTCCCTGTCAGCTCCCTGTCAGCCTCCTGTCAGCCTCCTGACAGCTGCCTTCCTGTGTTAGGGAAGCGTCAGATCCAGCAGCTGGGCAGTCAGCTGAACTGAACCAACACTGCCTGGACACGGCCTTCAACTTCTTCAAGATGGTGGTGAGTAAGCACCTGACTCGAGGAAGAAGACGGAGCACGTGATCGCCGCCTGCCTCTACCTGGTGTGTCGCACTGAGGGGACGCCACGTATCCTCTCTCCCCTGCTTTTATTCTGAAGGATATAATGCTGTTCCTTTGACCCCGCTGGTTGTGCTGGTTTTCCTGAGCTGTGTTTCAGACATGCTGCTGGACCTGAGTGACCTGCTGCAGGTAGGACCCACGGATAGTCTGTATACTTATTTATTTGTATATCTGTATATGTGTTAGAAAAAGTTTCAAATCAGGATCCATGTATTTATTATCCCTGCAAGACAGTAAGTAGTCATCACACACAGAGCATATGGTACAGTGTCCTTCACATGCTTATATACAGAGAGGGTGTCACAAGATGCAGGAATACTGGTTCAAACAGTATATAATGTATATATATATATTCAAAGCTTAGTTCAGGTTAGCTGAGGCCCACGTCATCATCATCATCATCATCATCATCATCATCATCATCATCATCATCATCATCATCATCATCATCATCATCATCATCATCATCTCCCTAGAGCAGTGACCATCAACCTCCAGACATTCTCATCCGGCCCGCACGGCGGGGTTGACTGTGGCGTTGGCGGAGTAGTTAGTGCGTTTGCCCCCCACACTTACTCACTCAACGTCTCGTGAGTAATGTGCAGTACCGGAGTCCAACAGAGAGGCAGCAGCTGCGGGACAGTAGCCTGCGTACTGCGTAGCCTTCCCTGCCCTGAAGAAGAAGTGATCCTTGGTTAGCGAGAAGAGTCTGCTAAGCTTTATGCGCTCTGCAGTACATGAGCGTGCTCCACTAGCCCTGCCCCTGATCCCTGCCCTAGAGGCTGAATCATCATGTTAATCACTTAGCTATCATATGCATGAAACAGTCCTGATGCTCTTCATACATCCTGACACTGTTATACACTTGGGCCTTTGTTATCATGAGCACCTCTGTCCTTGAAAGAGTACATTTAGTATTTTCACAACAATATGTGTATAAATGTCAGGTTTGTATGATGTGCTCAGGTGAACGTTTACATCCTTGGAAAAACGTTCCTGCTGTTGGCTCGGGAGCTCTGCATCAACGCTCCCGCCATCGGTGAGAACCTTTATTACTTTATCATTTCAACTGTTAAACTGTATATTTAAATAACCACCAGAGGTAAGGCTGGGTTGGAGGACAGAGTAAAACAATCGTCTTGACTCTCAGTTTCCTGATGTTTCCTGAACGTGCCACCTGTAATACCCAGAGCATCATCATGATCATCATGCTCTGAATGTTAATCATGAATATGGTTAGCCAGCTGACGGTGCCCCCCCCCCCCCCAGACCCTGCCTGTACATCCCCCGCTTCGCCCACATGCTGGAGTTCGGGGGCCAGACTCACGAGGTGTCCATGACGGCTCTGCGCCTGGTGCAGAGGATGAAGAGGGACTGGATGCACACGGGCGCCGGCCCTCTGGACTCTGTGGAGCAGGTACAGCATGGCGTTAACATGGAAACAGCAAAGAACAACCATATTCACCATCTGTCATCTATTCAACATCTGTCATCTATTCACCATCTGTCATGTATTCACCATCTGTCATCTATTCACCATCTGTCATCTATTCACCATCTGTCATGTATTCACCATCTGACATTCATTCACCATCTGTCATCTATTCACCATCTGTCATCTATTCACCATCTGTCATCTATTCACCATCTGTCATCTATTCACCATCTGTCATGTATTCACCATCTGACATCATTCACCATCTGTCATCTATTCACCATCTGTCATCTATTCACCATCTGTCATCTATTCACCATCTGTCATGTATTCACCATCTGTCATCTATTCACCATCTGTCATCTATTCACCATCTGTCATCTATTCACCATCTGTCATGTATTCACCATCTGTCATCTATTCACCATCTGTCATGTATTCACCATCTGTCATGTATTCACCATCTGTCATCTATTCACCATCTGTCATCTATTCACCATCTGTCATGTATTCACCATCTGTCATCTATTCACCATCTGTCATCTATTCACCATCTGTCATGTATTCACCATCTGTCATGTATTCACCATCTGTCATCTATTCACCATCTGTCATCTATTCACCATCTGTCATCTATTCACCATCTGTCATGTATTCACCATCTGTCATGTATTCACCATCTGTCATCTATTCACCATCTGTCATCTATTCACCATCTGTCATGTATTCACAATCTGTCATCTATTCACCATCTGTCATGTATTCACCATCTGTCATCTATTCACCATCTGTCATCTATTCACCATCTGTCATCTATTCACCATCTGTCATCTATTCACCATCTGTCATGTATTCACCATCTGTCATCTATTCACCATCTGTCATGTATTCACCATCTGTCATGTATTCACCATCTGTCATGTATTCACAATCTGTCATCTATTCACCATCTGTCCCCCCCAGCTCTCCTGGTAGCAGCTCGGATGCACAAGTTTCGACGAACGGTGAAGGACGTCATCAGTGTGGTGAAGGTGTGCCAGACAACTCTGAGGAAGAGGTGAGAGCAGATCACTCTAGATCCCTGGGGAACCTTTTTCCTCTCAAGGGCCATTTCAATTTTTTCGACATCCTCCGAGGGCCGTACAAATTATTGACCTCTGCTTAAAAATACTAAAATCACAGCCCATTCATTTCGCCTTTCTTTCATGCTGTGCAAAGAAAAAGCAACCTCTTAATCCAGATATCTCACCATGACTCGCGTATGCGTGCACGTGCACGGTGTGGCACGACCACCCAAACAGAAAGATATGGACACACGATTTTTTTTGAAATGTTGAAGTTAAAAGCATCAATCTGGTGCAATATGAGAGCAACATTAAGAGATCTATGGATACATCTCTCAACACCAGATGAAACAGAACTGTAAGCAGATTATTTTTCTTTATGGATATTTTACAAATCACTCCCTTTTAAACTGTATTCTTGTTTATTAATAATAACTTTTTTTTACTGTCATATAGTATTTTATACCTGTTTACTTTATTCTCTTATTTTGTTATAACTATAATGATCATATAAAGATGTGCCTCTACCTCACTGGTTGTAGAAAAAGCTTCTTATATTCGTTAGCATAGCTAGCCAGATGCTAATAACACCAAAGTGATTGACTGTATGATCAGTGTGACAGAGGAGCAGAGCCAATGGGCTCTCAGCTGAAGACACAGCCACACAGAAACTGCGGCATGTGGACGTCTCCTTATGGGTACTGACATTTCTGAAGTGCGGAGCGGCGTTCTGGCGCTCTCTGTCAGCTCTACACCCCTGTCAGACGAGACATATACCACGTGATGACACGTTAGGCTCGTGTTGTGTTCAAGGACCCTGACCTTGGCCAGGAAAAACAGGCACTCGCTTGTTTAATTATTTTGCGGTCTAGATTTCTTCATTTCTTCTTTTTTGCGTGTGTTTATAAATTACCTCGAGGGCCGTATCAAATTGTCTCGCGGGCCGTATACGGCCCGGGGGGCGGAGGTTCCCCACCCCTGCTGTAGATCATAGTAAATCATAAGGTTTAGATTAGAGTCCTCTCTCCGCCCTGCAGGTTAACAGAGTTTGAGGACACGCCCACCAGTCAGCTGACCATCGATGAGTTCATGAAGGTAGATCTGGAGCAGGAATGTGATCCGCCCTCCTTCACTGCCTCAAAGCACAAAGCCAAGATGCAGCAGGTAAATCACTCGGTCTCTGATTGGCTGCTGCCAGATGAGTTCACAAAGATCCAATGATCCAACTGATCATGTTACTCTCTTCTTCTTCTGCAGCTGGAACACGAGCTGGCCAGGAAACTAGATGAGGTCGAAGGTCAGTTTCTTTCTCTACCCAGAGATCCTTTTAGGACACACCAGAGAGAACTGTAGGGATCATTGAGGACACTTTAGAGAGAACTGTAGGGAACATTGAGGACACTTTAGAGAGAACTGTAGGGATCATTTAGGACACTTTAGAGAGAACTGTAGGGATCATTGAGGACACTTTAGAGAGAACTGTAGGGAACATTGAGGACACTTTAGAGAGAACTGTAGGGATCATTGAGGACACTTTAGAGAGAACTGTAGGGAACATTTAAGACACTTTAGAGAGAACTGTAGGGATCATTGAGGACACTTTAGAGAGAACTGTAGGGATCATTGAGGACACTTTAGAGAGAACTGTAGGGAACATTGAGGACACTTTAGAGAGAACTGTAGGGAACATTGAGGACACTTTAGAGAGAACTGTAGGGATCATTGAGGACACTTTAGAGAGAACTGTAGGGATCATTGAGGACACTTTAGAGAGAACTGTAGGGAACATTGAGGACACTTTAGAGAGAACTGTAGGGAACATTGAGGACACTTTAGAGAGAACTGTAGGGATCATTGAGGACACTTTAGAGAGAACTGTAGGGAACATTGAGGACACTTTAGAGAGAACTGTAGGGATCATTTAGGACACTTTAGAGAGAACTGTAGGGATCATTGAGGACACTTTAGAGAGAACTGTAGGGAACATTGAGGACACTTTAGAGAGAACTGTAGGGATCATTGAGGACACTTTAGAGAGAACTGTAGGGAACATTGAGGACACTTTAGAGAGAACTGTAGGGATCATTTAGGACACTTTAGAGAGAACTGTAGGGATCATTGAGGACACTTTAGAGAGAACTGTAGGGAACATTGAGGACACTTTAGAGAGAACTGTAGGGATCATTGAGGACACTTTAGAGAGAACTGTAGGGATCATTGAGGACACTTTAGAGAGAACTGTAGGGAACATTGAGGACACTTTAGAGAGAACTGTAGGGAACATTGAGGACACTTTAGAGATCACTGTAGGGATCATTGAGGACACTTTAGAGAGAACTGTAGGGATCATTGAGGACACTTTACCTTGTCCTTTCAGGAGAGATCAGCTGCTACAAAGACGAGATTGAGAGTGAGCTGGAGAAGAGCCGGCCTAAACTGAGAGGAATTTACGCCGCCTACGCCAAAGAAATTGGTTTGTACTGATTCTAAGTCAAGAAACTCTCCCGTAAAATCTAGAACATTCATCAACCCTTTAATCCTCCATTTCCAGACCCGGAAGACGCCGAGTTTTGTCCCTGACCTCTGAACCGAGGTGCCGGAGGTCGAGGAGGCAGAGCTCAATGCCGCCGCTCAACACCTGACACAGACCTTCCTGAACCAGGTGATCCATGAGGAGGACAGGCATGGCAAGAAGGCCGATGACAGCGAGCAGGGGCGGGGCCGGAGAACGAGGGGGCGGGGCCTCAGCGTCTGGCCGCCCCTTTGGCCGTCATCCTGGGACAGCTGCCGAGCGCCGCCAGCCTCAGCCTCCAGAAGACCTTCCAGACCTTCGGCGAGGAAACAGGCGGGAAACCAGACGGTAAGAATCACCGGCTTAGACAAAGCTAACGCTTGCTACAAAGAGCTCTGGTGGAATCACAACACAGACATTGATTTTTTTTATAATTTAAGAGTAAATGACTTGGACAGAGAGCGAGTAATAGCTTTCAAAAAAAATGTAGGTTGAAAAATGGTTGACTTCGCTTCAATCACAAAAGTACAAGTCGATGTGTTTGGATGGATCCTAGAAGCAGGCACTTTGTTTATGACACAGAGGTTAATGATGTTCATCTGTCTCTGCGGTTTTACAGATGAGCAGTCTGAGAGTGGAGAGCTGGACCTGAAGGATATCGATGATCAGGAGATTGATAAGGTCAGTCCATCAATTATGCTGTACCACAGACTCTCAAAGACTTCTCTACAATCTGAGGTAATAAAGAGAGAGAGAAGTAGGAACATTTCCTCATAGACTTCTATACAATCTGAGGTAATAAAGAGAGAGAGAAGTAGGAACATTTCCTCATAGACTTCTCTACAATCTGAGGTAATAAAGAGAGAGAGAAGTAGGAACATTTCCTCATAGACTTCTATACAATCTGAGGTGATAAAGAGAGAGAGAAGTAGGAACATTTCCTCATAGACTTCTATACAATCTGAGGTAATAAAGAGAGAGAAGTAGGAACATTTCCTCATAGACTTCTATACAATCTGAGGTAATAAAGAGAGAAGTAGGAACATTTCCTCATTGACTTCTATACAATCTGAGGTATAAAGAGAGAGAGAAGTAGGAACATTTCCTCATAGACTTCTATACAATCTGAGGTAATAAAGAGAGAGAGAAGTAGGAACATTTCCTCATAGACTTCTATACAATCTGAGGTAATAAAGAGAGAGAGAAGTAGGAACATTTCCTCATAGACTTCTATACAATCTGAGGTAATAAAGAGAGAGAGAAGTAGGAACATTTCCTCATAGACTTCTCTACAATCTGAGGTAATAAAGAGAGAGAGAAGTAGGAACATTTCCTCATAGACTTCTATACAATCTGAGGTAATAAAGAGAGAAGTAGGAACATTTCCTCATTGACTTCTATACAAGCTGAGGTAATAAAGAGAGAGAGAAGTAGGAACATTTCCTCATAGACTTCTATACAATCTGAGGTAATAAAGAGAGAGAGAAGTAGGAACATTTCCTCATAGACTTCTATACAATCTGAGGTAATAAAGAGAGAGAGAAGTAGGAACATTTCCTCATAGACTTCTCTACAATCTGAGGTAATAAAGAGAGAAGTAGGAACATTTCCTCATTGACTTCTATACAATCTGAGGTAATAAAGAGAGAGAGAAGTAGGAACATTTCCTCATAGACTTCTATACAATCTGAGGTAATAAAGAGAGAGAGAAGCAGGAACATTTCCTCATAGACTTCCATACAATCTGAGGTAATAAAGAGAGAGAGAAGTAGGAACATTTCCTCATAGACTTCTACAATCTGAGGTGATAAAGAGAGAGAGAAGTAGGAACATTTCCTCATAGACTTCTCTACAATCTGAGGTAATAAAGAGAGAGAGAAGTAGGAACATTTCCTCATAGACTTCTATACAATCTGAGGTAATAAAGAGAGAGAGAAGCAGGAACATTTCCTCATAGACTTCTATACAATCTGAGGTGATAAAGAGAGAGAGAAGTAGGAACATTTCCTCATAGACTTCTATACAATCTGAGGTAATAGAGAGAGAGAGGAAGTAGGAACATTTCCTCATTGACTTCTCTACAATCTGAGGTAATAAAGAGAGAGAGAAGTAGACATTTCCTCATAGACTTCTCTACAATCTGAGGTAATAAAGAGAGAGAGAAGCAGGAACAGTTTCCTCATAGACTTCTATACAATCTGAGGTAATAAAGAGAGAGAGAAGTAGGAACATTTCCTCATAGACTTCTATACAATCTGAGGTAATAAAGAAGAGTAGGAACATTTCCTCATAGACTTCTCTACAATCTGAGGTAATAAAGAGAGAAGTAGGAACATTTCCTCATAGACTTCTCTACAAGCTGAGGTAATAAAGAGAGAAGTAGGAACATTTCCTCATAGACTTCTATACAATCTGAGGTAATAAAGAGAGAGAGAAGTAGGAACATTTCCTCATAGACTTCTATACAATCTGAGGTAATAAAGAGAGAGAGAAGTAGGAACATTTCCTCATAGACTTCTATACAATCTGAGGTAATAAAGAGAGAAGTAGGAACATTTCCTCATTGACTTCTATACAAGCTGAGGTAATAAAGAGAGACGTAGGAACATTTCCTCATAGACTTCTATACAATCTGAGGTAATAAAGAGAGAGAGAAGTAGGAACA
This sequence comes from Dissostichus mawsoni, assembly GCA_011823955.1. Taxonomy (NCBI): domain Eukaryota; kingdom Metazoa; phylum Chordata; class Actinopteri; order Perciformes; family Nototheniidae; genus Dissostichus; species Dissostichus mawsoni. The sequence goes on along the minus strand of JAAKFY010000166.1, from coordinate 84,577 downwards.
TTTCCTCATAGACTTCTATACAATCTGAGGTAATAAAGAGAGAAGTAGGAACATTTCCTCATTGACTTCTATACAATCTGAGGTAATAAAGAGAGAAGTAGGAACATTTCCTCATTGACTTCTCTACAATCTGAGGTAATAAAGAGAGAGTAGGAACATTTCCTCATAGACTTCTATCAATCTGAGGTAATAAAGAGAGAGAGAAGTAGGAACATTTCCTCATAGACTTCTATACAATCTGAGGTAATAAAGAGAGAAGTAGGAACATTTCCTCATGACTTTCTACAATCTGAGGTAATAAAGAGAGAAGTAGGAACATTTCCTCATAGACTTCTATACAATCTGAGGTAATAAGAGAGAGAGAAGTAGGAACATTTCCTCATAGACTTCTATACAATCTGAGGTAATAAAGAGAGAGAGAAGTAGGAACATTTCCTCATAGACTTCTATACAATCTGAGGTAATAAGAGAGAGAGAGAAGCAGGAACATTTCCTCATAGACTTCTCTCCAATCTGAGGTAATAAAGAGAGAGAGAGAAGCAGGAACATTTCCTCATAGACTTCTATACAATCTGAGGTAATAAAGAGAGAGAGAAGTAGGAACATTTCCTCATAGACTTCTATACAATCTGAGGTAATAAAGAGAGAGAGAAGTAGGAACATTTCCTCATAGACTTCTATACAATCTGAGGTAATAAGAGAGAGAAGTAGGAACATTTCCTCATAGACTTCTACAATCTGAGGTAATAAAGAGAGAGAGAAGCAGGAACATTTCCTCATAGACTTCTCTACAATCTGAGGTAATAAAGAGAGAGAGAAGCAGGAACATTTCCTCATAGACTTCTCTACAATCTGAGGTATAAGAGAGAGAGAAGCAGGAACATTCCTCATAGACTTCTATACAATCTGAGGTAATAAAGAGAGAGAGAAGCAGGAACATTTCCTCATAGACTTCTATACAATCTGAGTATAAAGAGAGAGAGAGAAGTAGGAACATTTCCTCATAGACTTCTATACAATCTGAGGTAATAAAGAGAGAGAGAGAAGTAGGAACATTTCCTCATATACTTCTCTACAATCTGAGGTAATAAAGAGAGAGAGAAGTAGGAACATTTCCTCATAGACTTCTCTACAATCTGAGGTAATAAAGAGAGAGAGAAGTAGGAACATTTCCTCATAGACTTCTATACAATCTGAGGTAATAAAGAGAAGAGAAGTAGGAACATTTCCTCATAGACTTCTATACAATCTGAGGTAATAAAGAGAGAGAGAAGTAGGAACATTTCCTCATAGACTTCTATACAATCTGAGGTAATAAAGAGAGAGAGAGAGAAGTAGGAACATTTCCTCATAGACTTCTATACAATCTGAGGTAATAAAGAGAGAGAGAGAAGCGGAACATTTCCTCATGACTTCTATACAATCTGAGGTAATAAAGAGAGAGAGAGAAGTAGGAACATTTCCTCATAGACTTCTATACAATCTGAGGTAATAAGAGAGAGAGAAGTAGGAACATTTCCTCATAGACTTCTATACAATCTGAGGTAATAAGAGAGAGAGAGAAGTAGGAACATTTCCTCATAGACTTCTATACAATCTGAGGTAATAAAGAGAGAGAGAAGTAGGAAACATTTCCTCATAGACTTCTATACAATCTGAGGTAATAAAGAGAGAGAGAAGTAGGAACATTTCCTCATAGACTTCTATACAATCTGAGGTAATAAAGAGAGAGAGAAGTAGGAACATTTCCTCATAGACTTCTATACAATCTGAGGTAATAAGAGAGAGAGAAGTAGGAACATTTCCTCATAGACTTCTATACAATCTGAGGTAATAAAGAGAGAGAGAAGTAGGAACATTTCCTCATAGACTTCTATACAATCTGAGGTAATAAAGAGAGAGAGAAGTAGGAACATTTCCTCATAGACTTCTCTACAAGTTGAGGTAATAAAGAGAGAAGTAGGAACATTTCCTCATAGACTTCTATACAATCTGAGGTGATAAAGAGAGAGAGAAGCAGGAACATTTCCTCATAGACTTCTATACAATCTGAGGTAATAAAGAGAGAGAGAGAAGTAGGAACATTTCCTCATAGACTTCTATACAATCTGAGGTAATAAAGAGAGAGAGAGAAGCAGGAACATTCCTCATAGACTTCTCTACAACTATGAGGTAATAAAGAGAGAGAGAAGTAGGAACATTTCCTCATAGACTTCTCTACAATCTGAGGTAATAAAGAGAGAGAGAAGTAGGAACATTTCCTCATAGACTTCTATACAATCTGAGGTAATAAAGAGAGAGAGAAGAAGTAGGAACATTTCCTCATAGACTTCTATACAATCTGAGGTAATAAAAGAGAGAGAGAAGTAGGAACATTTCCTCATAGACTTCTATACAATCTGAGGTAATAAAGAGAGAGAGAGAGAGAAGTAGGAACATTTCCTCATAGACTTCTCTACAATCTGAGGTAATAAAGAGAGAGAGAGAAGCAGGAACATTTCCTCATTGACTTCTATACAATCTGAGGAATAAAGAGAGAGAGAGAAGTAGGAACATTTCCTCATAGACTTCTCTACAATCTGAGGTAATAAAGAGAGAGAGAAGTAGGAACATTTCCTCATAGACTTCTATACAATCTGAGGTAATAGAGAGAGAGAAGTAGGAACATTTCCTCATAGACTTCTATACAATCTGAGGTAATAAAGAGAGAGAGAAGTAGGAACATTTCCTCATAGACTTCTCTACAATCTGAGGTAATAAGAGAGAGAGAAGTAGGAACATTTCCTCATAGACTTCTATACAATCTGAGGTAATAAAGAGAGAGAGAAGTAGGAACATTTCCTCATAGACTTCTATACAATCTGAGGTAATAGAGAGAGAGAGAAGTAGGAAACATTTCCTCATAGACTTCTATACAATCTGAGGTAATAAAGAGAGAGAGAAGTAGGAACATTTCCTCATAGACTTCTATACAATCTTTATTGTGAACATTTCCTGCTGCAGTACATCCTGAATGATCGGGAGGTCGAGGTGAAGACGGAGCTGTGGATGAAACAGAATGCAGAGTACCTGAAGGAGCAGAAAGGTAGGGAGACTTCTTCTTCTTCTTCTTCTTCTCTTCTTCTTCTTCTTCTTCTTCTTCTTCTTCTTCTTCTTCTTCTTCTTCTTCTTCTTTTCTTCTTCTTCTTCTTCTTCTTCTTCTTCTTCTTCTTCTTCTGTGGTGTAATGGCTGCCTGTGTGTCTGCAGAGAAAGAGGAGAGGATCAGGAAGGAGAAGGAACAGGGGACGTATAAAGAGAGGGTGAGTGAACAGGGTATCCGGGTAGCTCCGCCACCTCACCTGTGATTGGTGCAGGTGTTTCTACCTGCTGATGTGTGTCTGTGTGTGTCTGTGTGTGTCTGTAGCCGAAGAAGGCCAAGAGGAAGAAGGATCAGGTGTTTCTACCTGCTGATGTGTGTCTGTGTGTGTCTGTAGCCGAAGAAGGCCAAGAGGAAGAAGGATCAGGTGTTTCTACCTGCTGATGTGTGTCTGTGTGTGTCTGTGTGTGTCTGTAGCCGAAGAAGGCCAAGAGGAAGAAGGATCAGGTGCTTCTACCTGCTGATGTGTGTCTGTGTGTCTGTAGCCGAAGAAGGTCAAGAGGAAGAAGGATCAGGTGCTTCTACCTGCTGATGTGTGTCTGTGTGTGTCTGTAGCCGAAGAAGGTCAAGAGGAAGAAGGATCAGGTGTTTCTACCTGCTGATGTGTGTCTGTGTGTCTGTAGCCGAAGAAGGTCAAGAGGAAGAAGGATCAGGTGTTTCTACCTGCTGATGTGTGTCTGTGTGTGTCTGTAGCCGAAGAAGGTCAAGAGGAAGAAGGATCAGGTGCTTCTACCTGCTGATGTGTGTCTGTGTGTGTCTGTAGCCGAAGAAGGTCAAGAGGAAGAAGGATCAGGTGTTTCTACCTGCTGATGTGTGTCTGTGTGTCTGTAGCCGAAGAAGGTCAAGAGGAAGAAGGATCAGGTGCTTCTACCTGCTGATGTGTGTCTGTGTGTCTGTAGCCGAAGAAGTCAAGAGGAAGAAGGATCAGGTGCTTCTACCTGCTGATGTGTGTCTGTGTGTGTCTGTAGCCGAAGAAGGTCAAGAGGAAGAAGGATCAGGTGTTTCTACCTGCTGATGTGTGTCTGTGTGTCTGTAGCCGAAGAAGGTCAAGAGGAAGAAGGATCAGGTGCTTCTACCTGCTGATGTGTGTCTGTGTGTCTGTGTGTGTCTGTAGCCGAAGAAGGCCAAGAGGAAGAAGGATCAGGTGCTTCTACCTGCTGATGTGTGTCTGTGTGTCTGTAGCCGAAGAAGGTCAAGAGGAAGAAGGATCAGGTGTTTCTACCTGCTGATGTGTGTCTGTGTGTGTCTGTGTGTCTGTCTGTGTGTGTCTGTGTGTGTCTGTGTGTGTCTGTGTGTGTCTGTGTGTGTCTGTCTGTGTGTGTCTGTGTGTGTCTGTGTGTCTGTAGCCGAAGAAGGTCAAGAGGAAGAAGGATCAGGTGTTTCTACCTGCTGATGTGTGTCTGTGTGTGTCTGTGTGTATCTGTGTGTGTCTGTGTGTGTCTGTGTGTGTCTGTGTGTGTCTGTGTGTCTGTGTGTGTCTGTGTGTGTCTGTCTGTGTGTGTCTGTGTGTGTCTGTGTGTCTGTAGCCGAAGAAGGTCAAGAGGAAGAAGGATCAGGTGTTTCTACTGCTGATGTGTGTCTGTGTGTCTGTAGCCGAAGAAGGTCAAGAGAAGAAGGATCAGGTGTTTCTACCTGCTGATGTGTGTCTGTGTGTCTGTAGCCGAAGAAGGTCAAGAGGAAGAAGGATCAGGTGCTTCTACCTGCTGATGTGTGTCTGTGTGTGTCTGTAGCCGAAGAAGGTCAAGAGGAAGAAGGATCAGGTGCTTCTACCTGCTGATGTGTGTCTGTGTGTGTCTGTAGCCGAAGAAGGCCAAGAGGAAGAAGGATCAGGTGCTTCTACCTGCTGATGTGTGTCTGTGTGTGTCTGTAGCCGAAGAAGGCCAAGAGGAAGAAGGATCAGGTGCTTCTACCTGCTGATGTGTGTCTGTGTGTGTCTGTGTGTGTCTGTAGCCGAAGAAGGTCAAGAGGAAGAAGGATCAGGTGCTTCTACCTGCTGATGTGTGTCTGTGTGTGTCTGTAGCCGAAGAAGGCCAAGAGGAAGAAGGATCAGGTGGCGGCGTCCACGGCGGGCGAGGCCATCGAGAGGATGCTGGAGAAGAAGAAGATCTCCAGTAAGATCAACTATGAGGTCCTGCGGGACCTGAACAGCCGCGGGACAGGAAGTGGGACAGGAAGTGGGGGGGGCAGCAGTCCCAGCAGAGCCTCCCCCCCCCCCCACTCCCCGACTCGCCCTCCGTCATGAAACAACTCAACCACCGCCGCAGGAGGACGAGCGACGCTAACGAGAGCTGGCGGCTAACACTAGCATCATGAGCAAGAGGTTGGTGTTACACAACAGTCAGAATAGGAAGTAACAAAACGGATCGACCCCTGATGACCCCTGATGACCCCTGATGACCCTGATGACCCTGATGACCCCTGATGACCCCTGATGAATGTTGTCTCCTTTTTTCAGGGTCCGCCTCCTCCTGTCCTCAACCTCAAAGAAGAAGAAACCTGCCGTCCAGGTGACGTCATTCACATGTCCTGACCAATCAGAGCACTCTGTTTCACATAGTCAATAAACACACAGATAATAACAAAACCAATACATTACACAGGGGGCAATCACTGTATGATTACTACCACATTACACAGGGGGCAATCACTGTATGATTACTACCACATTACACAGGGGGCAATCACTGTATGATTACTACCACATTACACAGGGGGCAATCACTGTATGATTACTACCACATTACACAGGGGGCAATCACTGTATGATTACTACACATTACACAGGGGGCAATCACTGTATGATTACTACCACATTACACAGGGGGCAATCACTGTATGATTACTACCACATTACACAGGGGGCAATCACTGTATGATTACTACCACATTACACAGGGGGCAATCACTGTATGATTACTACATTACACAGGGGGCAATCACTGTATGATTACTACATTACACAGGGGGCAATCACTGTATGATTACTACATTACACAGGGGCAATCACTGTATGATTACTACATTACACAGGGGGCAATCACTGTATGATTACTACCACATTACACAGGGGGCAATCACTGTATGATTACTACATTACACAGGGGGCAATCACTGTATGATTACTACCACATTACACAGGGGGCAATCACTGTATGATTACTACATTACACAGAGGGCGATCACAGTGCTTTAGTTTGCTAATTGTTTTTCTCAGGCAGGGAACGCTGTCACCATGACAACAGATGTATCACCTGAGGCCTCCTGCCCCCCCGCTGCCCCCCCGTCTGTAGACCAGAACCAGCAGGAGGTGGAGGAAGAGGAGGAAGAGGAGGAAGAGGAGCAGGAGGTGCAGGAAGTGGAGGAGGAAGAAGAGTGTGTCAGCGCTCTGCAGCTCGTAGGAGGTCCGTCCAGGCTTTATTTTCCATGTGTTTCCCTGCAGGACGTGAAGAGATAGATATTACAGACACTATAGTTGTTCAGTGAAATATAACAACCTGAACCTGTTTTCAGATTACGGCTGCGAGGAGGACGAGATGAGTTTCGACCTGCAGTGATGGAGGTCACCTGACCCTCACCTGGAGTGATGGAGGTCACCTGACCCTCACCTGACCTGATGAAGGTCACCTGACCTCACCTGGAGTGATGGAGGCACCTGACCCTCACCTGACCTGATGAAGGTCACCTGACCCTCACCTGGAGTGATGGAGGTCACCTGACCCTCACCTGGAGTGATGAAGGTCACCTGACCCTCACCTGGAGTGATGAAGGTCACCTGACCTCACCTGGAGTGATGGAGGTCACCTGACCCTCACCTGACCTGATGAAGGTCACCTGACCCTCACCTGGAGTGATGAAGGTCACCTGACCCTCACCTGGAGTGATGGAGGTCACCTGACCCTCACCTGACCTGATGAAGGTCACCTGACCCTCACCTGGAGTGATGGAGGTCACCTGACCCTCACCTGACCTGATGAAGGTCACCTGACCCTCACCTGACCTGATGAAGGTCACCTGACCCTCACCTGACCTGATGAAGGTCACCTGACCCTCACCTGGAGTGATGGAGGTCACCTGACCCTCACCTGACCTGATGAAGGTCACCTGACCCTCACCTGACCTGATGGAGGTCACCTGACCCTCACCTGACCTGATGAAGGTCACCTGACCCTCACCTGACCTGATGAAGGTCACCTGACCCTCACCTGATGGAGGTCACCTGACCCTCACCTGGAGTGATGGAGGTCACCTGACCCTCACCTGGAGTGACGGAGGTCACCTGACCCTCACCTGGAGTGATGGAGGTCACCTGACCCTCACCTGGAGTGATGGAGGTCACCTGACCCTCACCTGACCTGATGGAGGTCACCTGACCCTCACCTGACCTGATGAAGGTCACCTGACCCTCACCTGACCTGATGAAGGTCACCTGACCCTCACCTGATGGAGGTCACCTGACCCTCACCTGGAGTGACGGAGAGGTCACCTGACCCTCACCTGGAGTGATGGAGGTCACTGACCCTCACCTGGAGTGATGGAGGTCACCTGACCCTCACCTGATGGAGGTCACCTGACCCTCACCTGGAGTGATGGAGGTCACCTGACCTCACCTGGAGTGATGGAGGTCACCTGACCCTCACCTGGAGTTGTTTATATTGTAAAAAGGCTGTAGCTATAGATGCGTCTGTATTTTTATATGAATGTTAATATGACATCATTCCCTCCTGAAGCAGCTTCCTGCGGTTTCAACCGTTTTACGGTTTTTTACGTGTACTTTGTGTATTTTGTGTACTTTGTGTACTTTGTGTACTTTGTGTACATTGTGTACTTTGTGTATTTTCACTTTAATTAACTTCCTGAGATAAAAAAAGATGTATTTACAAAAATGGTGAAAATAAAACTCATCGTGTTGATGTTAGCTTTTATTTATACCATCTCTTCTTCTACATCATATTCAGTCATTCCAGTCCTGATGCTAAGCTAGGCTAATCAATCAATCAATCAATGTTTATTTATATAGCCCAATATCACAAATGTTACATTTGTCTCAGTGGACTTCACAGTTTGTACAGAATATCAGTAGACAATACGACCCCCTCTGTCCTGAGACCCTCACATCGTACAAGGAAACACTTCCAGAGAGAAACCCACAGTTTAAAGGGAACATGGGAGAAACCTCAGGGAGAGCAACAGAGGAGGGATCCCTCTCCCAGGACGGACAGACTGCAATAGATGCCGTGTGTAAATCAAAGAGATAATACATTTACAGCGTAGGTAGACCAAATGTTTGGAAATGCGTGTGTGTCTATAATAAGAAGATGAATCCACGAGGATATCCATCCAGGACTTATGATCCGGACCACAGCAACAGGATCAGCCACGACTCAGGGTCCCGCGCGTAGATAGACACCAAAAAGAAATGTGGGGAAGCTGGGTTATTGGGAACATGAGAGTACACAGGTACAGACAGAGAGAAGTAAAGTAAAGTGTCCCCCGACAAACTAAGCCTATAGCAGCTAAACTAGGGGCTGAATCTAATCAGCCTAACTATAAGCTTTATCAAAAAGGAAGGTCTTAAGCGCACTCTTAAAAACGGATAGGGTGTCTGCCGCCCGAACACAAACTGGAAGCTGATTCCACAAAAGTGGAGCTTGATAAGAAAAGGCTCTGGCTCCCATTGTACTTTTAGAGACTCTAGGAAAACCAACAACCCTGCATTCTTGGAACGCAATGCCCTAGGGGACAGTAGGGTATAATGAGTTCTTTAAGGTAAGATGGAGCCTGCCCATTAAGGGCTTTGTAGGCCAGAAGAAGAATTTTAAATGCTATCCTGTGTTCTATAGGGAGCCAGTGTAAGGCAGCCAGAACAGGAGTAATGTGGTCCCTTTTCCTAACTAGCATTAGAGGCCTTACCAATAATGGACGTCCGCTCTCGGGAGATGTCAATGAGTGGTGCGGTTACCCAAAGTGACAGACCTAATTGTACCCTTATCTCTGCCCCAGAGTGCGCTCACAGACCCCAAAGGATGGACTAATGCTCTCCAGCATGTCTCGCTAAGTGTGCACTTAGCAGGATGGAGCAGCTGACATTACAACCCAGCAATAAGTGCTTGAAACGGGAAAAGTCTTGTAAATAGAGGCAGAGTTTTATCCAGAGAGCAGGGTGCAGCACCTGACATTACAACCCAGGCATAAGTGTTTGAAAGGTCGGGAAAAGTCTTGTAAATAGAGGCAGATTGAACCAGGAGAGCTGGATGGAGCAGCTGACATTACAACCCAGCAATAAGTGTTTGAAACCTGGGGAAAGGTGTTGTAAAATAGAGGCAGTGTTTAACCAGAGCGCAGGATGGAGCAGCTGACATTAATACCCCGGAATAAGTGTTTGAAACCTGGGGAAAGGTGTTGTAAATAGAGGCAGAGTTTATCCAGAGCGCAGGATGGAGCAGCTGACATGACGACCCAGGCATAAGTGTTTGAAAGGCGGGGAAAAGTCTTGTAAATACCTGGAAGTCCCATACCCTGTACACACTGTTTACCCAGGATCCAAGCTCTTTTCCTGGCTTGGCAATAGCTGTCATGTCCCCTGGAATTCCCATACCCTGTACACACTGTTTACCCAGGATCCAAGCTCTTTTCCTGGCTTGGCAATAGCTGTCATGTCCCCCTCTGCGTCCGCTCACAGACCCCCAAAGGACGGCCTGGAGACCTCCAGCATGTCTCGCTAATGTGTGCACTTAGAGTATTTCACACATCCAGGAGAGAGACCGGTAAAGGCACCTCTCTTTGCCCGCTCACAGACCCCCAAAGGACGGCCTGGAGACCTCCAGCATGTCTCGCTAATGTGTGCACTTAGAGTATTTCACACATCCAGGAGAGAGACCGGTAAATGCACCTCTCTTTGCCCGCTCAAAGACCCCCAAAGGACGGACTAAAACACCTCCAGCATGTCTCCCTAACAGTGGCACTTCCATAACCTTGCGCACCGTGGGTCCCCGGGCCCCCACACTTAAGCACTCCTCCACGGACTAAACCCAGACATTCACACCCTCCAGAACTTCGTGCCCCTGGTGACCCTAAAAGGGGGGTGGATTTTGTGGGTGCTTTACTGTCCGCCCATCAGCATCCATATTCGGCCTTCTTCACGGCACCACCACCCCTTCTGTGGAGGATGTTTTCATGCCCCTGGTAACCATAATGCTGCCCGCCCCTCAGCATCCAAATTCGGCCTTCTTCACGGTACCACCACCCCTTCTGTGGAGGATGTTTTCATGCCAATGTCGGCATCCTCATTTCCCACGTTTGCCTCCATTTTGTTCACGACTAGTCGACTAGGGCCTACAGCGCCGACTAGTGGTAGAACTACTACTAGTCGAGTAGTTGGTGAAACCCCTAGAACACCCTGTGATGGGACAGGGTTTGGTGCAAACATTTATCCTGCCACTCGCCATTTTCATAATGATGCATGTTTGTGCTTAAGGTGCTTGTTCAACGCCAGATAGAAGACTCTGCACACGGGCATTCGGACGACATCCTTACTAGAACAGACACAATGAATTTGATCAAAATGATGTTCTATTTATCTGTTTATATGCGTTAGCGTGACCGGTGATTGCAACACTGGGTCCGATGCTTCAATTCATGGTGCACGGACCAAGGGAGGTATTGGGTTACCACCGGGTTGGATGGTCCCACTCCGGGGGGTGATGGCAACATTGGGTCTGATGCATCAATTCATGGTGCCCCGACCATGAGAGGGTTTGGGGTGCCCCGGGACCAGGCAGCACCCCAGCAGGAAACGGGTTGTATGGTCAAGGAGGAGGAAAGAGTAATAGAACCGGGGTAAAGCAAAGAAGGGTCCGACAATAGACACTTGTGAGGCGGCCAGAGAGTCTGTCATCTCTCGGTCCTATCCTCCAGTCAACACGGTGGCCAGAACTGGGTCAAACTGAGCAAAAAGTAACAAAATAAGTTCAAATTCATCCATCAAAAAAGGGGTGAAAATGAAAAAAGTATCCGAAAATAGTGCCTCATAACACTGGTAGAGTCCCCTGTCAACTCCCCTCACATTCCTCCACACTCACATTTGGAGAGATAAAGTTTTTTGAGAACCAGGCAAAAGGGGTGAAAATGTAAAAAAAGTATCCGAAAATAGTGCCTCATAATGCGGGTAAAGTCCCCTGTCAACTCCCCTTACATTCCTCCAGAGTCACATTCTCAGAGAAAAGTTTTTCGAGAACCAGGCAAAAGGGGTGAAAATGAAGAAAAGTGTCCAAAATAGTGCCTCATAACACGGGTAGAGTCCCTGGCAAACTCCCCTTACATTCCTCCAGAGGCACATTTGTCAGTCAACTCAATCAATCAATCAATCAATGTTTATTTATATAGCCCAATATCACAAATGTTACATTTGTCTCAGTGGACTTCACAGTTTGTACAGAATATCAGTAGACAATACGACACCCTCTGTCCTGAGACCCTCACATCGTACAAGGAAAAACTTCCAGAGAGAAACCCACAGTTTAAAGGGAAACATGGGAGAAACCTCAGGGAGAGCAACAGAGGAGGGATCCCTCTCCCAGGACGGACAGACGTGCAATAGATGCCGTGTGTAAATTGAGAAGATAATACATTTACAACATTTCTCAACTTTTGTGAGAACCAGGCAAAAGGGGTGAAAATGAAGAAAAGTGTCCGAAAATAGTGCCTCATAACACGGGTAGAGTCCCCTGGCAACTCCCCTTGCATTCCTCCAGAGGCACATTTGGTCAGATACCTCATTCACACCAACGCAACTCCGGTTCCAGCTCCTCTAGAGCTTTTCAGGTTCAGAACCGGTTCTTCGGTTTAGCTCCGGCTCTTTTCACACCGCTCAGAGCCCGACTGGTGCTGCGTCATCGCGTCCTCGTTTGCGTCATGACGTAACCGTTTGCGTGCCTGCTTCATAAAGCCAAACGCGCGGAAACCCCTCACAGCTCACACCGACAACAACAACAATGGCCGATTGTGTTGAAGCGCTACTCGTTTTGGTTTTGGTAAAAACCAGCGGTTGCCATCTCTTTCTGCAATTGTTGGAATTGCTTTGGACCGCGTGCTCCCCTCCAGCTTCCTCTGTACCTCTACGGAAGACCAGATTCCCAGTAGGTAGCTGGTCTCTTCAGTGGACCACTGCTGCTTGTTAACTTTCTCCACCGTTGGTACAAACTGGATAAAACGTGCGCTTTTTGTTGTTGTTCAGGAGTTGATAGTTGATTTGAGGCAAGATATGCCTGATTTTTGCAATGTTACGTAGATGAAAGAAGGCGGTCCTTGAGATTGATTTTATGTGGGCGTTAAAGGATAAATCCTGATCAAATATAACACCAAGTTCCTTACAGTCTCACTGGAGGCCAAATTAATGCCATCCATAGTTAGTATATCTTTAGATAGTTTGTTTCGTAGATTCTTTGGGCCGAGTACAATAACTTCAGTTTTGGCCGTGTTTAACATCAAAAAGTTTAAAGTCATCCACGTTTTTAAGTCCTTGAGGCAGTCTTGAATTTATTTAGATGATTAATTTCATCAGGCTTGATGGATAAATATAGTTGAGTATCATCCGCATAACAATGAAACTGTACAGAATGATTCCTTATAATATTGCCTAACGGAAGCATATATAATGTGAACAAATAGGTCCAAGCACTGAGCCCTGTGGCACTCCATGGCTAACTTTGGTTTGCATGGAAGATTCATGTTGACACACAAACTGAGAGCGTTCAGATAGATAGGACCTAAACCAGCCTAAAGCAGTTCCCTTTATGCCAACTAAGTGCTCTAGTCTTTGCATAGGAGGTCATGGTCGATAGTATCAAATGCAGCACTGAGATCGAGTAAGACAAGAATAGAGACAAGTCCTTTGTCTGAGGCTATTAGAAGGTCATTTGTGACTTTAACCAGAGCTGTCTCTGTGCTATGATGTGTTCTAAAGCCAGACTGAACATCTTCAAATAAATCATTGTTTTTAAGTAATCACACAACTGTTTTGCGACCGCTTTCTCAAGAATCTTTGAGAGGAACGGAAGATTAGAAATAGGTCTATAGTTGGCTAAAACCTCTGGATCGAGGTTGTGCTTTTTAAGAAGAGGTTTTATCACTGCTACTTTAAATGATTGTGGAACATAGCCCGATAAAAAGACATATTCATCATATTTAATAAAGAAGTGCTAATTAATGGAAAAACTTCCTTTAACAGCTGAGTTGGAATCGGTCTAAGATACACGTTGATGGTTTAGAAGAAAGAATCATTGAATTCAATTGTTCAAGGTTTATGGCTGAAAAGCATTCTAGTTTATCTAGTGTAATATTAGAACTTACGTTTCCGGGAGCTGTTGATAACTCTATACTGGTCGAAGGCAAGAGGTCTGTCTGTCTGTCTGTCTGTCTGTCTGTCTGTCTGTCTGTCTGTCTGTCTGTCTGTCTGTGTTTCAGCAGAGAGGGGCGAAAGGGGACGATGTTTTTGAGGTGGAAGAAGGCGGTCCTGGTGATGTGGTTTATGTGTTTATTGAATTTGAGCTGGCTGTCAAAAACTGCTCCATGTTGTGGATGTGAGGGGGGGGGGCTGGTGGTGCAGCAGGTCAGTGAGGGGGGGGGGCTGGTGGTGCAGCAGGTCAGTGAGGGGGGGGGGGGCTGGTGGTGCAGCAGGTCAGTGAGGGGGGGGGGCTGGTGGTGCAGCAGGTCAGTGAGGGGGGGGGGCTGGTGGTGCAGCAGGTCAGTGAGGGGGGGGGGTGGTGGTGCAGCAGGTCAGTGAGGGGGGGGGGCTGGTGGTGCAGCAGGTCAGTGAGGGGGGGGGGCTGGTGGTGCAGCAGGTCAGTGAGGGGGGGGGGCTGGTGGTGCAGCAGGTCAGTGAGGGGAAGGGGTTAGAGTGGCATTGTCAAGGGTGAGGTTGAAGTTCTGCGTGGTGTTGGTGCGGGATGGGGGTCCGATTAGGATGATGTCTGATTTGTCGCTGTTCAGTTGAAGGTAGTTCGTTTGCATCCAGGATTTAATGTCTGAGAGACAGTTGGTGAGAGTTGAGTGAGTTATGGCAGTGATGGTTTTTGTGGAGATGTAAAGTTGGAGGTAATCCGCGTAACAGTGATACTGGAGGTTGTGCGGCGGAGGATTTTTCCAAGGGGGAGCTTATAGTCAGGGGTGCACATCACTGTTTAGTGAGTTACTCAGATGAGTACCAGGAGACAGCGTTTGGTACTCACCTCACACGAAGCCTGGTGTTAATAAGTGCAGTCTGTCCTCCTCAGTGTCTCCTTCACTGTCCTCCTCAGTGTCTCCACTGTTCTCCTCAGTGTCTCCTCACTGTTCTCCTCAGTGTCTCCTCACTGTCCTCTTCAGTGTCTCCTTCACTGTCCTCCTCATTGTCTCCTTCACTGTCCTCCTCAGTGTCTCCTTCACTGTCCTCCTCAGTGTCTCCTCACTGTTCTCCTCAGTGTCTCCTCACTGTCCTCCTCAGTGTCTCCTCACTGTCCTCCTCAGTGTCTCCTTCACTGTCCTCTAGTTCCTCTTCTTGCTTGGTAGATGATGAAGATGCTGCAGTCTTCCTCACTGTCCTCCTCAGTGTCTCCTTCACTGTCCTCCTCAGTGTCTCCTCAGTGTCCTCCTCAGTGTCTCCTTCACTGTCCTCTAGTTCCTCTTCTTGCTTGGTAGATGATGAAGATGCTGCAGTCTTCCTCACTGTCCTCCTCAGTTTCTCCTCACTGTCCTCCTCAGTGTCTCCTTCACTGTCCTCTAGTTCCTCTTCTTGCTTGGTAGATGATGAAGATGCTGCAGTCTTCCTCACTGTCCTCCTCAGTGTCTCCTTCACTGTCCTCCTCAGTGTCTCCTCAGTGTCCTCCTCAGTGTCTCCTTCACTGTCCTCTAGTTCCTCTTCTTGCTTGGTAGATGATGAAGATGCTGCAGTCTTCCTCACTGTCCTCCTCAGTGTCTCCTCACTGTCCTCCTCAGTGTCTCCTTCACTGTCCTTTAGTTCCTCTTCTTGCTTGGTAGATGATGAAGATGCTGCAGTCTTCCTCACTGTCCCTGTTTAAGCCTCCGATTTGCTTTCTCCAGAGCGTGTTGCCCAAACTGTGAAGTCCTTGCATTTCCTGAGGCCAAGTGGAAGGATAAATACTAAGAAATGATCACATGACTTGAAGTCATATCTGATTTCAGAGGTGGGAAGTAACTAAGTACACTTATTCAAGTACTGTACTTAGTACAATTCTGAGATACTTGTACTTTACTTGAGTATTTCCATGTCATGCTACTGTGTACTTCTACTCCACTACAGTTCAGAGGTACATGGTGTACTTCTACTCCACTACAGTTCAGAGGTACATGGTGTACTTCTACTCCACTACAGTTCAGAGGTACATGGTGTACTTCTACCACACACCCCTTCCCGCAGCCTCCGCTGATCAGAAGCCAACCTCCTTTCCATCCCCCCCACATCAAGCACCGAACCTGGGGAGGCTTCTCCATCGCTGCCCCTCCCTCTGGAACTCACTCCAACATCAGAGACTGCACTGACCCCCCCCACCTTGAACACACTGATTCCCCACCTTCAACACACTGATCCCCCCCCACCTTCACAAGACTGATCCCCCCCACCTTCAACACACTGATCCCCCACCTTCAACAGACTGACCCCCCACCTTCAAAACACTGACCCCCCACCTTCAACACACTGATCCCCCTACCTTCAACAGACTGACCCCCCCACCTTCAAAACACTGACCCCCCCACCTTCAACACACTGATCCCCCCTACCTTCAACACACTGATCCCCCACCTTCAACAGACTGACCCCCCCACCTTCAAAACACTGACCCCCCCACCTTCAACACACTGATCCCCCCTACCTTCACACACACTGACCCCCCACTTTCAACACACTGATCCCCCCCACCTGCAACACACTGATCCCCCCTATAAACAAATTCAAAGACATTTAGTGTCTCTGACCTGCAGCCAGAAGTGACTCAGTTTCAGACCTGCTGACAGACAGACAGACAGACAGACAGACAGACAGACAGACAGACAGACAGACAGACAGACAGACAGACAGACAGACAGACAGACAGACAGACAGACAGACAGACAGACAGACAGACAGACAGACAGACAGACAGACAGACAGACAGGCTGACAGGCTGACAGACAGACAGGTGAGAGACAGACAGACAGACAGACAGACAGACAGACAGACAGACAGACAGACAGGTGAGAGACAGACAGACAGACAGACAGACAGACAGGTGAGAGACAGACAGACAGACAGACAGACAGACAGACAGACAGACAGACAGACAGACAGTCAATCAATCAATCAATGTTTATTTATATAGCCCAATATCACAAATGTTACATTTGTCTCAGTGGACTTCACAGTTTGTACAGAATATCAGTAGACAATACGACACCCTCTGTCCTGAGACCCTCACATCGTACAAGGAAACACTTCCAGAGAGAAACCCACAGTTTAAAGGGGTACATGGGAGAAACCTCAGGGAGAGCAACAGAGGAGGGATCCCTCTCCCAGGACGGACAGACTGCAATAGATGCCGTGTGTAAATTGAGAAGATAATACATTTACAACATAGGTAGTCCAAATGTTTGGAAATGCATGTGTCTATAATAAGAAGATGAATCCACGAGGATATCCATCCAGGACTTATGATCCAGGACCACAGCAACAGGCACAGCCACGACTCAAGATCCAGGGCTCGCGATCCAGGACTCAGGACCACAGCAGCTGAATCTAATCAGCCCCTAAGATGTATGCGCCACATCTATACCATGAGCGCATTGCTCCTAAAAGGTTTTTGGCACTGACACCAATCAACAGTTGTGTGTCGACTCGGCAGGGATCAAGGCACGTATATGCCTCTCGCTGCTTCCACCGTCTACACACACAACCAAATGACATACCATCAGTAAGGAAAAAGATTAAGAACTGAGATGTATAGGTGAAGAGGCAAAACGTGTCTACGTCAATGCACTCCTATTAGATTCTTTTATCAACTATAAGCTTTATCAAAAAGGAAGGTCTTAAGCGCACTCTTAAAAACGGATAGGGTGTCTGCCGCCCGAACACAAACTGGAAGCTGATTCCACAAATGTGGAGCTTGATAAGAAAAGGCTCTGGCTCCCATTGTACTTTTAGAGACTCTAGGAACAACCAACAACCCTGCATTCTTGGAACGCAATGCCCTAGTAGGACAGTAGGGTATAATGAGTTCTTTAAGGTAAGATGGCGCCTGCCCATTAAGGGCTTTGTAGGCGAGAAGAAGAATTTTAAATTCTATCCTATGTTCTATAGGGAGCCAGTGTAAGGCAGCCAGAACAGGAGTAATGTGGTCCCTTTTCCTAACTCTGGTTAGTACACGTGCTGCAGCATTTTGAATCAGCTGAAGCGACTTAACTGACTTCTTGGTACACCCTGATAATAGAGAGTTACAATAATCTAGCCTTGAAGTAACAAATGCATGGACTAGTTTCTCTGCATCGTTTTGAGGCAAGATATGCCTGATTTTTGCAATGTTACGTAGATGGAAGTAGGCGGTCCTTGAAATAGATTTTATGTGGGCGTTAAAGGATAAATCCTGATCAAATATAACACCAAGATTCCTTACAGTCTCACTGGAGGCCAAATTAATGCCATCCATAGTTAGTATATCTTTAGATAATTTGTTTCGTAGATTCTTTGGGCCGAGTACAATAACTTCAGTTTTGGCCGTGTTTAACATCAAAAAGTTTAAAGTCATCCACGTTTTTAAGTCCTTAAGGCAGTCTTGAATTTTATTTAGATGATTAATTTCATCAGGCTTGATGATAAATATAGTTGAGTATCATCCGCATAACAATGAAACTGTACAGAATGATTCCTTATAATATTGCCTAACGGAAGCATATATAATGTGAACAAAATAGGTCCAAGCACTGAGCCCTGTGGCACTCCATGGCTAACTTTGGTTTGCATGGAAGATTTATCGTTGACACACAAACTGAGAGCGTTCAGATAGATAGGACCTAAACCAGCCTAAAGCAGTTCCCTTTATGCCAACTAAGTGCTCTAGTCTTTGCAATAGGATATCATGGTCGATAGTATCAAATGCAGCACTGAGATCGAGTAAGACAAGAATAGAGACAAGTCCTTTGTCTGAGGCTATTAGAAGGTCATTTGTGACTTTAACCAGAGCTGTCTCTGTGCTATGATGTGTTCTAAAGCCAGACTGAAAATCTTCAAATAAATCATTGTTTTTTAAGTAATCACACAACTGTTTTGCGACCGCTTTCTCAAGAATTTTTGAGAGGAACGGAAGATTAGAAATAGGTCTATAGTTGGCTAAAACCTCTGGATCGAGGTTGTGCTTTTTAAGAAGCGGTTTTATCACTGCTACTTTAAATGATTGTGGAACATAGCCCGATAATAAAGACATATTCATAATATTTAATAAAGAAGTGCTAATTAATGGAAAAACTTCCTTTAACAGCTTAGTTGGAATCGGGTCTAAGATACACGTTGATGGTTTGAAGAAAGAATCATTGAATTCAATTGTTCAAGGTTTATGGCTGAAAAGCATTCTAATTTACTATCTAGTGTAATATTAGAACTTACGTTTCCGGGAGCTGTTGATAACACTATACTGGTCGAAGGCAAGAGGTCTGTCTGTCTGTCTGTCTGTCTGTCTGTCTGTCTGTCTGTCTGTCTGTCTGTCTGTCTGTCTGTCTGTCTGTCTGTCTGTCTGTCTGTCTGTCTGTCTGTCTGTCTGTCTGTCTGTCTGTCTGTCTGTCTGTCTGTCTGTCTGTCTGTCTGTCTGTCTGTCTGTCTGTCTGTCTGTCTGTCTGTCTGTCTGTCTGTCTGTCTGTCTGTCTGTTGTCAGTCAGTGAAGAGTAGTAAGCTGCTCTCGCTTTACGTAGTGCTTCTTATATTCATTGAGAGTAATATGCCAAATTAAACGAGATTCTTCGAGTTTAGTGGAACGCCATATCCTTTCAAGTTGTCTCGACTTTTGCTTTATTTTGCGAGTTTCGGCATCATGCCATGGAGCTAGTCTATGTTGTTTTATTCTCTTCTTTTTCAAAGGAGCAACAGAGTCTAATTTTATTCGCAGGGCATCTGTAGCTCTATCAACAACATGATCAATTTGGGGTGGTGTACATTTGTATAAGTTTCCTCCCTTACATGCAGACATGCTATCAGGTTAAGTATTGATGGAATCTCTTCCTTAAATGTGGCTATAGCACTAACAGATAGGTTTCTGCTGCAGGAGCTTTTGACTAATGCTTTGTAGTCTAGTAACAGTACTTCACAAGTTACTAAGAAATGGTCGGATAAAGCAGGATTATGCGGTTCGACTAATAGTTGCTCAATTTCAATCCATAAGTCAGAACAAGGTCGAGAGTGTGATTATAGCAGTGGGTTGGTTTATTTACACTCTGACGGAAACCAATAGAGTCTAATATAGAGTTAAATGCAACAGTAAGGATATTTTTATCATCGTCAACATGAATATTAAAGTCACCTACGATAATTACTTTATCTGTTTTAAGAACCAAAGTTGATAAAAACTCAGCGAGTTCTGATAAGAATTCTGAATAAGGACCTGGTGCACGGTACACTGTAACAAATAAGATTGGATGCAAAGTTTTCCAGGTCGGATGCGTGAGACTAAAAACAAGACTTTCAAAGGAGGTATAATTTAGTTTTGGTTTAGTATTGATAAGTAAACTTGAGTCAAAGATGGCTGCAACTCCACCTCCTCGGCCTGTGCCTCGAGCAGTGGGAGTATTGATATGGCTGGGTGGAGAGGCTTCATCTATGCTGATTGATAGGCTGGTGGGAGGCTTCATCTATGCTGATTGATAGGCTGGTGGAGAGGCTTCATCTATGCTGATTGATAGGCTGGTGGAGAGGCTTCATCTATGCTGATTGATAGGCTGGTGGAGAGGCTTCATCTATGCTGATTGATAGGCTGGTGGAGTGGCTTCATCTATGCTGATTGATAGGCTGGTGGAGAGGCTTCATCTATGCTGATTGATAGGCTGGTGGAGAGGCTTCATCTATGCTGATTGATAGGCTGGTGGAGAGGCTTCATCTATGCTGATTGATAGGCTGGTGGAGAGGCTTCATCTATGCTGATTGATAGGCTGGTGGAGAGGCTTCATCTATGCTGATTGATAGGCTGGTGGAGAGGCTTCATCTATGCTGATTGATAGGCTGGTGGAGTGGCTTCATCTATGCTGATTGATAGGCTGGTGGAGAGGCTTCATCTATGCTGATTGATAGGCTGGTGGAGAGGCTTCATCTATGCTGATTGATAGGCTGGTGGAGAGGCTTCATCTATGCTGACATATTCTTCATGTCTCAACCAAGTTTCAGTGAGACAGCAAATATCAATATTATAATCTGATATTAAATCATTTACCAATATTGCTTTAGATGCTAGAGATCTTATGTTTAAGAGACCACATTTAATCTTCCTGTTTTGTTTGCACTGTAGTAGTTTACATTTACTTTGATTAGGTTATTATGTATGACACCTCTATTAGGCTTCATCTTGAATTGTCCTTGGGCAGACACACACACACACACACACACACACACACACCACACACACACACACACCGTTAATATTGGGTATTTTATTGGGTTCGGCATTCCTATGGATGACTGCCCAGGAGAGAGCGCAGAGAAGCATGTAAGACTGCGACTCCGCCTCCTGGTCTCAACAGACAGACAGACAGACAGACAGACAGACAGACAGACAGACAGACAGACAGACAGACAGACAGACAGACAGACAGACAGACAGACAGACAGACAGACAGACAGCTGCATCCTGATTGGATCGTTTCTCAGGTAGGAGACACACCTTTTATTTTGTATAGGTATTGTTTATATGGCGCTGTGTTATTATTGTCTAATGATGTTGTTGTTGTTTAGCTGTGTTTTCCATGTTGTCATCATGTTGTGTAGTCTGATGTTGTTGTTGTTTAGCTGTGTTTTCCATGTTGTCATCATGTTGTGTAGTCTGATGTTGTTGTTGTTTAGCTGTGTTTTCCATGTTGTCATCATGTTGTGTAGTCTGATGTTGTTGTTGTTTAGCTGTGTTTTCCATGTTGTCATCATGTTGTGTAGTCTGATGTTGTTGTTGTTTAGCTGTGTTTTCCATGTTGTCATCATGTTGTGTAGTCTTCATGACTCTGAGCTAAATGTATCTATTAATAGTGATTTTATGGAGCTGTTTTGAATTAAGATGATGAAACCCAAATCTGGGTCATCACTCAGATCTGTCTTTTTGAACATTCCAGCACGGCCTCCTTCATGTGTGATGGTTTCATGTGAGAATGCTTCAGTGTGTGTTTCTGGGCAGCTCTAAATGTTCTGGCTTCAGGACAGAGGAAGCAAACACCGCTGACCTCAATAACTACATTCACTGATCTCACATTTAGCAGCAGGTTCAGCCAAAATCTAGAGAGCCTCAGATGACCGGCTGCAGTTTGCATCAGAGGCTTGTTTATCCCAGAGACTCAGATCAGAGGCCTGTACTATGAAGCCGGATGTTCTCTTAGCGAGCTAACTTCAGTAAACTCTGGGTTTCCGGTCCTATGACGCTGGTTCTCTTCTTAGCGGGCTAGATCTCCATGGTAACTTATGCTGAGCGGCTAACCTGGTCCGGAGCAGGTTAGGTTGCAGGCTAAGAGATCAACTCAGTGAAAGCACCGCCTGCTGACCAATCAGAGCTCAGTGTGCAGAGTTTAAAGCGATCAAGTCATATTACAGGAGAAAGGAAATACAGAGAAACTGCCGTTGCAGGAAAGACAGCCGGCAAAAATCACCGACTGTGTGAACGTGAACATGAATAGAATATCACCTCCTCATCTTCAGAGCAATCTGACTATTATAACATTAGCGTTAAGAAAGCTTACTGAAATATCTGCCTCAACACAAGTAACCGGATCAAAGTAACATTACGTACAGTCCACTGTGAGTGCAGACGTGGATGTGTCCCTTATCATTCATATCACATCACATCATAATGTATCATATATCTCCTTATCTGAGTCAGCTGAGCCGGATCTGGCCGTGCAACACTCACAGTGTCACATACTGTATGCAGAAGGATTATTTTAAGCAACACATTAAGTTGAGGAAACACTCGAGTCAAATGTAATTAAAGTCAGATCGTGTCTTAGACGGGGCAGTGATATCATAAACCTGTTAATGGACGCATTCAAACACTTGTTCTGGTACCAGCTGTATTCACCTGCAGGTGCAGCTATGTGGCTTTGATCCTGGATCAAGTGTTTAAGTCATGGATGTTTAAAGTTGAACTTCTTCATATTTGTCTAATATTAAAGTTCACTTTTCATTCAGGAAGTATGACGCGCTGCGCTGTCAGTGCGGTTGTCTATGTTTGTGATTGGTCGAATGCTCCAAATACCACCCCTTTTATGTGAACGCGCACCTAACTAGATAGGGCACGGCTGGCTTGAGTTAACGAGTTGATAACCAGCATCGTAGGACAGTTTAGCGAGAGCGCGTTTGTTTTGGATTAGGTAAGCCGGGTAACTCAAACATATCCAGGTTAGGTTGAACCGGCTTTGTAGTACAGGCCTCTGTCCTGCAGTGACACGTGTTTGTGTCTCTGCAGGACAACATGGAGCTGGACGACTACAGTATGTACAACCAGCTGTCTGACGAGGAGCTGCTGCAGATCGCTGTGGAGAGAAGCCTCTCCAACCTGAGCACCGCCTCCTCATTGCCCCCAGCCACACCTCCACCTCCCAGCCCCCCCCATGCCTCCAGCGGCGTTAACCCGCCCAGAGCCATGTCCAACTTCCCCTACAGAGCCTTTAGGAGGTGAGTCAATGCAGGACACCTGACAGAGGAAATCAGCATCAACACAGGTGACATCTGCAAATACATCTCATACCAAGTTACATCTGCAAACATCTGCAAACAATCTCATACCAAGTTACCTCTGCAAACATCTGCAAACACATCTCATACCAAGTTACATCTGCAAACATCTGCAAACACATCTCATACCAAGTTACATCTGCAAACATCTACAAACATCTGCAAACAACATCTCATACCAAGTTACATCTGCAAACACATCTCATACCAAGTTACATTTGGAAACAAATCTCATACTAAGTTACATCTGCAAACACATCTCATACCAAGTTACATCTGCAAACATCTGGAAACATCTGGAAACACATCTCATACCAAGTTACATCTGCAAACATCTGGAAACACATCTCATACCAAGTTACATCTGCAAACACATATCATACCAAGTTACATCTGCAAACATCTGGAAACACATCTCATACCAAGTTACATCTGCAAACACATCTCATACCAAGTTACATCTGCAAACATCTGGAAACACATCTCATACCAAGTTACATCTGAAAACACATCTCATACCAAGTTACATCTGAAAACATCTGGAAACACATCTCATACCAAGTTACGTCTGCAAACATCTGGAAAACAGATCTCATATCAAGTTACGTCTGCAAACATCTGGAAAACAGATCTCATATCAAGTTACGTCTGCAAACATCTGGAAACAGATCTCATATCAAGTTACATCTGCAAACATCTGGAAAAACATCTCATACCAAGTTACATTTGGAAACACATCTCATACTAAGTTACATCTGCAAATACATCTCATACCAAGTTACATCTGCAAACATCTGGAAACACATCTCATACCAAGTTACATCTGCAAACACATCTCATACCAAGTTACAGCTGCAAACACATCTCATACCAAGTTACATCTGCAAACATCTGGAAACACATCTCATACCAAGTTACATCTGCAAACACATCTCATACCAAGTTACATCTGCAAACATCTGCAAACAGATCTCATATCAAGTTACGTCTGCAAACATCTGGAAACACATCTCATATCAAGTTACATCTGCAAACACATCTCATACCAAGTTACATCTGCAAACATCTGGAAACACATCTCATACCAAGTTACATCTGCAAACACATCTCATACCAAGTTACATCTGCAAACACATCTCATACCAAGTTACATCTGCAAACATCTGGAAACATCTGGAACACATCTCATACCAAGTTACATCTGCAAACACATCTCATACCAAGTTACATCTGCAAACATCTGGAAACATCTGGAAACACATCTCATACCAAGTTACATCTGCAAACACATCTCATACCAAGTTACATCTGCAAACACATCTCATACCAAGTTACATCTGCAAACATCTGGAAACATCTGGAAACACATCTCATACCAAGTTACATCTGCAAACATCTGGAAACACATCTCATACCAAGTTACATCTGCAAACACATATCATACCAAGTTACATCTGCAAACATCTGGAAACACATCTCATACCAAGTTACATCTGCAAACACATCTCATACCAAGTTACATCTGCAAACATCTGGAAACACATCTCATACCAAGTTACATCTGAAAACACATCTCATACCAAGTTACATCTGAAAACATCTGGAAACATCTCATACCAAGTTACGTCTGCAAACATCTGGAAAACAGATCTCATATCAAGTTACGTCTGCAAACATCTGGAAAACAGATCTCATATCAAGTTACGTCTGCAAACATCTGGAAACAGATCTCATATCAAGTTACATCTGCAAACATCTGGAAAAACATCTCATACCAAGTTACATTTGGAAACACATCTCATACTAAGTTACATCTGCAAATACATCTCATACCAAGTTACATCTGCAAACATCTGGAAACACATCTCATACCAAGTTACATCTGCAAACACATCTCATACCAAGTTACAGCTGCAAACACATCTCATACCAAGTTACATCTGCAAACATCTGGAAACACATCTCATACCAAGTTACATCTGCAAACACATCTCATACCAAGTTACATCTGCAAACATCTGCAAACAGATCTCATATCAAGTTACGTCTGCAAACATCTGGAAACACATCTCATATCAAGTTACATCTGCAAACACATCTCATACCAAGTTACATCTGCAAACATCTGGAAACACATCTCATACCAAGTTACATCTGCAAACACATCTCATACCAAGTTACATCTGCAAACACATCTCATACCAAGTTACATCTGCAAACATCTGGAAACATCTGGAAACACATCTCATACCAAGTTACATCTGCAAACACATCTCATACCAAGTTACATCTGCAAACATCTGGAAACATCTGGAAACACATCTCATACCAAGTTACATCTGCAAACACATCTCATACCAAGTTACATCTGCAAACACATCTCATACCAAGTTACATCTGCAAACATCTGGAAACACATCTCATACCAAGTTACATCTGCAAACACATCTCATACCAAGTTACATCTGCAAACACATCACATACCAAGTTACATCTGCAAACATCTGCAAACACATCTCATATCAAGTTACGTCTGCAAACATCTGGAAACACATCTCATATCAAGTTACATCTGCAAACATCTGGAAACACATCTCATACCAAGTTACATCTGCAAACACATCTCATACCAAGTTACGTCTGCAAACATCTGCAAACAGATCTCATATCAAGTTACGTCTGCAAACATCTGGAAACATCTGGAAACAGATCTCATATCAAGTTACGTCTGCAAACATCTGGAAACACATCTCATACCAAGTTACATCTGCAAACATCTGGAAACACATCTCATATCAAGTTACATCTGCAAACATCTGGAAACATCTGGAAACAGATCTCATATCAAGTTACGTCTGCAAACATCTGCAAACATCTGGAAACAGATCTCATATCAAGTTACGTCTGCAAACATCTGGAAACACATCTCATATCAAGTTACATCTGCAAACATCTGGAAACACATCTCATATCAAGTTACATCTGCAACATCTGGAAACACATCTCATATCAAGTTACATCTGCAAACATCTGGAAACACATCTCATATCAAGTTACATCTGCAAACATCTGGAAACACATCTCATATCAAGTTACATCTGCAAACATCTGGAAACACATCTCATATCAAGTTACATCTGCAAACATCTGGAAACACATCTCATATCAAGTTACATCTGCAAACATCTGGAAACACATCTCATATCAAGTTACATCTGCAAACATCTGGAAACACATCTCATATCAAGTTACATCTGGAAACTCTGGAAACACATCTCATATCAAGTTACATCTGCAAACATCTGGAAACACATCTCATATCAAGTTACATCTGCAAACATCTGGAAACACATCTCATATCAAGTTACATCTGCAAACATCTGGAAACACATCTCATATCAAGTTACATCCGCAAATGTTTGCAAATGTTTGCAAACATTTGAAAACATCAACAAAACAAACATGTCAGTTAGACATTAGCTAGATGTTTGCTAGACATAACTAGATGTTGCCAGATGTTTGCTAGACATAACTAGATGTTGCCAGATGTTTGCTAGACATAACTAGATGTTGCCAGATGTTTGCTAGACATAACTAGATGTTGCCAGATGTTTGCTAGATATCAGTTAGATGTTAGTGTACATGTTGTAGATGTTGTTCTCGTGTTGTGGTCCTCATAGCGAGTCTCTGGTTCTTGGCAGAGAGTTCAGTCCTCTGCAGACCCTGATCATGAACGGAGAGGCCGATGCTCTGATGGATTTGGTCAGCGGAGGTCCAGCAGTCTGACAGAGCAGAGCGATGAAGGCTGGATCGCTCTCCATGAAGCTGCTTTTTATGGACAGCTGCATTGTGTCTCAGTCCTCGTCACAGGTGAGGCTTTCTGTTCCTGGTGAGAGGGAGTTTTTACGCCAACATTATAGTTTATATAAAATATAATATTTATAAGGCATTAAGCCTTTCCACCCGTTCAGTTCGGTAAAAGAGAAATGTTCTCCTGATTTCTTGCAGGAGTTCATAATGGGTCATGTTTTTATCTTTATTTATATATAATTGTTATTGTCAATATCGTGACCTGAAAGTAGAATCCATCTATATATATATGATTCCACCTCTCCTGAAACCACTCTTCAGCTGATCTCACCTCATATTCCTAAACTGAAAATATCTGCCTTAAATCTGAACCTCTGGGTAAATGCACCCCTTACACTCAAATATAGGTTCACTCAAAAATGACACTTCAACCTATTTAAGTACTTAATTATTACATATATTTTATTTTATTTAGAGGTGACATAAATCTTATCCTTTGTGTCCATCTTCAGCTTTTCCCGACTCAGTGAACCGATGCAGTCTGAAGAGTGAGAGCGCTCTGCTGCTGGCCGCTGGACAAGGAAACGTTTCCTGTGTCGACTTCCTCCTGAAGCACGGAGCCGACCCAAACATCGCCAACAAGGACCGAGAGACGACGCTGTTCATCGGTGAGTTACGAGGCTCCGTGCTGTAAGAATATAAGAGTTTCCTAAAGTTCAGTAGGTTTTGAAACTGGATATCACCCTCAGGGCGAGCCTGAGGGTCTGAAAGTGAAGACAAAACATTTTGTTAAACCTTTATCCTTTCTGATATCCAGCACAAATGCCTCTGGTTAAAATAAGTCAAAAACTTTGCCAAACTCTTAGGAGATTTTCTTCCTAACACTAAACATCTAAGCATCTTTCGGGAGTTGGACAAATCAAAGATAACCAACTAGACCTGGCTGCCTCGTTTCCTTAAAAACTAAATTAAATGTTGACAGAGAAAAACGGCAGACTTGAGATTTCAAAACCGTAATCCATAATCATTGGGGGACGTGGTGGTGGTCAGTCCACGGTCTGCGATACAGAAACATGTGACGAACCGCTCTCTGGTTTAATTGTTGTTGTTTTTAGCCTGTGAGATACCCAACGAGGCCATTGTGGATCTGCTGCTGAGGAGTGGGGCTCAGGTGAACCGGTCCAACGCTCAGGGAGCCAGCGCTCTTCATGAAGTCTGTATGAACGGCCAGTTGAAGCTCTGCCGGATGTTACTGGAGTCCGGAGCCCACCTCCAGACCAAAAACGTCTACGGCATCCGGCCTCTCTTTATTGCTGCACAGCACGGGCATGCCGACATCATCCAGCTGCTTGCTAAGAAAGGTGACCCGACGCACCTGCCCATCAATCAGAGTCCGTCAGGAGCTGATGTTAAGGGGTTTCTAAAGGGGTTTTGGTCCCTTTAGGTGCAGATGTAGATGGCCAGGCGGCAGACGGAGCCTCGCCGCTGTTTGAAGCCTGTAAGAACGGCCATGTTTCCGCGGTGGAGGTGCTACTCTCTCTGAAGGCAGATGCTAACCGCTCCATGAAGTCGGGCCTGCTGCCTCTTCACGTGGCTGTTCAGAACAACCACTTCAGGTGTGAGACAGCTCTCTCTCATTGATTTACACCTCATTTGAACCTAAACCAGTATATACAATCTGCCAGGGCTCTACCAATCAGGTATTCCGATTCAGACTAACCCTTTTTCAGTATATACATTTGTTTTCCCTGTCTCCAACTTGTTTCTGTCTAAAGTAAAAACAGGTCTGGTGGTGTGAGTTAGTCTCCAGATAAAGACCCCCTTTGCCCCCCTGACAGATGTTTTGTGTATTTCCAGAATCGTGTCGTTACTGATCCAGGTGACCAGCATGGTCAGAGTACAGCATAGCGGCATTAGTCCTCTGCACATCGCGGCAGAGAAGAACCAGGATGAAATCATGGATCTGCTGATCAAGTCTGGATTTGAGGTAAACTCCGAGCTATCGGAGGCCTTCTCCATTATGTACAAGGACCGGCGGAGCACGGCGCTCTGCTTCTCGGTCCACAATATGAACCTGGAGGCGGCCGAGATGCTGCTGGAGGCCGGAGCCGACCCCAACCTGGATTTGTTCAACCCGCTGCTCATCGCTGTGCGGCTGGGCCGGATAGATATGGCCGCACTGCTGCTGAGGTACGGCGCCAACGCCAATGTTCAGATCCCCACCCAGTCGTCCTCGTTTCCGGCAGCCATCCTGCTGAGGATGGAGTCACTGCCCATGCTCAAATTGCTGCTGGACAACGGTTGCGACGCCGGGTGCTGCTTCGACTGTCCGTACGGACAAAAACCACATCTGGCCGTCCAGTCGTCTGGCTTTCCCAACAAGGAAATGCAGGTCAGTGCAGCGTTGCATTCATGTGAATCAGAAATATCCAAACTGAAGCATGTAACACCCTTTCTGATACTAAAAGGCAAGAAAAGTGGGCGTTGTCCTCAAAGTAGTGGGGAAAAAAATAAAACTTGAAACCAGAAACAACCCCTAACACTTTTATAGTCAAGGCAACCAAACCACCTATTTTCTTCTCCACCATAACCAGGATGATAAAATCTGTTGTTGATGTAGCCGGTCCCATGTGACCCGCCTCTATGAAGCTGATCATCACTCATTACCCATTTGTTCACTGAACACATATGAACCTGGTCATTAGGATTATAAAGAGGGTCTCCTCTATCTTTTTCAGTTCTGTGAGGCCATTTCCTGCCTGACCCTCTGCCATGTCGCTGGTCCAATCATCTCGCTGCTGCTGGACTACGTCGGACATGTTCGTCTCTGCTCCCGACTGATTGAGGTCCTGGAGATTCACAGCGACTGGGCGCCGATCAAACTGAAAGCTGGTAAGAATCAAGGACAGGAAATTGTCACAGCTAACCCTAACCCGTAAGAATCAGGAAAGGAAATGGTCACAGCTAAACCTTACCCTAAATCGTGTGCAGCTGGCTGAGTGTCTTTTAATGGTTTTTACATTGATATAAATATTTCTGTGTAAGCCTCAGTTTGATTGGCTTGCAGTGTAGGGGCAGGGTCACCATTAATCAGGTGTGTTCTCTAACCTGCCGTCTGTTTTCTTTTCAGTTTCTCCTCATCCTCTGATGCAGCTCTGTCGGCTGGAGATCAGACGTCTGCTCGCCGTTCAAAGACTCAAACTGCTCCAAACGCTGCCACTTCCTGTCAGACTTGTCCGCTTCCTGCACTACGACGTCAACTGCGACGGGTACATGTGACTGGTACATGTGACTGGTACATGTGACTGGTACATGTGACTGGTACATGTGACTGGTACATGTGACTGGTACATGTGACCGGTACATGTGACCGGTACATGTGACCGGTACATATGATTGGTACATGTGACTGGTACATGTGACTGGTACATGTGACCGGTACATGTGACCGGTACATGTGACTGGTACATGTGACTGGTACATGTGTCTGGTACATGTGACTGGTACATGTGACCGGTACATGTGACTGGTACATGTGACTGGTACATGCGACTGGTACATGTGACTGGTACATGTGACCGGTACATGTGACCGGTACATATGATTGGTACATGCGACTGGTACATGCGACTGGTACATGCGACTGGTACATGCGACTGGTACATATGACTGGTACATGTGACTGGTACATGTGACTGGTACATGCGACTGGTACATGCGACTGGTACATATGACTGGTACTAGTGACTGGTACATGTGACTGGTACATGTGTCTGGTACTGGTGACAGGTACATGTGACTGGTACATGTGACTGGTACATGTGTCTGGTACATGCGACTGGTACATGCGACTGGTACATGCGACTGGTACATGTGACCGGTACATGTGACAGGTACATATGATTGGTACATGCGACTGGTACATGCGACTGGTACATGCGACTGGTACATGCGACTGGTACATGCGACTGGTACATGCGACTGGTACATGCGACTGGTACATGCGACTGGTACATGCGACTGGTACATGCGACAGTACATGCGACAGGTACATGTGTCTGGTACATGTGACTGGTACATGTGACTGGTACATGTGACTGGTACATGTGACTGGTACATGTGTCTGGTACATGTGACTGGTACATGTGACTGGTACATGTGACTGGTACATGTGACTGGTACATGTGTCTGGTACATGTGACTGGTACATGTGACTGGTACATGTGACTGGTACATGTGACTGGTACATGTGTCTGGTACTGGTGACAGGTACATGTGACTGGTACATGTGACTGGTACATGTGACTGGTACATGTGACTGGTACATGTGACTGGTACATGTGACTGGTACATGTGACTGGTACATGTGACAGGTACATGTGACTGGTACATGTGACTGGTACTGGTGACTGGTACATGTGACTGGTACATGTGACTGGTACATGTGACAGGTACACGTGTGGAGGCTTCATCGTAAGGATCGCGGAGCTAGTTGGTGGACAAATGGTTTATTATCGTATCGTATTAAAGCTATTGAGGAGGTTCAATAAGCTTTGCAGTTGGCGAGCTTCTTAGATTAGGACATTACACCTGGAACAGCTCACCTGTTGAACCTGTTACACACATTGAGGTCATTCAGCAACACTAACGCTTCCTGGGTCTGCGTAAGCACACAATCCAGTTCGGGTTTTCATCATGGGAGTTACAAGAGCGGGCCGTGAACAGACATCAGTGATGGTGTGTGTGTGTGTGTGTGTTTATGTGGTGGTCAGAAACTCTGGGCACAGATGATAGCTAATTAGCTAAATTAGCACGAGCAGCTGTGGAAACAAGCCTTTGTTATTGAAGCCCAAAGTGAGCGGACAGGGACTACTGTGTACTGAATAGGTTAGCGGTTTGATTCTGCAGAGCACCTGAGGGTCTCACACCGTCCTGCCCGGGGTTAGGTTCCTCTCCGTGGGAGGGGAGGTACTTTCTCATTGGCTTGCCAACAACGGCTATTCAAACTACAGCAGCAGCTTTGGCCAGGACGTTAGAAACACGCTGCGTGTGGAGCATTCTTTATGATGCTTTAATTCCTGGCAGTCCCATCCCAGGAAGTGCTTGGCTGCCTCACAGTTTGGTCTTTGCTTTCAAAATGATGAACTGTTTATTTACGTTTAGATCAGGGGGTGCGTCCCAATCACCAGAGATCCCGCAGACGCTCTCTCTTCTCTGTTCTGTTTTGTTTTGTTTTTTTACAACAGCTGTTTGTTGTAAATACATTTGGACACAATGTTTATGTGTCTCTGGTTCTGTGTTGTATAACTGGATTTTAAAATAAAAATGAGTCAAACCCATCATATAATCTATGTGTCTAATTTCTCCGGATTAAAATCACAGTACAAAATTCTCTCTAGGTCGTCCTCAGACGAGCCCTCCATCGTCGCTTCCAGTCATCCCGGTTCTCCATACATCTAGCCAGTTCATTGGTACTTTGTGTTCCTGCGTCATTCTTGAGTACGTCCACGTATGTTGGTGTGGGACGTCCTCATGACCGATGCCCGTGTGTTGGTTCCCACAGCACCAATTTGCTGGCTGGCAGCTCTTGATGCCTTTGGCAATGTCCTGCTAGTCTCATTCTCCTGGCTGCAATTTTCTCGCTCACCCTTGGTATTCCCTCGTACAGGATCTTGTTGGTTACATGTACACTCTTGCTGATGTTAAGTACTGCTCGCAACATTCTGGTGTAGCATCCGTCTAGAGACTTTTGCAGGGTTGGCTTCAGGGTCCAGCATTTACTGCCATAGAGGAGAACAGACTCTACCGTTGCGTAGAAGAAGCTGAGTTTGATTTGACGGGGAAGGTTGGAGTTCCACACCCTGGTCATGCCGTTCAGGGCCCTCCATGCAAGTGCCTTCCTCACCTTAAGATCTTGCTCGGTTGAGTTGACCCATGAGCCCAGGTACTTGAAGTCCTTGACTTCTTTAAGCACAGTGCCTTCTGTTGTTGTCAGAGGTGGATGTTCCGGTAAGATGTTATAGGTGATAACCTCAGTTTTCTTGACATTTAGCCTAAGGCCAACCTTGGTACACTCTAACTCCACTCTGTTCAGGAGTTCCTGTGCTTGTTCCAAGCTGTCGGAAAATTACAGATCGTATACAGACCTTAGTATCTAAAGAGGATCTACAGATAATAAACAAATGATACCCAGATTTCATACAGGTACACAGGTTTTATTGTCTTTAATTCACTAATTTTGCAACCACTCGGCTCAGTGCTCTGTGTTAGGGTTCAACACTCTGACCTCCACTGCTCACTTTCCAGCAGCTGAATCTAAAATATAACACACACACACACACACACACACACACACACACACACACACACACACACACACACACACACACACACACACACACACACACACACACACACACACACACACACATACATAACTATGTTTACTTAAAGAGGCCCTATTCTTCTTCTGTGGTGTTCCCTCTGCTGTAGTTATACAGGTGTTAGTGACTCTAGAGGTCTGTCTGTAACTCTAGAGGTCGCCCTGCTGACATGGCAGCTCCTAAAATACCAAGAAGCCCCGCCCCCTTCCCCCCTGACTGCAGCACAGACAGAATCTCTCTCTTCTGAACGCTGAAGGGAACGCTGGATTAACAAAGAGAAGCTTTACAGACAGGTGAGTCAGTGCTGCTTAACACCAACTGACATGTATGCAGTCAGTGCTGCTTCACACCAACTGACATGTATGCAGTCAGTGCTGCTTCATACCAACTGACATGTATGCAGTCAGTGCTGCTTCACACCAACTGACATGTATGCAGTCAGTGCTGCTTCACACCAACTGACATGTATGCAGTCAGTGCTGCTTAACACCAACTGACATGTATGCAGTCAGTGCTGCTTCACACCAACTGACATGTATGCAGTCAGTGCTGCTTCACACCAACTGACATGTATGCAGTCAGTGCTGCTTCACACCAACAGACATGTAGCAGTCAGTGCTGCTTCACACCAACAGACATGTATGCAGTCAGTGCTGCTTCACACCAACAGACATGTAGCAGTCAGTGGTGCTTCACACCAACAGACATGTAGACAGTCAGTGCTGCTTCACACCAACAGACATGTATGCAGTCAGTGTGCTTCACACCAACTGACATGTATGCAGTCAGTGGTGCTTCACACCAACAGACATGTATGCAGTCAGTGTGCTTCACACCAACAGACATGTAGCAGTCAGTGCTGCTTCACACCAACTGACATGTATGCAGTCAGTGCTGCTTCACACCAACAGACATGTATGCAGTCAGTGCTGCTTCACACCAACAGACATGTAGACAGTCAGTGCTGCTTAACACCAACTGACATGTATGCAGTCAGTGCTGCTTCACACCAACAGACATGTATGCAGTCAGTGCTGCTTCACACCAACAGACATGTAGACAGTCAGTGCTGCTTAACACCAACTGACATGTATGCAGTCAGTGTGCTTCACACCAACAGACATGTATGCAGTCAGTGCTGCTTCACACCAACAGACATGTAGACAGTCAGTGCTGCTTAACACCAACTGACATGTATGCAGTCAGTGGTGCTTCACACCAACAGACATGTATGCAGTCAGTGGTGCTTCACACCAACAGACATGTAGACAGTCAGTGCTGCTTCACACCAACAGACATGTATGCAGTCAGTGGTGCTTCACACCAACAGACATGTAGACAGTCAGTGCTGCTTAACACCAACTGACGTGTATGCAGTCAGTGCTGCTTCACATCAACAGACATGTATGCAGTCAGTGCTGCTTCACATCAACAGACATGTATGCAGTCAGTGCTGCTTCACATCAATAGACATGTATGCAGTCAGTGCTGCTTCACATCAACAGACATGTATGCAGTCAGTGCTGCTTCACACCAACAGACATGTATGCACTGAACTGTATATTCCCAGCACGGAGATGCAGAAATTCCATCCATCCACTCTGTCTGCCGTCGTGTCGCACATCTGACGCGTCATCAGAGCCCGGTTACAGCGGGGTCAAATCGCGCCAGAAACATTGCGAGACCGCTGCATGAATACACGGAGAGCATCGCGAGACCACCACACACGAAGGAGTCTGGAAAACGTGGAGTGGATTACAGCCTACTCCGGCCCCTACAGAGATTCACCACATCTTCTAAGCCAAAATAGAACTTTTGAATACACAATCTCTCAGTAATAAAGCATCCTTCATTCAAGACCACATCACTGATGAGAAAACGGACTTCATGTGCCTCACGGAAACCTGGCATCAGCCAGAGGTTTACTCCACACTCAATGAAGCTTGCCCTCCTGGCTACAGCTACTTGGAGAAAGCCCGCAGCACTGGTCGTGGTGGTGGCATAGCTGTTATCTGCCGAAAGGAATTGGAACTGTCACTCCTGCCCCTGCCTGTATTGTCTCTTTTGAATGCCTTGCATTTAATGTAAACCCCCTTCGCTCTGACAATACTTCTGATCTACCGGCCACCCAAACCCAATTCAGCTTTCATTCCAGAGATACAAGACCTTCTCACTACGCTATGCACATCCTCTGCCAATATTATCATACTTGGAGATTTTAATATTCACGTCGACTCCCCCTCCTGCCATTTTGCCACTGAGTTTCTGCTGCTTCTGGACTGCTCAATCTCACACAGCATGTTGATGTCCCCACACACGCCAAGGGCCATACGCTCGACCTGGTCATCACAAACTCCGCCCCCATCAGCAATCTGCTAGTGTATGACCTGGGGGTGTCTGACCACAAGACCATCTCTTTGGAGCTGTTTTTCCAGTCTCCACTCAGCAAGCCCAAACGCCAAATCCGCTTCAGGAACCTGAGGAACATCAACCCGGACATCATGACCCTGGACCTCCAGCATATTTCCTCCGCCAACTTCTCATCAGTAAATGAGTCAGTGGCATATTACAACCAGTCCCTTAACAGTCTCCTTGATCTACACGCCCCCCTCAAAACCAGGATGGTCACCTTCTCGCGCTCAGCCCCATGGTACACCGGCGAGCTGCGGAGAATGAAGACAGCTGGGCGTGTCCTTGAGCGGCGGCTCAAGGCCTCAGGACTCACTGTTCACCTGTTAGCCTATCGTGAACACCAGAAGGCCTACGCACAGTCCCTCAGAGATGCACGATCCCAGTACTACTCCATCATCATCAACAACAGTACTGGAAACTCCAAGCAACTCTTCTCCACAATAAACCACCTCCTCAAACCCCAAAGTCCTCTACACTCCGACTCCACTGAGAAGCAGTGTAGCAACTTCGCCGCCTTCTTCAAAAAAAGTTGACACCATCCGCTCCATCCTCTCTAGCCCCTCTGCACCTCCAGTTCCAACTGCTGACCCACAGCCTGGGACAACCCAGCCTCTTCGCTGTTTCACGGTCATCTCTCAGCAAGAGGTTGAGGGCATCGTTAGGAGGATGAAGCCCTCCACCTGTGTCCTGGACCCCCTTCCGTCAGCTCTGGTGAAATCGTACATCTGCACCCTGAGCCCCATGATCACTAAGATCGCAAACCTCTCTCTCCAGTCTGGCCATGTCCCCTCTGCCCTAAAAACCGCTGTCATCAAACCTCGTCTTAAAAAATCCTCCCTTGACCCGGGAGTCCTGGCCAACTACAGACCCATTTCCAACCTTCCATTTCTGTCAAAGGTGCTGGAAAAAATAGTTGCTGCTCAGCTCCAGGACCACCTAAACTCCAACAACCTATTTGAGAAGTTCCAGTCTGGTTTCCGCTCAGGCCACAGCACAGAAACTGCCCTGGTCAGGGTCACCAACGACCTGCTGATGACGGCTGATGCTGGCTCTCCCTCTCTCCTCATCCTCCTCGATCTCACTGCAGCTTTCGACACCGTCGATCACGGCATCCTCCTCCATCGTCTGCACTCCACCATCGGACTCTCTGACTCTCCCCTTGACTGGTTCACATCATACCTCACCGGGAGAACAGAGTACGTCTCCTTGGGTGAGGCAGAGTCGGGTACCCACAACGTCACCTGTGGTGTCCCTCAAGGATCAGTTCTCGGCCCCACCCTTTTCACACTCTATATGCTCCCCCTTGGCTCTATCATCAGCCGACATGGAGTATCATTCCATTGTTACGCTGATGACACCCAATTGTACCTCAGGATCAACCCTACCTCCTCTGCAGCCCTGCCTTCACCCACACTCACTACCTGCCTGGAGGAGATACAGGCGTGGATGAAGCTAAACTTCCTGAAACTCAACAGCTCCAAGACCGAAGCCATTATAGTTGGCACCCCACATCAGGTTCGGTCATCCACCATCACCACCATCACCTTCTCCGGCCAGGACATTACCCTCTCCTCAACAGTCACCAACTTGGGTGTGAAAATGGACGCCCATCTGACCTTTGAGGCCCACATTAAACAGCTGTGCAAAAACTCCTTCTATCACCTCAGGAACATCGCCAAACTCCGCCCCTCACTCACTCTGTCTGACGCGGAA
This sequence comes from Dissostichus mawsoni, assembly GCA_011823955.1. Taxonomy (NCBI): domain Eukaryota; kingdom Metazoa; phylum Chordata; class Actinopteri; order Perciformes; family Nototheniidae; genus Dissostichus; species Dissostichus mawsoni. The sequence continues at coordinate 47,189 of JAAKFY010000166.1, read as the reverse complement.
AAGCTAGTCCACGCCTTTGTCTCCTCAAGGCTGGACTACTGCAATGCACTCCTCATCGGGATCCCTAAGAAAAGCATCCAGAAGCTCCAGTACATCCAGAACAGCGCTGCTAGGATCCTGATGAGGGTGCGCAAATATGATCATATCACCCCCATCCTGAAATCACTACACTGGCTCCCCGTGGAACTGAGGATCGAATTCAAGGTCTCCGTCCTCACACACCAGTGTATCTATGGAACTGCCCCTCCATACCTCAAGGAACTCCTCACCCCCCTTACCTCCGTGCGGACCACCCGCTCCAGCAACTCAAACCTCCTCAAACCCCCGAGGACTAAGCTCCGTACCATGGGAGACCGGGCCTTCTGCTCGGCTGCCCCCAGTCTGTGGAACGCTCTCCCCGACCACATGAGAGCACCACAGACCGTGGAGGTTTTTAAAAAAGGCCTCAAAACCCACCTCTTCAATAGAGCCTTTCCCTAGACCTTTTATTTATTTATTATCACCCTTTTATCTTATTTTATTCTTTTTACTTATTTATTTTTATTTATTGCTTTTTATTCTTTTTACCATGTTAGCACTTCGGGATTTGAATTCAAATATGAAGTGCTTTAAAATTAAAGCCATTAATATTATTATTATTATGCAGTCAGTGCTGCTTCACACCAACAGACATGTATGCAGTCAGTGGTGCTTCACACCAACAGACATGTATGCAGTCAGTGGTGCTTCACACCAACAGACATGTATGCAGTCAGTGGTGCTTCACACCAACAGACATGTATGCAGTCAGTGCTGCTTCACATCAACAGACATGTATGCAGTCAGTGGTGCTTCACACCAACAGACATGTATGCAGTCATTGCTGCTTCACACCAACAGACATGTATGCAGTCAGTGGTGCTTCACACAACAGACATGTATGCAGTCAGTGCTGCTTCACACCAACAGAATGTATGCAGTCAGTGGTGCTTCACACCAACAGACATGTTGCAGTCAGTGCTGCTTCACATCAACAGACATGTATGCAGTCAGTGCTGCTTCACACCAACAGACATGTATGCAGTCAGTGCTGCTTCACATCAACAGACATGTATGCAGTCAGTGCTGCTTCACACAGACATGTATGCAGTCAGTGCTGCTTCACACAACAGACATGTATGCAGTCAGTGCTGCTTCACACAACAGACATGTATGCAGTCAGTGCTGCTTCACACCAACAGACATGTATGCAGTCAGTGCTGCTTCACACAACAGACATGTATGCAGTCAGTGCTGCTTCACACCAGACATGTATGCAGTCAGTGCTGCTTCACATCACAGACATGTATGCAGTCAGTGCTGCTTCACATCAACAGACATGTAGACAGTCAGTGCTGCTTCACACCAAAATACATTATGCAGTCAGTGCTGCTTCACACCAACAGACATGTATGCAGTCAGTGCTGCTTCACACAACAGACATGTATGCAGTCAGTGCTGCTTCACACCAACAGACATGGATGCAGTCAGTGCTGCTTCACATCAACAGACATGTATGCAGTCAGTGCTGCTTCACACAACAGACATGTATGCAGTCAGTGCTGCTCACACAACAGACATGTATGCAGTCAGTGCTGCTTCAAATCAACAGACATGTATCAGTCAGTGCTGCTTCACACCAACAGACATGTATGCAGTCAGTGCTGCTTCACACCAACAGACATGTATGCAGTCAGTGCTGCTTCACATGACATGTATGCAGTCAGTGCCGCTTCACATGACATGTATGCAGTCAGTGCTGCTTCACATGACATGTATACAGTCAGTGCTGCTTCACACCAACAGACATGTATGCAGTCAGTGCTGCTTCACACCAACAGACATGTATACAGTCAGTGCTCCTTCACACCAACAGACATCTATGCAGTCAGTGCTGCTTCACATCAACATACATGTATGCAGTCAGTGCTGCTTCACACAACCAGACATGTATGCAGTCAGTGCTCCTTCACACCAACAGACATCTATGCAGTCAGTGCTGCTTCACATCAACATACATGTATGCAGTCAGTGCTGCTTCACACAACAGACATGTATGCAGTCAGTGCTCTTCACACCAACAGACACTATGCAGTCAGTGCTGCTTCACACCAACAGACATGTTACAGTCAGTGCTGCTTCACACCAACATACATGTAAGCAGTCAGTGCTGCTTCAAATGACATGTATGCAGTCAGTGCTGCTTCACACCAACAGACATTTATACAGTCAGTGCTGCTTCACATCAACAGACATGTATGCAGTCAGTGCTGCTTCACACCAACGGACATGTATGCAGTCAGTGCTGCTTCACATCAACAGACATGTATGCAGTCAGTGCTGCTTCACACAACCAGACATGTATGCAGTCAGTGCTCCTTCACACCAACAGACATCTATGCAGTCAGTGCTGCTTCACATCAACATACATGTATGCAGTCAGTGCTGCTTCACACAACCAGACATGTATGCAGTCAGTGCTCCTTCACACCAACAGACATCTATGCAGTCAGCTGCTTCACACCAACAGACATGTATACAGTCAGTGCTGCTTCACACCAACAGACATGTAAGCAGTCAGTGCTGCTTCAAATGACATGTATGCAGTCAGTGCTGCTTCACCAACAGACATTACAGTCAGTGCTGCTTCACATCAACAGACATGTATGCAGTCAGTGCTGCTTCACACAACGGACATGTATGCAGTCAGTGCTGCTTCACATCAACAGACATGTATGCAGTCAGTGCTGCTTCACATCAACAGACATGTATGCAGTCAGTGCTGCTTCACACCAACAGACATGTATGCAGTCAGTGCTGCTTCACATCAACAGACATGTATGCAGTCAGTGCTGCTTCACATAACAGACATGTATGCAGTCAGTGCTGCTTCACATCAACAGACATGTTACAGTCAGTGCTGCTTCACATCAACAGACATGTATGCAGTCAGTGCTGCTTCACATCACAGACATGTATGCAGTCAGTGCTGCTTCACATCAACAGACATGTATGCAGTCAGTGCTGCTTCACACCAACAGACATCTATGCAGTCAGTGCTGCTTCACATCAACAGACATGTATGCAGTCAGTGCTGCTTCACATCACAGACATGTATGCAGTCAGTGCTGCTTCACACCACAGACATGTATGCAGTCAGTGCTCTTCACATCACAGACATGTATGCAGTCAGTGCAGCTTCACATGACATGTATGCAGTAAGTGCTGCTTCACACCAACATACATTTATACAGTCAGCTGCTTCACATCAACAGACATGTATGCAGTCAGTGCTGCTTCACACCAACAGACATGTATACAGTCAGTGCTGCTTCACACCAACAGACATGTATGCAGTCAGTGCTGCTTCACACCAACAGACATGTATGCAGTCAGTGCTGCTTCACACCAACAGACATGTATACAGTCAGTGCTGCTTCACACCAACAGACATGTATGCAGTCAGTGCTGCTTCACACCAACAGACATGTATGCAGTCAGTGTGCTTCACACCAACAGACATGTATGCAGTCAGTGCTGCTTCACATCAACAGACATGTATGCAGTCAGTGCTGCTTCACACCAACAGACATCTATGCAGTCAGTGCTGCTTCACATTAACAGACATGTATACAGTCAGTGCTGCTTCACATCAACAGACATGTATGCAGTCAGTGCTGCTTCACACCAACAGACATCTATGCAGTCAGTCCTGCTTCACATGACATGTATGCAGTCAGTGCTGCTTCAACAGACATGTATGCAGTCAGTGCTGCTTTCACAGACATGTATGCAGTCAGTGCTGCTTCACATGCATGTATGCAGTCAGTGCTGCTTCACATGGAATGTATGCAGTCAGTGCTGCTTCACATGGCATGTATGCAGTCAGTGCTGCTTCACATGGCATGTATGCAGTCAGTGCTGCTTCACAACATGGAATGTATGCAGTCAGTGCTGCTTCACATGGACATGTATGCAGTCAGTGCTGCTTCAACAGACATGTATGCAGTCAGTGCTGCTTCACATCAACAGACATGTATGCAGTCAGTGCTGCTTCACATGACATGTATGCAGTCAGTGCTGCTTCACACCAACAGACATGTATGCAGTCAGTGCTGCTTCACAGACATTTATACAGTCAGTGCTGCTTCACATCAACAGACATGTATGCAGTCAGTGCAGCTTCACCACAGACATTTATGCAGTCAGTGCTGCTTCACATCAACAGACATGTATGCAGTCAGTGCTGCTTCACCTGACATATACAGTCAGTGCTGCTTCACATCAACAGACATGTATGCAGTCAGTGCTGCTTCACACCAACAGACATTTATACAGTCAGTGCTGCTTCACATCAACAGACATGTATGCAGTCAGTGCTGCTTCACACCAACAGACATGTATGCAGTCAGTGCTGCTTCACATCAACAGACATGTATGCAGTCAGTGCTGCTTCACACCAACAGACATTATGCAGTCAGTGCTGCTTCACATCAACAGACATGTATACAGTCAGTGCTGCTTCACATCAACAGACATGTATGCAGTAGTGCTGCTTCACATCAACAGACATGTATACAGTCAGTGCTGCTTCACATCAACAGACATGTATGCAGTGTGCTGTCACACCAACAGACATGTATAGCAGTCAGTGCTGCTTCACATCAACAGACATGTATGCAGTCAGTGCTGCTTCACACCAACAGACATCTATGCAGTCAGTGCTGCTTCACACCAACAGACATGTATGCAGTCAGTGCTCTTCACATCCAGACAGACACATCTATGCAGTCAGTGTGCTTCACACCAACAGACATGTATGCAGTCAGTGCTTCTTCACATCAACAGACATGTATGCAGTAAGTGCTGCTTCACATGACATGTATGCAGTCAGTGCTGCTTCACACCAACAGACATGTATGCAGTCAGTGCTCCTTCACACCAACAGACATGTATGCAGTCAGTGCTGCTTCACACCAACAGACATGTATGCAGTCAGTGCTGCTTCACACCAACAGACATGTATGCAGTCAGTGCTTCACACCAACAGACATGTATGCAGTCAGTGCTGCTTCACATCAACAGACATGTATGCAGTCAGTGCTGCTTCACACCAACAGACATGTATGCAGTCAGTGCTGCTTCACACCAACAGACATGTATGCACAGTGCTGCTTCACATCAACAGACATGTATGCAGTCAGTGCTGCTTCACACCAACAGACATCTATGCAGTCAGTGCTGCTTCACATTAACAGACATGTATACAGTCAGTGCTGCTTCACATCAACAGACATGTATGCAGTCAGTGCTGCTTCACACCAACAGACATCTATCCAGTCAGTCCTGCTTCACATGACATGTATGCAGTCAGTGCTGCTTCACACCAACAGACATCTATGCAGTCAGTGCTGCTTCACATCAACAGACATGTATGCAGTCAGTGCTGCTTCACATGACATGTATGCAGTCAGTGCTGCTTCACATGGAATGTATGCAGTCAGTGCTGCTTCACATGGCATGTATGCAGTCAGTGCTGCTTCACATGGCATGTATGCAGTCAGTGCTGCTTCACATGGAATGTATGCAGTCAGTGCTGCTTCACATGGCATGTATGCTGTCAGTGCTGCTTCACACCAACAGACATGTATGCAGTCAGTGCTGCTTCACATCAACAGACATGTATGCAGTCAGTGCTGCTTCACATGACATGTATGCAGTCAGTGCTGCTTCACATCAACAGACATGTATGCAGTCAGTGCTGCTTCACATGACATGTATGCAGTCAGTGCTGCTTCACACCAAAGACATGTATGCAGTCAGTGCTGCTTCACACCAACAGACATTTATACAGTCAGTGCTGCTTCACATCAACAGACATGTATGCAGTCAGTGCAGCTTCACCTGACATGTATGCAGTCAGTGCTGCTTCACATCAACAGACATGTATGCAGTCAGTGCTGCTTCACATCAACAGACATGTATGCAGTCAGTGCTGCTTCACACCAACAGACATGTATGCAGTCAGTGCTGCTTCACATCAACAGACATGTATGCAGTCAGTGCTGCTTCACATCAACAGACATGTATGCAGTCAGTGCTGCTTCACATCAACAGACATGTATGCAGTCAGTGCTGCTTCACACCAACAGACATGTATGCAGTCAGTGCTGCTTCACATGACATGTATGCAGTCAGTGCTGCTTCACATGAACATGTATGCAGTCAGTGCTGCTTCACATGACATGTATGCAGTCAGTGCTGCTTCACACCAACAGACATGTATGCAGTCAGTGCTGCTTCACACCAACAGACATGTATACAGTCAGTGCTGCTTCACACCAACAGACATGTATGCAGTCAGTGCTGCTTCACATCAACAGACATGTATACAGTCAGTGGTGCTTCACATCAACAGACATGTATGCAGTCAGTGCTGCTTCACACCAACAGACATGAATGCAGTCAGTGGTGCTTCACATCAACAGACATGTATGCAGTCAGTGCTGCTTCACACCAACAGACATGTATGCAGTCAGTGCTGCTTCACACCAACAGACATGTATGCAGTCAGTGCTGCTTCACATCAACAGACATGTATACAGTCAGTGCTGCTTCACACCAACATACATGTATGCAGTCAGTGCAGCTTCACATGACATGTATGCAGTCAGTGCTGCTTCACACCAACAGACATGTATGCAGTCAGTGCTGCTTCACATCAACAGACATGTATGCAGTCAGTGCTGCTTCACACAACAACAGACATCTATGCAGTCAGTGCTGCTTCACATCAACAGACATGTATACAGTCAGTGCTGCTTCACATCAACAGACATGTATGCAGTCAGTGCTGCTTCACATCAACAGACATGTATGCAGTCAGTGCTGCTTCACACCAACAGACATCTATGCAGTCAGTGCTGCTTCACATCAACAGACATGTATGCAGTCAGTGCTGCTTCACACCAACATACATGTATGCAGTCAGTGCTGCTTCACACCAACATACATTTATACAGTCAGTGCTTCTTCACATCAACAGACATGTATGCAGTCAGTGCTGCTTCACATCAACAGACATGTATGCAGTCAGTGCTGCTTCACATCAACAGACATGTATGCAGTCAGTGCTGCTTCACACCAACAGACATGTATGCAGTCAGTGCTGCTTCACATCAACAGACATGTATGCGGTCAGTGGTGCTTCACATCAACAGACATGTATGCAGTCAGTGCTGCTTCACACCAACAGACATCTATGCAGTCAGTGCTGCTTCACATCGACAGACATGTATACAGTCAGTGCTGCTTCACACCAACAGACATGTATGCAGTCAGTGCTGCTTCACACCAACAGACATCTATGCAGTCAGTGCTGCTTCACATCGACAGACATGTATACAGTCAGTGCTCCTTCACACCAACAGACATGTATGCAGTCAGTGCTGCTTCACACCAACAGACATGTATGCAGTCAGTGCTGCTTCACATCAACAGACATGTATGCAGTCAGTGCTGCTTCACACCAACAGACATGTATGCAGTCAGTGCTGCTTCACATCAACAGACATGTATGCGGTCAGTGGTGCTTCACATCAACAGACATGTATGCAGTCAGTGCTGCTTCACACCAACAGACATCTATGCAGTCAGTCCTGCTTCACATGACATGTATGCAGTCAGTGCTGCTTCACATCAACAGACATGTATGCAGTCAGTGCTGCTTCACACCAACAGACATCTATGCAGTCAGTGCTGCTTCACATCAACAGACATGTATGCAGTCAGTGCTGCTTCACATGACATGTATGCAGTCAGTGCTGCTTCACACCAACATACATGTATGCAGTCAGTGCTGCTTCACACCAACAGACATGTATGCAGTCAGTGCTGCTTCACATCAACAGACATGTATGCAGTCAGTGCTGCTTCACATGACATGTATGCAGTCAGTGCTGCTTCACATCAACAGACATGTATGCAGTCAGTGCTGCTTCACACCAACAGACATGTATGCAGTCAGTGCTGCTTCACACCAACAGACATTTATACAGTCAGTGCTGCTTCACATCAACAGACATGTATGCAGTCAGTGCAGCTTCACCTGACATGTATGCAGTCAGTGCTGCCTCACATCAACAGATATGTATGCAGTCAGTGCTCCTTCACACCAACAGACATGTATGCAGTCAGTGCTGCTTCACACACAACAGACATGTATACAGTCAGTGCTCCTTCACACCAACAGACATGTATGCAGTCAGTGCTGCTTCACACAACAGACATGTATGCAGTCAGTGCTCCTTCACACCAACAGACATGTATGCAGTCAGTGCTCCTTCACACCAACAGACATGTATGCAGTCAGTGCTCCTTCACACCAACAGACATGTATGCAGTCAGTGCTGCTTCACACCAACAGACATGTATACAGTCAGTGCTGCTTCACATCAACAGACATGTATACAGTCAGTGCTCCTTCACACCAACAGACATGTATACAGTCAGTGCTGCTTCACACCAACAGACATGTATACCGTCAGTGCTGCTTCACACCAACAGACATGTATACAGTCAGTGCTGCTTCACATGACATGTATGCAGTCAGTGCTGCTTCACATGACATGCATGCAGTCAGTGCTGCTTCACATGACATGTATACAGTCAGTGCTGCTTCACATGACATGTATGCAGTCAGTGCTGCTTCACATGACATGCATGCAGTCAGTGCTGCTTCACATGACATGTATGCAGTCAGTGCTGCTTCACATGACATGTATGCAGTCAGTGCTGCTTCACATGACATGTATGCAGTCAGTGCTGCTTCACATGACAGGTATGCAGTCCGTGCTGCTTCACACCAACAGACATGTATGCAGTCAGTGCTGCTTCACATCAACAGACATGTATGCAGTCAGTGCTGCTTCACATTACATGTATGCAGTCAGTGCTGCTTCACATGACATGTATGCAGTCAGTGCTGCTTCACATGACATGTATACAGTCAGTGCTGCTTCACATGACATGTATGCAGTCAGTGCTGCTTCACATCAACAGACATGTATGCAGTCAGTGCTGCTTCACATCAACAGACATGTATGCAGTCAGTGCTGCTTCACATGACAGGTATGCAGTCAGTGCTGCTTCACACCAACAGACATGTATGCAGTCAGTGCTGCTTCACATCAACAGACATGTATGCAGTCAGTGCTGCTTCACACCAACAGACATGTATGCAGTCAGTGCTGCTTCACATCAACAGACATGTATGCAGTCAGTGCTGCTTCACATGACAGGTATGCAGTCAGTGCTGCTTCACACCAACAGACATGTATGCAGTCAGTGCTGCTTCACATGACAGGTATGCAGTCAGTGGTGCTTCACATCAACAGACATGTATGCAGTCAGTGCTGCTTCACACCAACAGACATGTATGCAGTCAGTGCTGCTTCACATCAACAGACATGTATGCAGTCAGTGGTGCTTCACACCAACAGACATGTATGCAGTCAGTGCTGCTTCACATCAACAGACATGTATGCAGTCAGTGGTGCTTCACATCAACAGACATGTATGCAGTCAGTGCTGCTTCACACCAACAGACATGTATGCAGTCAGTGCTGCTTCACATCAACAGACATGCATGCAGTCAGTGCTGCTTCACACCAGCAGACATGTATGCAGTCAGTGCTGCTTCACACCAACAGACATGTATACAGTCAGTGCTGGTGTCTGTTTTATGATGTTTCTCCTCACAGCTCCAGCATGGCGGACTACTTTGAAGATTATTCTGTCTACAGTAACCTGAGTGATGAAGAGCTGCTGCAGCTCGCCATCACACGCAGTCTGACGGACAGCCCATCTGTAAACCACAGCTCCCACAATCCACCTGTAAACCACAGCTCCCACAATCCACCTGTAAACCAAAGCTCCCACAATCCACCTGTAAACCACAGCTCCCACAATCCACCTGTAAACTACAGCTCCCACAATCCTCCAAGTGAAGAGCCTCCTGACCCGTAGGTGACCTCATGGTTTTATTTCCTCTTCCTCTTTGTTTGACTTTCATTCGGGCAGATTGCACTGACACTCAGAACGCTGGTATCAGCTAATACATGGATGTTCCTCTTCTTTCTTTCAGCAGTGACAATAGCGTTGTGCAGGGAAGTCCTATTTCTGTAGTGGACCCTGAAGGCAGCATCTGCCTGATCCCCTCCATGTTGGCTTAATGATGTTCAGTAGTCTCATTTATTACCTTTTAACGACCACCTTTTAAAACCCTCAGAACTTTCAGACGTTCACCAGTGGGGTATTACAAAGATCTCTTATTAACCGCAGACCTTATTTCAGGCTAACAACCAAAAACACATTCAGAAAACCATTGACTACAAGACAAGCAAACCGGAAGGGCTAAAAAAGCTGACTCATGTAAGGGCTTCAGGACTTAGTCCTGCACCACTCAAACTTGCATTGTATGCATTTCAATAAGGTGTTGACAGTGCTCTGATTGGTTGTTGAGTCATATTCTGAGTTCTGATTGGCTGTTGGGTCAGTGTCTAAGCTCTGATTGGATGTTGGGTCAGTGTCTGGGATTTGATTGGCTGCTGTCTTTATGTCACTGTGACAGGAAGACGTTTGATGGGACCGTCAGTCGATTCATGACGGGAGCTGGGAAGAGCATGGTGGCGTATCGCAGACCTGATGGCAGTCTGGTCCACATCGCTCCAGAACCTGTGGAGTGAGTCCAGTTCTGTTCACCTGTCTCACCTATCTCACCTGTACCTGATGAGTCTCTTCCCTGCAGGGAGGAGGAGCCTCTGTTCAGAGCGGTCCGTGTCGGGGATGTTAGCAAAGTGAAAGCACTGACGATGGTCCAGGAAACAAACCTGATGCTTCCAAGTAAACCGGGCTGGCTTGCCATTCACCATGCGGCATGGTACGGCAGGACAGCTGTCTGAGAGTACTGCTGTCAGGTACACACACACACACACACACACACACACACACACACACACACACACACACACACACACACACACACACACACACACACACACACACACACACACACACACACACACACACACACACCACACACACACACACACACACACACACACACCAATAATCTGTAACAGCCCCTATGCAGGGCGCGATAACAGATAATATTCCTGCAAAACAGGAGAAATTATGAACAACCAAATTCTTTGCTGCTCGTTTGGCAGGTCCAGAATGGCAAGCCAACGGCAGCTCCGTCTCCACATCAGTCCGTTTACGGCAGGCGCAAATCATAATCAATCAATCAATGTTTATTTATATAGCCCAGTATCACAAATGTTACATTTGTCTCAGTGGACTTCACAGTTTGTACAGAATATCAGTATGAAAATATGACACCCTCTGTCCTTAGACCCTCACATCGTACAAGGAAAAACTTTCAGAGAAAAACCCCACAGTTTAAAGGGGAACATGGGAGAAACCTCAGGGAGAGCAACAGAGGAGGGATCCCTCTCCCAGGACGGACAGACGTGCAATAGATGCCGTGTGTAAATCGAAGAGATAATACATTTTACAGCGTAGGTAGACCAAATGTTTGGAAATGCATGTGTCTATAATAAGAAGATGAATCCACGAGGATGTCAACAATCCTGTTGGAGCCATCAGGGAAGTAGTATGATGAGAGTCAGGCAGGACCGCAGAGACAGGTTCAGCCACGACTCGAAGTCCACGACTCAAATCCAGAACTCAAGATAGAGGATCCAGGACACAGGACCACAGCAACAGGATCAGCCTCGACTCAGGATCAGCCTCGACTCAGGATCAGCCTCGACTCAGGATCCTGGTGTAGATATAGACACAAAACACGAAATTTGGGGGAAGCTGGGTTAATCGGAACATGAGAGTACACAGGTACAGACAGACAGAAGGAAGAAGTAAGGTGTCCCCCGACAGTCCAAGCCTATAGCAGCTAAACTAACGTGTCTACGTACATGCACTCCCTTACGATAGGTTGAGGGAAAAGGGTAAGAAGTAAGAAACAGAGGTGGAGAGGCACACGCAGGGAGAAAGGTCCCCACTGGAACCTTAATTGGAATTGGTCAGAGGTAAGGAGGTACGCTGTGACTACAGTCTAAACACTCCCCGGCCGGAATAGGCCTCTCTGCAACCTGTTACCCTCTAATAGAACCTCGAGAGGTCAGAGAGGGGAAAGGTTTGGATAAAGAGAAAATTGAATAAATAGATTACAGAAGTAGAGAGTATGAGAAGTAGAGAGAGAATAGATTAAGAAGAATGAGAAGTAGTAATAACCTTAGTTTTAAATATAAGATCTAAGTTTTTAGGATTTAAGTGAAAGAGTAAGAACTAAAAATGTATAGGTGAAGAGGCACAACAAACCCATTACAAACTCCTTTACGGCAGTGTTACCCTGCCATCTACTGCCCCCTGCTGTCCATTGTTAAACAGGTTTCTAAAATGATATTAAATATAAACATAAAATTGTGATCACACACTTTGTGTGGCTCACACACTCCCCGACAAAGAAAAATGGCTCCCGACATTAACCATCAACCTCTTAACTTGTGCCCTTCTCTTTGAACTTAAAACACTTAAACACACTCTCACAAGGGCACTTCTTTAAATGTACAGGTGAATACAATATGTATGAGAGTGGGTGTAACAATCTTTCCTTCTCAATATGCATGTATGTATGGCAGCATTACAATGCAAGGCAGTGTCTGGTGTGAGTGTAAGGCAGTGTCTGGTGTGTAGTGTAAGGCAGTGTCTGGTGTGTAGTGCAAGGCAGTGTCTGGTGTGTAGTGTAAGGCAATGTCTGGTGTGTAGTGTAAGGCAGTGTCTGGTGTGTAGTGCAAGGCAATGTCTGGTGTGTAGTGCAAGGCAGTGTCTGGTGTGTAGTGTAAGGCAGTGTCTGGTGTGTAGTGCAAGGCAGTGTCTGGTGTGTAGTGTAAGGCAATGTCTGGTGTGTAGTGTAAGGCAGTGTCTGGTGTGTAGTGCAAGGCAATGTCTGGTGTGTAGTGCAAGGCAGTGTCTGGTGTGTAGTGTAAGGCAATGTCTGGTGTGTAGTGTAAGGCAGTGTCTGGTGTGTAGTGTAAGGCAATGTCTGGTGTGTAGTGCAAGGCAGTGTCTGGTGTGTAGTGTAAGGCAGTGTCTGGTGTGTAGTGCAAGGCAGTGTCTGGTGTGTAGTGTAAGGCAATGTCTGGTGTGTAGTGCAAGGCAGTGTCTGGTGTGTAGTGTAAGGCAGTGTCTGGTGTGTAGTGCAAGGCAGTGTCTGGTGTGTAGTGTAAGGCAGTGTCTGGTGTGTAGTGTAAGGCAATGTCTGGTGTGTAGTGCAAGGCAGTGTCTGGTGTGTAGTGCAATGCAGTGTCTGGTGTGTAGTGTAAGGCAGTGTCTGGTGTGTAGTGTAAGGCAATGTCTGGTGTGTAGTGCAAGGCAGTGTCTGGTGTGTAGTGCAATGCAGTGTCTGGTGTGTAGTGCAAGGCAGTGTCTGGTGTGTAGTGCAAGGCAGTGTCTGGTGTAGTGCAATGCAGTGTCTGGTGTGTAGTGCAAGGCAGTGTCTGGTGTGTAGTGTAAGGCAGTGTCTGGTGTGTAGTGCAAGGCAGTGTCTGGTGTGTAGTGCAAGGCAGTGTCTGGTGTGTAGTGCAAGGCAGTGTCTGGTGTGTAGTGTAAGGCAATGTCTGGTGTGTAGTGTAAGGCAATGTCTGGTGTGTAGTGTAAGGCAGTGTCTGGTGTGTAGTGTAAGGCAATGTCTGGTGTGTAGTGTAAGGCAGTGTCTGGTGTGTAGTGTAAGGCAGTGTCTGGTGTGTAGTGTAAGGCAATGTCTGGTGTGTAGTGTAAGGCAATGTCTGGTGTGTAGTGCAAGGCAGTGTCTGGTGTGTAGTGTAAGGCAGTGTCTGGTGTGTAGTGTAAGGCAATGTCTGGTGTGTAGTGCAAGGCAGTGTCTGGTGTGTAGTGCAAGGCAGTGTCTGGTGTGTAGTGCAAGGCAGTGTCTGGTGTGTAGTGCAAGGCAATGTCTGGTGTGTAGTGCAAGGCAGTGTCTGGTGTGTAGTGTAAGGCAATGTCTGGTGTGTAGTGTAAGGCAATGTCTGGTGTGTAGTGCAAGGCAGTGTCTGGTGTGTAGTGCAAGGCAGTGTCTGGTGTGTAGTGCAAGGCAGTGTCTGGTGTGTAGTGCAAGGCAGTGTCTGGTGTGTAGTGCAAGGCAGTGTCTGGTGTGTAGTGTAAGGCAATGTCTGGTGTGTAGTGCAAGGCAGTGTCTGGTGTGTAGTGCAAGGCAATGTCTGGTGTGTAGTGTAAGGCAATGTCTGGTGTGTAGTGCAAGGCAATGTCTGGTGTGTAGTGCAAGGCAGTGTCTGGTGTGTAGTGTAAGGCAATGTCTGGTGTGTAGTGCAAGGCAGTGTCTGGTGTGTAGTGCAAGGCAATGTCTGGTGTGTAGTGCAAGGCAGTGTCTGGTGTGTAGTGCAAGGCAGTGTCTGGTGTGTAGTGCAAGGCAGTGTCTGGTGTGTAGTGCAAGGCAGTGTCTGGTGTGTAGTGTAAGGCAATGTCTGGTGTGTAGTGCAAGGCAGTGTCTGGTGTGTAGTGTAAGGCAATGTCTGGTGTGTAGTGTAAGGCAATGTCTGGTGTATAGTGTAAGGCAATGTCTGGTGTGTAGTGTAAGGCAATGTCTGGTGTGTAGTGTAAGGCAGTGTCTGGTGTGTAGTGTAAGGCAGTGTCTGGTGTGTAGTGTAAGGCAATGTCTGGTGTGTAGTGTAAGGCAATGTCTGGTGTGTAGTGTAAGGCAATGTCTGGTGTGTAGTGTAAGGCAATGTCTGGTGTGTAGTGTAAGGCAATGTCTGGTGTGTAGTGAAAGGCAATGTCTGGTGTGTAGTGTAAGGCAATGTCTGCTGTGTAGTGTAAGGCAATGTCTGGTGTGTAGTGTAAGGCAATGTCTCACACACAGTTTCTTTCGTGTTCGTGCTCAGCTCAGCCGGGGATGATCAACAAGCGGACCGAGCACGGGGAGACGGCTCTGATGGTCGCTGTCAGCAAAGACCAGTTGCCATGCGTTCAGGTGCTCCTGGAAAAGGGATCTGATACTAATACCCCCAACTATGAAAAAGAGACACCGCTCTACAAAGGTAAATCTGATGGTTTTTTTGGGCATTAAGATAACCAACATAACGATCTGAACTCAGATTATCCTGTAGGGCAGGGGTTTGAAATGGTGATACTTTATGTAGTCGACTGGTGATATTTCCCTCAATAAACTCTGGTTTCTCTGCAGCCTGTGAGAGGAGCAGCGCCGCGATAGTGGCGGCCTTGTTGAACCACGGTGCAGCCGTCAACACTCCCTGTATTTGGAGTTTCACAGCCCTACACGAAGCTGCTACTCAAAACAACGCGGAGATCTGTGAGATGCTGCTGAAGGCTGGAGCCAAACACACTCTGGTCAATGTGTACGGCCTCTCGCCGCTGTTTACCGCCTCGCAGAGCGGGCAGCTGGCCATCCTGCGCCTCCTCCTCAAACACGGTAAGAGGATGGGTTACCTTATTGATCTCTGCTAATGCTAACAGCAGCTGCAGAAATGTGCAGAATAAACAGCAACATGCCTGATTGTTACAACAAGGTACAAAATACTGGACTCAAATGCAACGACTCACTTTTTAATGAGAAATATAAACAAAGTTTAAACAAAAGATCACTCTTGCGAGGACAAAACAAAACTCTTGATTTCAAAACAAAAACTCTCCTCTCTGGTAACTCTCCTCTCTGGAAACACGCTGGGTCTCTGGACATGTGAAGCACACTGAAACAAGACGAACTGGAACAAGACAAAGGGAGACAGGACTATTTAAACATGAGGGAAGTGGGAACAGTGGAAACAATCAGGGGCGGGCAGACGCTGACGATGGCAGGAAAACACACAAAGGGAGGAAGTAACAGGGCCTGAAAAGAAAGACAAGAGGTAAGTACAACATAAAACAGGAATGGGAAAACGAGACATGACATGAAACATGGGGACTTGACTAGAGATGACAGACATAAATAGACAGACAAGACGTGAAGTAACATAAATACCTGACTAAACATGAAACAAACACAACTAACACAATTGACGAGACACCACACTGATCCCTGAATCCTGATCCCTGAATCTTGATCCCTGAATCCTGATCCCTTGTCCTGAATCCTGATCCCTAAATCCTGATCCCTGAATCCTGATCCCTGAATCCTGATCCCTGAATCCTGAATCCTGAATCCTGATCCCTGAATCCTGATCCCTGAATCCTGAATCCTGAATCCTGATCCCTGAATCCTGATCCCTGAATCCTGATCCCTGAATCCTGATCCCTGAATCCTGATCCCTGAATCCTGAATCCTGAATCCTGATCCCTGAATCCTGATCCCTGAATCCTGATCCCTTTCGGTCACTGCAGGTGCAGACCTTAACAGCCAGGCTGCTGATGGAGCCACCGCTCTGTATGAAGCTGCTAAAAATGGACACGACGAGATCGTGGAGTTCCTCCTTTCTCAGATGCTGATGCCAACAAACCAGGAAAAACTGGGTTTCTACCGCTTCACGTTGCCGCTCAGAGAGGAAGCTACAGGTTGAGAACATGGATTTGTTTCTGCCTTAGCTAATAACACACACAACACACAACACACACACACACACACACACACACACACACACACACACACACACACACACACACCCACACACACACACACCACACACACACACACACCACACAACACACACAAACACACACACACACACACTCTAATTTCCACAGTTTTCCGAGAGTTGGTCTGGTCTAATTCCTGTGTTTCCTATTCCCAGCATCGTCTCCATGTTGATCTCGGTCACCAGTAAGACCAGAGTCCGCCGCACCGGCATCAGCCCGCTTCACCTGGCGGCTGAGCGTAACCGTGATGACGTCCTGGAGGCTCTGATCGAGGCAGGTTTCGATGTGAACGCTCAGCTGTCTGAAGAACGGCTGCGGCTCTACCAGGACCGCCGCAGCACGTCGCTCTACTTCTCCGTCATTACAACAACATCCATGCGGTGCGCATGCTGCTGGCGGCCGGCGCAGACCCCAACCTGGACATGTTCAAACCTCTGATGGTGGCGGCGAGGCTGAACTGCATCCAGACCGTCACCCTGCTGGTGGAGCACAGAGCAGATATCAACGCCTCCATCCCCACACACCTCACCACCTTCCCTGCCGTCTACATGTTCTCCATGAAGAATCTGCCCATGTTCAAGTACCTGCTCGACCACGGGGGCCATGCCCGCTCCTGCTTCAACTGTGTCTACGGAAACCGACCTCATCCACCAATCAAAACCACGCGATCAGAGAGGGACTCAGACAGGTCTCCGAACAGCACGGAGGCGTTCAGGTGACCAAACGTCTGTTTTGACAGTTCTGTGATTGATGGACAGTTAGGTGATTTATTGACATGTCTGTGATTGATTGACAGTTATGTGATTGATTGACAGTTATGTGATTAATTGACAGTTATATGATTGATTGACAGCTCTGTGATTGATTGAAAGCTCTGTGATTGATTGACAGTTCTTTGATTGATTGATAGCTCTGTGAATGATTGACAGTTATGTGATTTATTGACATGTCTTTGATTTATTGACAGTTATGTGATTGATTGACAGCTATGTGATTGATTGAAAGCTCTGTGATTGATTGACAGTTCTGTGATTTATTGACATGTCTTTGATTTATTGACAGTTATGTGATGATTGACAGCTTGTGATTGATTGACAGTTCTGTGATTGATTGATTGATAGCTCTGTGAATGATTGACAGTTATGTGATTGATTGACAGCTCTGTGATTGATTACGCCTCTTGTAGCACTTTGGGATGGTTTAAGCAATGGAAGGTTCTTTACGAATAAAATGTATTATTATTATGATTGACATCTCTGTGGTTGATTGACAGTTCTGTGAGATGATCTCAGCTCCTAGTATCTCTCGGTGGGCGGGGCCGATCATTGACGTCCTGTTGGACTACGTTGGTCATGTGACCCTCTGCTCGCGACTGATGGAACATCTGGACAGTTACTCTGAATGGAACGTCATCAAGGAGAAAGCTGGTGAGTAAAAAACAGACATCAACTGATCAGCTCGACATGTCTGTGGTTTGTTTTGTAGTTTCTAGAGTTGTTGGTGTTTGTTTTGTAGTTTCTAGAGTGTTGGTGTTTGTTTGTAGTTTCTAGAGTTGTTAGTTGTTTGTTTTGTAGTTTCTAGAGTTGGTGTGTTGTTTTGTAGTTTCTAGAGTTGTTGGTGTTTGTTTTGTAGTTTCTAGAGTTGTTAGTTGTTTGTTTTGTAGTTTCTAGAGTTGTTGGTGTTTGTTTTGTAGTTTCTAGAGTTGTTGGTGTTTGTTTTGTAGTTTCTAGAGTTGTTAGTTGTTTGTTTTGTAGTTTCTAGAGTTATTACTGTGTTCTTGTTTTGTTCTCTCAGCGTTGCCGCGGCCGCTGCTGCAGCTCTGCAGGCTGCAGGTCCAGAGGCTGGCTGGACGTCGCCGGCTAAAGAAGTTGCCGCTTCCTGGAGGTCTGATCCGCTTCCTGCAGCACCAGGAGGGCTCCCTGGAGGTCTGATCACCAGGAGGGCTCCCTGGAGGTCTGATCACCAGGAGGGCTCCCTGGAGGTCTGATCACCAGGAGGGCTCCTGGAGGTCTGATCACCAGGAGGGCTCCCTGGAGATCTGATCACCAGAGGGCTCCCTGGAGGTCTGATCACCAGGAGGGCTCCCTGGAGGTCTGATCACCAGGAGGGCTCCCTGAGGTCTGATCACCAGGAGGGCTCCCTGGAGGTCTGATCACCAGGAGGGCTCCCTGGAGGTCTGATCACCAGGAGGGCTCCCTGGAGATCTGATCACCAGGAGGGCTCCCTGGAGGTCTGATCACCAGGAGGGCTCCCTGGAGATCTGATCACCAGGAGGGCTCCCTGGAGGTCTGATCACCAGGAGGGCTCCCTGGAGGTCTGATCACCAGGAGGGCTCCCTGGAGATCTGATCACCAGGAGGGCTCCCTGGAGGTCTGATCACCAGGAGGGCTCCCTGGAGGTCTGATCACCAGGAGGGCTCCCTGGAGGTCTGATCACCAGGAGTGCTCCCTGAGGTCTGATCCGCTTCCTGCAGCACCACGAGGCTCTGTGGACCTTTGCTGAAAGACGTGATTCTTCACTGATGGGAGTCTATCACTCAGTACTGATGTCTTAGCTTACATTTGATTTAAACGACTCAACATGAACAATTTAAATGTTTTTGAAATAGCGCCAGTGATATGCCGTCTCCAGACACCTAAATCCTGGCTCGGCTGTAGCTAAATAAGATGTGATGAAGACATGTTTCATTTCTGTGAAAGTGTTTGTTCGTTCAAATATTTTGAAATAAAGATCTGAATCTGAAGTTGAACATGTTAGCTGACTGATGAGGTATTTAGTGCAAAACTTGATTATTATATTTTTTATTTGACTGTTTATTTGAGTTTTTACGAAATGTTTTTTAGCTTTAATAATAATTACTGTCCTTTAATTATGATTATATTCCCATATTATGTAAAGTAATACAGGGACAGCTCATGTTTCACACTCCACTACAGCAGGGGGCGCTCTGCACTTTATCACAGGAAACACAGGAAGAGGAGGAGGGGGAAGGAGTAAGAGGAGGAGGAGGAAGAGGAAGAGGAGGAGGGGACTTTCCAATGCCTGCACCGACAGGCTCAGAACGAGCAGCCAGCATTTTAATCTGAAGGAACTAGAGCAGAGGAAGGTAAGGGCCGACAGCTAACAGGCTGCTACCATGCGAAACAGGCAGCTAACAGGCTGCTAACAGGCTGCTACCATGCGAACAGGGTGCTAACAGGCTGCTAACAGGCTGCTAACAGGCTGCTACCGTGCTAACTGGGTGCTAACAGGCTGCTAACAGGCTGCTAACAGGCAGCTAACAGGCTGCTACCGTGCTAACTTGGTGCTAACAGGCAGCTAACAGGCTGCTGCCGTGCTAACTTGGTGCTAACAGGCAGCTAACAGGCTGCTACCATGCTAACAGGCAGCTAACAGGCTGCTAACAGGCTGCTAACAGCAGCTAACAGGCAGCTAAAGGCTGCTACCGTGCTAACTGGGTGCTAACAGGCAGCTAACAGGCTGCTAACAGGCTGCTAACAGGCTGCTATCATGCAAAATGTGTGTGTAAACAAACATTTCAAGATGGAGGTCTGCAGTCAGACATCAAACTGTAAACACAGCAGAGCTGAGGAAGGGTTTAATAAAGAGTATAATAAAGAGTTATAATAAAGAGTTATAATAAAGAGTCAGCAGAGCTGAGCCGGAAGGGTTATTTAATAAAGAGTCATATAAAGAGTCATAATAAAGAGTTATAATAAGAGTCATAATAGAGTTATTAAAGAGTCAGCAGAGCTGAGCCGGAAGGGTTATAATAAAGAGTTATCATAAAGAGTCATAATAAAGAGTTATAATAAAGAGTCAGCAGAGCTGAGCCGGAAGGGTTATTTAATAAAGAGTTATCATAAAGAGTCATAATAAAGAGTCATAATAAAGAGTCAGCAGAGCTGAGCCGGAAGGGTTATTTAATAAGAGTTATCATAAAGAGTCATAATAAAGAGTTATAATAAAGAGTCAAGAGTTATCATAAAGAGTCATAATATAGAGTCATAATAAAGAGTCAAGAGTTATAATAAAGGTCATAATAAAGAGTCATAATAAAGAGTCAAGAGTTATAATAAAGAGTCATAATAAAGAGTCATAAAATAGAGTTATAATAAAGAGTCAAGAGTTATAAAGAGTTATCATAAAGAGTCATAATAAAGAGTCAAAGAGTCATAAAGAGTCAAGAGTTATAATAAAGAGTCAAGAGTTATAAAAAGAGTCATAATAAAGAGTCATAATAGTTATAATAAAGAGTCAAGAGTCATAATAAAGAGTCATAATATAGTTATAATAAAGAGTCAAGAGTCATAAAGAGTCATAATATAGTTATAATAAAGAGTTATAATAAAGAGTCAAGAGTTATAATAAAGAGTTATAATAAAGAGTCAAGAGTTATAATAAAGAGTCATAATAAAGAGTCATAATATAGTTATAATAAAGAGTCATATAGAGTTATAATAAAGAGTTATAATAAAGAGTATAATAAAGAGTCAAGAGTTATAATAAAGAGTCAAGAGTTATAATAAAGAGTATAATAAATCAAGAGTTATCATAAAGAGTCATAATAAAGAGTCAAGAGTTATAATAAAGAGTCATAATAAAGAGTCATAATAAAGAGTCAAGAATTATAATAAAGAGTCAAGAGTTATAAAGAGTCATAATAAAGAGTCATAATATAGAGTCATAATAAAGAGTTATATAAAGAGTCAAGAGTTATAATGAAGTCATAATAAAGAGTCATAATATAGAGTCATAATAAAGAGTCATAATAAAGAGTCAAGTGTTATAATAAAGAGTCATAAAGAGTTATAATAAAGAGTTATAATAAAGAGTCATAATATAGAGTCATAATAAAGAGTCATAATAAAGAGTCATAATATATAGTTATTATAATATATAGGATGACGATGATCTCTCTCTCTCAGAATTGAGGATGATTGATGATGATGATCTCTCTCTCTCCTCAGAATGGAGGATGATGATGATGATCTCTCTCTCCTCAGAATGTAGGATGATGATGATGATGATCTCTCTCTCTCCTCAGAATGGAGGATGATGATGATGATCTCTCTCTCCTCAGAATGGAGGATGATGATGTTAATGATGATGATGATGATGATCTCTCTCTCTCCTCAGAATGGAGGATGATGATGATGATCTCTCTCTCTCCTCAGAATGGAGGATGATGATGTTAATGATGATGATGATGATGATGATCTCTCTCTCTCTCCTCAGAATGGAGGATGATGAACTTCCGTCAGCGGATGGGTTGGTTGGGCGTGTTGCTCTTCCTGCTGCTCAGCGCCATCTTGGTTTACTACGTCTTTGAGGTGCAGAGCTTCAGTTTGGAGCTCGTAGAGAGGGGGGCGGGCGGCCCGTCCACTGCACCCCCGATCAGCTGGTCTCAGAGCTTGGTTGCTCGTCTGCCTCCACTTCCTGTCTGGATGTGGGCGTCGCTCTTCCTGCTCCCGTACCTGCAGCT